>JARQOD010000001.1:861092703-861137563 GCA_033576555.1 Oophaga sylvatica | reverse complement strand
TAAAGGCATAGTAATCTTAGTGTATGTAAACCTTTGACTTTGCAAGAAGTAATAAAAGTGCCTTAAAACATTCTCTCTCATTATTCTGGCATTTCACAAATAATAATTATGGTAATCCTAATTGACCTAAAATAGGAAAGGTTTATTCTGATTTCATGTCAGATATTGAGAAATACACGCATATGCGTCTTTTTATATAGGTTATGTAAACTTCTGGTTTCAACTGTAGCTCAAAAACAATGTTTCTTGTATATACCATCACTACCTGTTCAGTGGGGGTCTGACTTTTTGGAGCTAACATCCTGTGAATGAAGCGGCTGCAAAACAAATTTAGCACTGCAGCAGCCCCGTCTAAGTTTTCTCTAGTTCGTTTTAAGGATCAGTGGAAGTCCTTGCAGTCTGACCCCAACTGATCAGAAATGTTTTGGATTAATATATTAAAGTGTGTGAAATGCTTCAGAGAAATTATAAAGAAATTATTTGATTTTTTTTAAACAATACATAAGCTACTTACTTTATCGGACTCCATGTCGTAACTGGAAGTCAGTTTTAATTAAGTTAAAATGACAGTTCTCAGAAGCTGAAATCAGGATAGTGTATTCTTTTCTAGCATGTGGTCCAAGGAAAATGAAACAAAAAACAAAGAACGAAAAGAAAAATTGTGAGTTTACCATGTTTCAATACTATTGGTGCTTGGATGAGACTTTTGCCATTGATGCCGAGTCCCGCTGGTGAAGATCAGCAATCATGAGAAAAGTAAGAAAAGTGGGCACTACCACTGTTTAAATGATATATCTTTATTTTGGATGCATTAAAAAAGTACCTATTCCCATATGGCAGAAAAAACTGACACGTCTATTTTGCCATGAGGGTTAAACGCATTGTCACAGACGATGTCCTTTGCGCCACCCGTGTTCAAGATATGACTTCGAAATTCTCCAGAAGAGGCTACCCACTTCCACTTCTGGAACAATCCAAGAACCATGTACCAACACCACGCTTGAACACTAAAAAACGTATTCCCTTCGTCCACACTTATCATCCCTTTGCCTTTCTGCTTCACAAAACGATCAAACGACACTGGCACCTTTTATCGACAGCTCACCCGAACATTCCCGAATTCCAAGAACCATTCATGCCTTGCTTTAAAAGACCACCGAATCTCAAAAACAATCTGATTCGAGCAGACATTGGTCCATCACCAGTTGAGAGACAGAGGTTCATGACTCGCCCTAAAATGGGAACATACCCATGCTTACACTGCGCCCAGTGTAGCAATGTCCTCAAGGGTGATCGTTTTTATCACCCACACACAGGAAAAATGTTTCACATCAAACAATTTTTCACTTGTGATACATCTTTCGTAGTTTACCTAATCAAGTGTCCATGTGGATTACTATACATCGGAGAAACTACCCTCCCGGTGAGGGAAAGAATTTCCAAACACAAATCCACCATAAGATGTGCAAATTTACTGCTTCCTTTCCACATCACTTCCATGTAAAGGGACACTCTATCTCTCAACTTAAATTCCAAGTGATTGACCATATACCCCCATTGAGACGCGGTGGCGATCGGATCTCTCTCTTAAAAAAACGAGAATCTTACTGGATACACACTTTGGAAACATTAACCCCAAAAGGTCTCAACAGGGATTATGATGTATTGTCTTTTATTTAATAACCATTCGTCTTCTAACTATGTCGTTTCTTTTTCTCCAGAGCCGCCTATACTGACCACTGAAAAAATGTTTTGGGCACTCTAACCATTATGAATCTATCTTCTGCACCTTGTAAGACTGCACTAGACGATCGTATCACATTTTCCTTACTGAGCATGCGCCGACTGTCAAGTACACCTCTTGAATACATCACTGGAACGCACCTGGAGCGCATATCTCACTTCCGGTCACGTCACTTCCGGTTACACGCACGTTCCGGATACCGGAAGTTCTTCACAGGTGCTCACCCATAAAACAACGATAATGGATCACTCCCTGCCTGCACTTATCCAGCGGTGGATACCGCGATACTCGGCCACAGGGTAAGATACATTAATCCGCTATTTCGGCTTCCAGTGTTCACTTTAGCCACATCAATCACGCTTGTGCTCATTCCATGTCCTCAGGCAGCAGTAAAAACCTCAGACCTCATTACCGGTAATCTTTTCCTTTGCATTATCTCACGTGGCAGTTATCCACTATATGCTAAATCATGCATTTCTTTAACCACCACAGACTTCTTCCATCAGTCTGCACGTCCAATAGATACGTGCACCGGCACCATATGGTATGTGTATATACTGCACGATACACGGGTTTAACAACCATTCATTTTGGATAATTTTCTGCCATTTGTCACTCTACAGCACCTTATTAACTAGCGGTGGTAACCACGTTTTTCCATTATAACGGGGGGTAAGCACAACAGAAATTACTCCATTACCCACGAAGTGTATTTTTATTCTCACTTGTACAACCACCAAACATTTTCAGGTCACCTCAGGCAAAATACAACCGCTCTGAAAATATAACCTAACTAAACTGTGATTTACGGTACGTGCATGTTCCTTATTGTTCTTTATTATACCATGCTAAAACGACTGAACCATTATTGTATCTCTTCTTATTGGTATACTCTCATTGTCAATTTAAATACCACATGTATATACTTCATTTAGCATTTGTTATGCATTTCTCAATTTGATTTGATCATTTATTTCTATATAGTCACTGATGAAGGTCTTTCGGGACCGAAACGTTTGGCATCACTGACAACAATAAAAAATCACGTTTTTCTCCAAAGTTGAGTGCCGGGTTTATTATACATTATTTTTCCATGTACGTCCTTACTTTTTAGAATAAAAGACATAAGATCAATCATATGGGAATTGATGATGAGCAACATGTGTGTACATAATAAAGCCAAAGAGAAAATAAGAAAAGGGCAACATACACTTGACAGAAACAATCTCTTTTTCAATTATTGTTAATTCATTAAATGAAAAAGAGATGATTTTTAAAATTTCATACCATAAGGATATTTGGTATTCTAATTTAAAATCCAAAATTATTTTCTGAGATGAAGGTGCTTCTGCCAGTTACCTCCCCTGGGTGGATGTTAAACCCTCGCAATGCTATAAAACCTAAAAACAATTTGTGTGGTCGTTAAGTTCTGATGTAAGGTGTTTAACACAGTTTTTTCTACCATATGGAAATAATTTTTGAATGCAACCAAAATAAAGAATTACAGTCATTGCCAAAAGTGTTGGCACCTTTGAAGTTGTTCCAGAAAATGAAGTATTTCTCAAAGAAAATTATTGTAATTACTTGTTTTGTTATACATATGTTTATTTCCTTTGTGTGTATTGGAACAACACAAAAAAAAACTGAAACAAAAGGCATATTGGACAAAATTTCATGCAAAACCCCCAAAATGGTCCGGACAATATTATTGACACCTTTCCAAACTTCTGGGTAAACAACTTTATTTCAAGCATGTGATATTCATTCAAACTCACCTGTGAAAATCAAACCTGAAAAGAGATAAAAAGGGAACAATTGACTCAATCTTTGCATTGTGTGTCTGTGTGTGCCACACTAAGCATGGAGAACAGAAAGAAGAGAAGAGAACTGTCTGAGGACTTGAGAACCAAAATTGTTGAAGAATATCAACAATCTCAAGGCTACAAGTCCACCTGCAGAGCTCTTGATGTTCTTTTGTCCATGATGCACAACATAATCAAGAAGTTTACACCTCATGATACTGTAGCTAAATTGATGAAAAGTTGTAATGCAGAATAGTTTGGATGGAGGATAAGTATCCCTAATCAAGTTCCAAAGAAATTCAACCTGTCCTGCAGGTTCAGTGCATCAGTGTCAGAGTGAACTATCTGTCGACATTTGAATGAAATTAAGTGCTATGGCAGGAGATCCAGAAGGACCCCACTGCTGACACAGAGACAAACAAAAGCTAGATTGCCAAAATGTAAGTAAATAAGCCAAAATCTTTCTGGGAAAGCGTCTTGTGGACAGATGAGACTAAGATAGAACTGTTGGTAAAGCACATCATTCTACTGTTTACCGAGAATGGAATAAGGCCTACAAAGAAAAAAACACAGTACCTACAGTCAAATATGGTGGAGGTTCAAAGATGTTTTAGAGTGGCTTTCCTGCCTCTGGCACTGGGCATCTTGACTTTGTGCAAGGCATCATGAAATCTGTAGATTACTAAAGAATTCTGGGTCGCAATTTAGTGCCCAGTGTCAGAAAGCTAGGTTTGTGTCCTAGGTCATGAGTCTTCTAGCAGGACAATGACCCCAAACATACTTCAAGAACCACCCAGACATGAATGGAAACAAAGGGATGGAGAGTTCTGAGGTGGCCAGCCATGAATCTGGGTTAGAGATGAGTGAGCAATAAAAATGTTTGGGTGCTTGTTGCTCGAATAGAACAATTCCTAATATTCACATGCTTATTTTGAGTAACGAGCATAATGGTAGTCAATGGAAAAGCCAAGCTTTTTTTCCGGCAGACCCTAATAAGAGGTCTGAAAATGTTCAAATGGATGGGAAAAGTGCTGAATGGAAGGAGAACAGCATCTCTGACTCACAAATCACTGCTGAGAACAATGGTGTCACACTTTTTCTTCACTTTAAGGAGTGGCAATAAAACATTCCAAACCAATGAGAAATTGCATTTTACAGGAAAAAAATGTTAAGAAATATTTTTTACTGTATAATGACTTGTATATAAGCAAAATTTAAAAATAATTTAAAAAAATATAGTTTAAGTAAACCAAAATTGATTTTTTATTAAAAAAAAGTACATTTCAGTGTAATTTATGAAAGAAGCAAGAACTGCTAAAAATAAGGGACTCAGATACACCCTGTATTAGACATAAAGGAGGGTGTTGTGAATGGGTTTGAGATGAGTTCTGAGCAGAGGCTCCCTCTGGTGGTTACAAGCGGTGCTAGTCTGTCCAGTGAAGATTGTGAGGACTGGGAATCAGGTGTTACTGACTGGTCTTATATAAGGGAGTCACCTTCCCATCAGGGTTGCCGGTGATCAATTGTTCTGGTCTGAATCCTTTATTCCAGTTTCCCTTGTAGCCTGCTGTGTCGTGTCTGCATCTCCTGCTAACAGATAAGACATTTTCTTCTTTTTTGTTTGTGCTGTGTTTTTGCATTTTGTCCTGCACTTCTGTGGGGCCTTCAGGGTCCCCTCCGGGGGCTTCTGCCCTCTCAGTTTTGTTCAGCCACTGATGTTTGTACTTTTGCTTTTTCCAGTTTTTTCAGTGGCTGCTGTTTTGATTTTGTTACACCAGAGAACTAATTTAGGTGGAAGAGGTCGTGTGATCTCAGGTGTTTTTGAAATTAGTAGAGTTGGTGCCTTTCAGGGTTTTCTGGGATTGCCTTAAGTACCCTTCCTATCCTTTTCTATTTAGTTAGTTTGGGCCCCAGCGTTTGCTCATACTATTTTCTTTCTGTGTCAGTATTTCATCTTGTCTAACCGCCATTACATGTTTGGGGCTTTCTATTATCTTTGGGGTTCTGCTCCGGGGCAGATAGCTTTCCTATTTCTATCTTTAGGTGTAGTTAGTTTCTCAGGCTGTGACGAGGCGTCTAGGACCAACGTAGGAACGCTCCACAGCTGCCTCTAGTTGTGGTGGTTAGTCAGGGTACTGCAATCTCATAGATTCCAACTGCTCTGGTGTATTGCCTTTTTTACCTGCACTCCTCAGCTACCGAAACATAACAGGAGGGCCTCATACACATTCTGAAATTTCTCCCATCATTCGAGGGCCACACAAAAATGATGACCTTGAAAATGACCCCGGTATATTTAGTCAAACAATTAATTGCGGTAACTCACCCTTAATGTGACAGCTGGAGCTGCTTCTCTTTGGTGCAGCTGTGATGTTGATACTGAACATGTTGCTTCTCACAGCTGCTTTTCCAGGTTTGTGTTGGCCAGCAGAGCAGTCAACTTTTTGCCATAAGTTTTGTAAATCATATACATCACATAGGAGCTGCTAAGACTACTGTATATACATCATATAGGAGACGCTGAGATGGCTGTATATACACACCACATAGGAGACGATGGGACTGCTATATAAGCATCACATAGGAGACACTGTAACTGCTTTTTATACATCACATAGGAGATGCTGGGACTGCTGAATGTACATCACATAGAAGAAGCTGGGACTGCTGCATATACATCACATAATAGACACAATGTTAGGCATCAGGTGATGGAGGGATCCAAACCGGGATCTGTGGAGTCTGTGGTCTCCCATCCAGATCCAGCCGAGGCTAATGCTGCTCAGCTTCGCCGTCGATCCCAATGCCTAGCTAATACCCGAGAGGCACAAGTTGTTACTCGAGTCTTTGTCCATAGTAGCCTTAAACCTAGGTTACAGAACAGGAAAAGGCTGTTATAAGCCTAAGTCCAGAAATGCCTGCACTGAGCATGTCTGTGACATGGCGAACCGTGATTGGTGGTTAATGTCAGCTGATTCTCTGACCTGGCATCGCCTGATTGGTCACAGATGACGTCATCAGTGATGCGATTGATGAGATGCTGGGAGTGGAGCTTAGCCCTTAAATAGCTTGTCTGTCCACGGCGCGGCCAGATCATACTACAATAGGCAGTGCACATGTGTGGACGTACCAGAATCTGGGCTCCACGTGCTCTCTAGCTTTGCTCTCCGGGACCTGCCAATGGCAGAGTTCACTCGGCTAATTAGCACAGGTCCTTCAGGCAGGATTAGTTTATGCCAGGCAGGTAGCAATGTGGCGCAGTCTAGCTACGACTAGAGGGTAGCGATACACCCTGAGCAGACTGCGGGGCGCGTAACCTGGGCATCGCCTGCCAGCTGTACAGAGAGTGGCTCCATCCGGTCGCACACCGGCTGGCAACACGTGGGCATCCCGACATCTGAACAGAGAGTTGCTCAGTCCGGTCGCACACCGGCTGGCAGCACGTGGGCATCGCCACCAGCTGAACAGAGAGTTGCTCAGTCCGGTCGCACACCGGCTGATAGCACGTACGCCTGGCATGAGTCGCATGCACTACCTAATATCTGGCAAGTGGCTTCTGTGCTATTAACAGGGCTACATCTACGCCAGCGTGGAGCACATGGTGCAGATCTAATATCTGGCAAGTGGCTTCTGTGCTATTAACAGGGCTACATCTACGCCAGCCTGCAGCACATGGTACAGATCAAATATCTGGCAAGTGGCTTCTGCGCTGTTAACAGGACTACGTCTACGCCAGTCCTCAGCACTTCTCCCGTAAAGTTAACGGAAATAGTGCAAATTCTATATCTTGCTTAATGTGAAGTTCACAGGCAAGATCTTTATATTTTAGTTGTCAGTTATTACCTTCCTACTAGAGTTGAGCGATACTTTCCGATATCCAAAAGTATCGGAATCGGAATGGTATCGCCGATATCACTAAAATATCGGCGATACCCGATACCGATACCGGAAGTCCCATGTAAGTCTATGGGAACAAAATATCGCAACTAAAAAAACCCCATTCTTTCCTTGTAAACACTAAATATACACACATAGAATACATATATATATATATACATGTCATTGTGACATATATATATATATACATATATGTATAGTTTATACACTTCTACATAGTAAAATATCCTCTGATTCAATTGCCGGGTAAAGCCGGCATCTGTGAAAAGACAGAAGCACCCGACATGAAATGACACTTGGTGTACATAGGGTTAACCATGTCTTTTCATGTCCTTTGCTATCTGATTTGCACAAACAATTACATCAGTCTATGTGTGCAAAATTTCACACCTGTAGGGGTTAATTAAAGGTGTAAATTCGTTGTAAAAAAAACTGACTTTTTTGCTACGAATTTACACCTTTAATTAACCCCTACAGGTGTGAAATTTTGCACACATAGACTGATTTAATTGTTTGTGCAAATCAGATATCAAACTACATGAAAAGACATGGTTAACCCTATGTACACCAAGTGTCATTTCATGTCGGGTTCTGCATTTTCACAAAAGCCGGCAATTGAATTAGCGGCTATTATACTATGTAGAAGTGTATGAACTATAAATATATATATATATATATATGTGTCACAAATTCAATGACATGTATATATATATATGAGGTGTAAAATTGCTGAAAAAAAATGCGTGGGCTCCCGCCCTATTTTCGCAACCAGACAGACAAAGCCAGTGAGTGGGGGCAGATAATAATAGCCCAGAGAGGGACCATTTTTTTTGGCCCCCCCCGGCTACTTAACATCTGCCCCCAGACACCCCAGAAAGGGCAAATCTCTAATTAGATTTGCCCTTTCTGGCACTTTGCCCGTCTATTCCCATTGCCCTGTAGCGGTGGCGAATGGGTTAATAAGGGGTTAAAATGACCTTGCAATTGAAAGGTCACTTTAAGCCAGGTTAATAATTGAGAGCTGTCAATTAGACAACTATCAATTATTAATCCTATTGTATGAAAGAAAAATCAAACACACACACACTTTAATAAAAAAGAAGTTTAATGAAATAATCACAGTTTTTGACCATATTTTATTTACCTGCTAAAACCATTTCCTGTAATAAAAATAAAATAATAAAGCAAAATTATTCTTACCAATCCGATGTACAGTCAGGTCCCACGGTGTAATCCTTCAGAAAGGGTTAATGTTTACTGCAGGGACCGCAGCTAATGCTGCAGCCTCACAGTAAACCCCCAAATGAATGAGCTCCTCTCCTGGCTGACAGGAGAGGAAGTGGTAAGCTTAATTGATTGCTTTCCACTTTCACTTCAGGTCAGCCAGGGACACCATCAGTGACGTCAGAGGGAACTGATTAACAAAAATAGGGGTTACCTTCGAAAAAAAAATGGCGTGGGGTCCCCCCTATTTTTGTTAACCAGCCAGATGAAGCAGACCGCCTGGATTTTCAGGCTGTTAAGGAGCCAAGATCCATGGACCTTGCCAGACTGATAATGCCAGGCCACAGCAGTCTGCATATCTTGGCTGATTAACAAAAATAGGGGATCCCCTCGAAAAAAATTGGCGTGGGGTCCCCCCTATTTTTGTTAACCAGCCAGATGAAGCAGACCGCTGAGGCCTGGTTTTTCAGGCTGGTAAGGATCCAATATCCATGGACCTTGCAAGCCTGATAATACCAGGCCACAGCAGTCTGCTTAGCTTGGCTGGTTAACAAAAATAGGGGATCCCCTCGAAAAACAAACGGCGTAGGGGTCCCCCTATTTTTGTTAACCAGCCAAGTAAAATGCAGACTGCTGCGACCTGATATTAAAAGACTGTCAAGGCCCATGGATTTTGGCCCTCAACAGCCTGATAATACCAGGCTACAGCAGCCCCACATTTGGCGCATCAAAAGATGTGCCAATTGTGGCACTTTACCCGGCTCTTCCCACTTGCCCTGTAGCGGTGGCAAGCGGGGTAATAAGGGGTTAATGTCACCGTTGATTGCACGGTGACAATAAGCCTGGTTAATAATGGAGAGGTGTCAATAAGACACCGATCCATTATTAATCCCAAAGTTTTTAAATGTGTAAAAAAAAGACACAGCAAGAAAAAAGTCTTTTAATGAAATAAAAGAGACAACACAGTTTTCATATTTTTTATTATACTCCCATTCCTGCGACGCCATCGATCTCCTGTAAAAAAATAAAAAAAAAAAACCAACAGTATACCACCTGTCCGACGCAGTCCATAACGACAGTCCCACGACGATCCAGCTCTGCTACATCGGAATGACAGGCAGAGCCTGACATCCCGGCGCAGCACGGCTGCTTACCAGCTTCCCCGGCGGTGACGTCATCGGACTGCTTTACGGCCGCGATTACCCAGCAGTCACTGCAGTTATCGCGAGAAACTGCATGTGACCGCCGGGAGAAGAGGATGGCGGCCATTAAGCAGTCCGGGATGTGACCGCCGGAGATCTTCTGCCAGGTAAGTGCCGCTGACTCCTGACAGACCCGACCGACGGACACTGACAGTGACAGTGACAATCCCGATTCCGGTATCCGATATGACGAAAATATCGGTACTCGGAATCGGAATTCCGATACAGCCAATATCGGCCGATACCCGATATTTGCAGTATCGGAATGCTCAACCCTACTTCCTACCCAAAGGGTGTTCGGCAGCAGTGAACATAAACTGCATCGCGGACCCCGGGTTCGGTTGCAATCCGTTACACAATAAAGTTGTTGCAACCGAGCTCATAAGAGTATCTGACCGCCAGGCAGCTTCACAAGCTGCAAGTTTCGTACACACTGCTGCAGTGAATGCTGCGGTATCTGCTAAAATTCCATTACCGCCTTTAGCTCTGCCGGAAAAAATTTCTGGTGACAGCAGATTCTGCAGAGGGTTTATTAATCAATGCTCCATTCAGCTAGAGGTGATGGAGGCACAGTTCCCCTCCGAAAGGGCTAAAGTGGGTTTTGTTGTCTCACTACTTACCCGCAAGGCCATGGAGTGGGCTACTCTTCTGCGGGAGTGGGGTGACCCGGTAGTGGCCAATGTGGGTCTCTTTCTTAGAACCCTAAAAATTGTGCTCCTCGGTCCTCATGTTACACATGATACTGCTCTTAAGCTTCTGGCATTAGTGCAGGGGTCAACTACTGCCAGTCACTATGCCATCCAATTCAGATCTCTAGCGGCTGAATTGGATTGGTCTGAGCCGTCGCTAATCCCGGTGTTCCGGAAGGGTCTGGCTGGGCACGTAAAGGATGCTCTAGCCACCAGGGAGATTCCAACCTCTCTTGAAGAGTTAATTACTTTTGCCAACTGAATAGATTTGTGTCAATCAGAAGGCAAGTTGGAACTAGAGGCTTCTAAACCTCGGTTTCGGCTGGCACCATAGTTCTCTAGACCCATTTCCAAACCTGTGGTGCCCAACATAAAACCTGAGCCTATGGATACATCCCGGACTAGGAATATGCCTCCTCGCTTCCGTCCTGCACGTCTCTTGGAGTATACCAATAATCAGGGTTCCAAGCGGTCGGGAAACGAGAATGTCTAACCACCGTTGGAGGAGGTGTATTGGACTCAGAGACTTCTTCTTCCAGACTAGCCTATAAGGTGACGTTGCTCTTCGGAACAACCACGGTTTCTGCCAAGGCGGTGGTGGATTCTGCGGCTGATGGCAATTTTTTGTCGTCAACCTTTGCCCAGAAGTACGCCGTTCCTATGGAGTTACTGTCCTGACCAATAGACATAAGGGTAGTCAACGGTTCCATGTTAGACACACAAATCAGTCACCAGTCTATTCCCCTCACCATGTAGTTTCCTCTGGGTGACTGGGAGGACATCTCGTTCCTCATTCTTCCCGGTGGATTGAATGAGGTGCTATTGGGTCTTCCATGGCTACGTTGTCACAATCCACATATAAACTGGAACACGGGGGCAGTTTATTCCTGGGGTGAGAAGTGTGCTTTTCAGTGTATGGTGGCATCAACCTGGAAGGTGGTCTCAGACCCGCCGGCCGGTCTGGAGGCGCTTTCAGAGCAATATTGGAGCTTTGCAGACTTTTTTTCTAAAAAGGCTGCAGAAACCTTGCCTGCCCACCGACCCTATGACTGCGCAATAGATTTCATCCCCGGATCAGAGCCTCCTCGCGGTAGAGTGTATCCCCTGTCTGTCCCCGAGACCCAGGCCATGTCCGATTACATTTTTAGAACATAAATCATATATAATTGGGAATGAAATCAAATCGTGTGGAACATAAATCCCCTTTAAAAATTGAATCTTTATTAATAATCGTAAAAAACACCAACCCAGTGAAAAAGGGTTAAATACCAACAATAACTATACTATTTCCGTGTCCGATTACATCAAGGAAAACCTGGTTCGGGGGTTTATCAGGAAATCTGTCTCTTCTGCTGGAGCGGGGTTTTTCTTCATCCAGAAAAAAGGTGGTGACCTACGTCCATGCATTAATTACAGAGGATTAAATGCCATCACCATTAAGAACAAATATCCTCTGTCTCTGATTTCTGAGTTATTCGACAGGTTGCGAGGGGCTCAGATCTTTACAAAATTGGATCTGCGTGGGGCATATAATCTTATACTGATAAGTGAGGGCGAGGAGTGGAAAACGGCTTTTAATACTCGTGATGGGCACTACGAGTACCTCGTCATGCCCTTCGTGTTATGCAATGCTCCCGCTGTTTTTCAGGATTTCGTCAACGATATCTTTCGGGATTTGCTACTGTTCTCCGTGGTAGTATATCTTGACAATATCCTGATCTTTTCCCCAGACCTCTCCACACACAGAGAGGATGTTTGCAGAGTTTTCGAGCGTTTGCGAGCGAATTCTCTGTACTATAAGCTGGAGAAATGCCAGTTTGAACAGGAGTCTCTACCATTCCTGGGGTACATCGTATCCAGTAAGGGCTTGGCTATGGATCCACAAAAGCTGGTAGCAGTACAGAATTGGCAAGAGCCTCATTCCCTTAAGGCGGTACAGCACTTCATGGGGTTTCTAAACTACTACCGGCAGTTTATACCTCATTTTTCTACGCTGGTGGCTCCTTTGGCCGCTTTGACAAAGAAAGGTGCCAACCCAAAAAATTGGTCTGAGGAGACATCTGAGGCGTTTCGGAAGATTAAAACTCATTTCTCTAAAGCTCCCGTTCTCCATCGCCCTGATGTCGACAGGCCATTTTTTCTGGAGGTCGATGCCTCCTCAGTAGGAGCAGGAGCGGTTCTTTCCCAGAAGAATGGGCAGGGTCGGAGAAGACCATGTTTCTTCTTCTCCAAGACCTTTTCTCCAGCAGAGAGGAATTACACGATTGGGGATAAAGAACTACTTGCCATCAAATTGGCTTTTTCTGAGTGGAGATATCTCTTGGAGGGAGCTAAACACCCTTTCGTGGTATATTCAGATCACAAAAATCTCTCGTACCTCCAGACGGCGCAGCGTCTTAACCCGAGGCAAGCTCGGTGGTCCCTCTTTTTTGACCGATTCAATTTTACCATCAACTTTCTAAAAGGGGAAAAGAATACTTGGGCGGACGCTCTATCCCAGTCTTTGAAAACGACGGAGGACAATGACGAGCCCAGACTTATCGTTCTTCCTGGGAATATGCGGACGGTGGCACCGGTGACTTTAGACCAGGTTCCACCCGGGAAGACGTTTGTTCCTCTTAATCTACAGAATGAGGTGCTCTCATGGGCACATGCCTCTAAGATTGGAGGTCACTTTGGAATCAAACGTACCACTGAGTTCCTCCAACGCTCGTATTGGTGGCCTTGGTTTGTCCCAGGACATTAAGGAATACGTTCAAGCATGTCTCTCATGCGATAGAAATAAATCGTCTCATCAGAGTCCGGCGGGTCTTCTACATCCGTTACCCGTGGCGGATAGACCTTGGGAGCTGATTGGGATGGATTTCGTAGTCGAGTTACCTAAGTCCTGGGGTAATACAACCATATGGGTGGTTTCTGACCATTTTTCTAAGATGGTTCACCTGGTACCTCTTCCTAGGGTTTCCTCTTCCCGGGTTCTGACATCACTGTTTATCCGTCACGTTTTCCGTCTTCACGGTATGCCTGATAGGATTGTTTGTGATCGAGGTCCTCAGTTCACCTCTCGGTTTTGGAGAGAACTTTGTAATCTGTTTAGTATTGAAAAGAACCTCTACTGCCTATCACCCGGAGACCAATGGCAAGGTGGAACGCACTAACCAGACGCTTGTAACAAACTTGCGCCATTTCGTTTCTGCCAACTATAATAATTGGGCAACTTTGCTTCCTTGGGCAGAGTTTGCTCTAAACAATGCAGTAGCAGATTCCACAGGTCAGACCCCTTTCCTTCAGAATAATGGTCAGCACCTGCCTGTTCCAGTCCCTATGCCAGTTAACTCTGGGGAGCCTGGGGTCAGAGATTGGGCTATGGAGGCGCGGGACGTCTGGGATCAGATGCAGGAAGCGTTATTGGTCTCCAAAAATCGGATGAGACAGTCTGCAGACACTCATCGTCGTCCAGCTCCCGTATTCTCTCCGGGCGACAGTGTTTGGCTCATGGCTCGCAATATCAGAGGTTGCGGGGAATCGGCTAAATTTGCCCCCCCCGGTTTATTGGTCCTTTTAAAATTCTGGCCCAAGTAAATCCCGTGGTGTATCGTCTGCAATTGCCTCGGCACTTGAAGATACATGACACATTCCATGTGTCGCTCCTGAAACCCGTTCGCCTGACGAAATTCTCGGAAGCTCAACTCGCTTCTGACACCGGGGGTGAGGATTTCGAGGTAGAGGTGATTATGGGGTCTAAGGTGATTTGTGGCAAAAAAAATGTATTAGGTACATTGGAGGGATCGCACTTGGGAACCTGTGGACCATATTCATGCTCCCCTGCTCATTGAGGAATATGAGCATCAAGTGGGGGGGGATGTTAAAGGGGGTATAATCTTAGGCATCAGGCAACGGCGGGATCCGAACCAGGAGCTGAGGTCTCCCATCTTGATCCAGCCAAGGCTAATGCTCAGCTTCGCCGTCAATCCCAACGCCTAGCTAATACCCAAGAGGCACAAGTTGTTACTCAAGTCTTTGTCCATAGTAGCCTTAAACCTAGATTACAGAACAGGAAAAGGCTGTTATAAGCCTAAGTCCAGAAATGCCTGCGCTGAGCATGTCCGTGACATGGCAAACCGTGATTGGCGGTTAACGTCAGCTGATCCTCTGACCTGGCATCGCCTGATTGGTCACGGATGACATTATCGGTGATGCGATTGACGAGAAGGCTGGGGGCGGAGCTTAGCCCTTAAATAGCTTGTCTGTCTGCGGCACGGCGTGGTCAGATCATACTACAATAGGCAGTGCTCATGTGTGGACGTACCAGAATCTGGGCTCCACGTGCTCTCTAGCTTTGCTCTCCGGGACCTGCCGATGGCAGAGATCACTCAGCTAATTAGCACAGGTCCTTCAGGCAGGATTAGCTTATGCCAGGCAGGTAGCCAATGTGGCGCAGTCTAGCTACGACTAGAGGGTAGCGATACACCCTGAGCAGACTGCGGGGCACGTAACCTGGGCATCGCCTGCCAGCTGTACAGAGAGTGGCTCCGTCCGGTCGCACACCGGCTGGCAACACGTGGGCATCGCCGACAGCTGAACAGAGAGTTGCTCAGTCCGGTTGCACACCGGCTGGCAGCACGTGGGCATCGCCACCAGCTGAACAGAGAGTTGCTCAGTCCGGTCGCACACCGGCTGACAGCACTTACGCCTGGCGTGAGTCGCATGCACTACCTAATATCTGGCAAGTGGCTTCTGTGCTATTAACAGGGCTACATCTACGCAAGCGTGCAGCACATGGTACAGATCTAATATCTGGCAAGTAGCTTCTGTGCTGTTAACGGGGCTACATCTACGCCAGCCTGCAGGACATTGTGCAGATCTAATATCTGGCAAGTGGCTTCTGTGCTGTTAACAGGGCTATGTCTACGCCAGTTCTCAGCACTTCTCCCGTGAAGTTAACGGAGAGAGTGCAAATTCTATATCTTGCTTAATGTGAAGTTCACAGGCAAGATCTTTATATTTTAGATGTCAGTTAATACCTTCCTACCCAAAGGGTGTTCGGCAGCAGTGAACATAAACTGCATCGCGGACCCCGGGTTCGGTTGCAATCCATTACACAAAAAAGTTGTTGCAACCGAGCTCATAACATACAGGGACTGCTGTATATACATCACACAGGAGACACTGGGACTGCTGATTATACATCACATAGGAGACGCTGGGACTGCCGTATATACATAACATAGGCGACATGGGACTGCTGTACATACATAACATAGGAAACATTGAGACTGCTGTATATGCATCACAGGAGACTCTGGGGGTCATATAAATTACAGGGGGGCTGGGGGGGCATAGACATCACAGGAGATGCTGGGACATATTCATCAGCAGGGAGGCTGGGAGGAATAGACATCACTGAGGGGCTATATACATCACTAGGAACCATAGACAGCACTGGGGGTATATATGTCCCTGGAGGGAATATACATCACTGGTGAGGTCACATACATCACTGTGGGCTATATACAGCACTGGGGGCTAAGTACATCACAGTTGGGTGGATATACAGTACTGCGGCCATACACAGTACTCAGTGGGCTATACAGCACTTCTGGGGCAAATGTATCACTGGAGAATATACATATCACTTGGGGCACACAGAGCCCTAGGGGGATATATAGCACTTGGGGAGGGGGGATATAAAGCACTGGGGGACAGGTATCGCCAGGGAGGCACATGGATCACTGGTTTGGGCTCATAGATCACCGGGGGTGGAGCAAAGATCACAGGGTGCACAAAGATCACAGTGGGGCACAAAAATCACAGGAGTGCACATTGGTGGGGGGCACATAGCTGGTGGGCAGAGATAATAGGGGCACAGAGATCACATGGGAGCAGAAATATCACAGGGAGGTACATAGCAGGGGCACAGGGATCACAAGGGGGCACATAGATCACAGGGGGCACAAAGCTGGGAGCCACAGATCACAAGAGCGCACATAGCTGGGGGCACAGAGATCACAGGGGGCATATAGCTGGGGGTGCAGAGAGATCACAGGGGGGCACATAGCTGGGGGGCACAGAATTCACAGGGGGCACTTAGCTGGGGGCACCGGGATCACATGGGTCACATAGCTGGGGCCACAGAGATCATATGGGGGCACATAGCTGGGGGGCACAGCAATCACCTGGGGGTGGCATGAAGATCACGGGGGGGCACAAATCACAGGAGTGCACATTGGTGGGGGGCACATAGCTGGTGGGCAGAGATAATAGGGGCACAGAGATCACATGGGAGCAGAAATATCACAGGGAGGTACATAGCAGGGGCACAGGGATCACAAGGGGGCACATAGATCATAGTGGGCACAAAGCTGGGAGCCACAGATCACAGGAGCGCACATAGCTGGGGGCACAGAGATCACAGGGGGCATATAGCTGGGGGTGCAGAGAGATCACAGGGGGGCACATAGTTGGGGGGCACAGAATTCACAGGGGGCACTTAGCTGGGGGCACCGGGATCACATGGGTCACATAGCTGGGGCCACAGAGATCATATGGGGGCACATAGCTGGAAGGCACAGAGATCACGGGGGGGCATATAGATGGGGGGCACAGAGATCATGGGGGCACATAGCTGATGCCACAGAGATCACAGGGGGGCACAAAGCTGAGGGGAACAGAAATCGCAGAGATCACAGGGGCTTATAGTTGGGGCACAGAGATCACATGGGCATATAGTTGGGGGGCAGAGAGATCATATTGGGGCACATAGCTGAGGGGGGCACATAGCTGAGGGGCACAGATCACCAGTAGAAAGGCACAGAGCTGCTGGCACAGAAATCATCAGCTGACAGGCACAGAGCTGTCGGCACACACAGAGATCGCTCTGGACTCTATGGCAGCAGCTCCTCTTCTGGGACAGGAGGACGGGAGCACACTGGGTGCTAACCCTGCCCACCCCGATGACGTCATCATTCATGTGCAGGCAGGCAGCATTGTGTAATGAATGCTGTGTACCGTGCCCTTGGGAATTAAAGGGCCTGCAAATGACAGGATACGGCTGCCGCCCGAGGATTGTGGATTCTGGGTACCTGCCCGCAGGCTGCATGAAAAGTCACCATGGGACACATGCGGCCAGCAGGCTGGAGGTTCCCCGCCCCTGTCCTAGATTGACAAGTATCTCCTTATGTGTGTATAGAGAGAGATATGTCAACCTAGGTGAGCAATAGGCTTCATGACTTGTTACACTGTTTCTATGATGTCTGCCATACACAGCACACAAAGAAAACAGTAGATCCTGCTCCCCTCTCTATCTAGTGTAGGTATGAATCCAGCTGTGTGACGTAATATAAAGCTTACTAGAAGCTGCAACAGTGTCTCTGTACCTCTGTCTTTCTCATGCGGCTCCCTCTTTCTCATCTCTTCCTTTTCCCTTTTCATAGACCTTTATGGTTACTATCTGTGACCTGAGCTATAAATCAGTCTTGACTGAAGACAGATTGTAGCAGTGAACTAAGAATAAGTAATGAGTTCAGGAGGCAGGGAGGAAAAGTGACTGATGAGCTGCTAGAGTCAGTGATTGGCTGCAGCAGCTTCAAGTCTGTCAGCATGTAATTTCTGGACAGGAAATACAGAGACTAATGGGAGATCAGGGGTGTCAGCACTGGACAATGGTAAAATGTGAGTCATTAGGTAAAAGGAACACAGACAGATGTACTGCAGTGTAACTCAGCATTGAGATTCCGATCTTCTTTACCAATTCTTGTGATACTTCTCAGGTCTAGGTTTTCTAACTCGCTCTTCTGTTATAAGTAAATGTATAGGCGGATATAATTTTATAAGTAAAGTTACCATATATGCCAGTCTCTCAATCACTATAGTCACTCAGACTGCTATGGTATTGAGTCGCCCGCCAGAGCTATGGGGTACTCGGCACCGAGCCCGTCGATCACTATGGGGGATGTCACGGTAGCTGCAGCTCAGTCCGTGGCACTGGGACTCACCTCAAAAAGGGGATATTTACAGGGATTAAAAGGTTTGTAGGATGTTCGTGACGCCACTTGTGGTACCTGGTCAGGGTGACCAGCGCTGCTGTATAGGTCTGCTGAAGGGTTGGTGTTGGGCAGCAAGGTGTTAAGCCTTCCACAGGTAAGGCTGGGTCCTTCAGGGTAGATGGAAAGTAAGGGGTGCAGGACGAAGGGGAATCCGACAGTAGAAGTAATAAGATGGACACAAACACATAAGTCTCTTTCTGTACCTTTACTGAAGATGTTATTGCAGGCACATCCCGGGGCACTGCAGGGTGAAGGGTGCACATCCAGTTTCCTCCACTGAGTAGGTGTAGGGCCTCCTTACTTCTAAAATGAGTCTCTGACCTGTGTGAAACTAGGTCTGAGTCTGTCTCCAACTTTACGCCCGGCTGACCTTGTGGTAGGACCTTCTCTTGAAAGAACACAGTCTCTGATGGCAGTACCTGCATGACTCCTGTCTTCCTGACCCAATTACGTATCAGCACTTTAGGGCTCCTGCGACTTGTAGTCCTGCAGGATCTCCGGTATTTCCTACTGGTCGTGAAGATTCCAGTAAGCTCGGACCCGGTGTCCGGTTAGAATGATGGGAATGAGCTGTTTAGGCTCCTCTGTCCCTCGCTTGCTTTCCACTCGCCTTTCGTCCTACTCGGGCCCTCACACTATCACACACTGGCAGATGGTGGGCTGCTTCTTCTTCTTCTTCACCGCTCTCTAAGCGTCGGCACGCTTTCTCACTGAGCTGCACTCACTTGACTCAGCTCTGACTAGGCTGGAGTGGTTTCCGTCCCACTTTTACTAGCCTCCACTCAGTTGAACTAGGCTACAAGCTGCAGACTTCAGATTCCTCAGCTAACAGCTGAACTCTCTCTTTTGAGCTCTGCTCCGTGTGCTAGACTGCACACACTCTGCGCTCTGTGCGCTCACAACACTCTCTAAGCTTATACCGTCTGCTCTTCACTTCACCCTCTGAGGTGACTGAAAACTAGACTAGACTCCTCTCTCTAGGAGTAGACTCAAAAAACTGTCTGCTTCAGTGTCTTCACCCTCCTTATATATAGCTAAACAGCTCCCTCTGGTGGCTCTAGGGATGGGTGAAGGTGTGTGAATGTATATATTGGCCTCTAGTGGTGGTTACCTTCAGAGCACCCTTCTGGAGATTAGGATTCCAAGCATAGCTTGGCTCCACAGTATAACACAACCCAGAATGTCATTCAAGGTTTACAAGTTCCAACATTTCTATTTGTCATAACCAATTTTGTATTTCTATTTTAAAACATCCCTGCACTTTCACAAAAAATGATTATAGTGCAGGACTGTATAATCATTTTTCTGAATCACTCTATTAGCAATTGTTGCTGATAACCCAAAACACGGACCGCCTGAAGTCTATGCTGTGGGCTACACTAAACTATTCAGAATCCTGCTCATCAAATTGTAGCTACTGTCTTTAGTGCAGGAGAAGATGCTAGCCAGGCAGCAGGAGAAGGTTGCTTTGTGTGGCCTGCAGCTAAAACTTCTGAAGTTATCATGAAAAATTGCTAATAGCGTGATTTTGTAAAAAAAATATTATACTGCAGAGTCCTGCACTACAATAATTTTCTTGTAAAAGTGGAGGTATGCTTTAAAAGGAAACTGTCATCAGTATTCCGTAATATAAAGTGCGGCCACCCCCTTTAAGGTCCCTTTTACAGTATTACAGTACAGTATTTAGTGCATAGCACTAAAAATACTACATATTATATTCCCATTTAGTGCGGACTAGTCCGATGGACATCACTGGTCTTGATCTGATTCCTCCTCTCTTGTCGCAATAGTCGTCCTCCTGGTTTCTTCAATTGGATGATGCATTCTTTGTCAGCCACACAGTATCCACCAATCGCGCTCCTGCGCTTCTCTTTACCCTGCTGAGGGCAGAGCAAAGTACTGTAATCCGCATGCTCCAAGAGAGGCCAAAGAGCGCCAATGGCCTGAAAGCAAAGCCGGCGCCGGCGCATGCGCACTACAGTACTTTGCTCTGCTCTCATCAGGACAGAGAGAAGTGCGCCTGTGCAGGAGCACAATGGGGACACTGTGTGGATGACACAGCATGCTTCATCAACATGAGCAGGGCAGGAGGACAATGATTGCAACGAGAGAGTAGGCGCTGCATCAAGACCCTTCAGACTGGACCATATTATATATGAGGTTTATAAAATGGTATCTTTTATGCAAAAGGAATCAGGGACTTTCATACAGCTTACTGGAATACTGTAAAAGAGGCCTTACAGGTGCTGGCCCTACTTTATATTGGGAACACCTGGTGACAGGTTCCCTTTAAAGGAAAGGTTGAGGGAGCATACATTTAAGAGCAAGTACCACAGTCCTTGTAGACTCTTCTGTGTGTATTCCTGGAGAAATAACTATTTAGTTGTCTGAACAGTTTACCATGTACGCCCTTCTGACATGTCCATGACAGATGAAGCAATAAAGTTTATATAGTGTAAGTTCAATAGTTTTGCTCTCCTGAGATATAAGATGCATGAGATGTGTCTGCCAGCATTCTACTCTCCTCTCCCTATTGGAAACTCACTGACATTCACCAAGCGTCCATCTGCATGGAAGCGTTGGGAGAAATACACTGTGTGCAGAATTATTAGGCAAGGTGTATTTGAGAGGATTCTTTTTTATTATTGAACAACAACTATGTTCTCAATCAACCCAAAAGACTCATAAATATCAAATATTTTTGGAAGTTGGAGTGGTTTTTTTTTATTTGGCTATCTTAGGAGGACATCTGTTTGTGCAGGTAACCATTACTGAGCAGAATTATTAGGCAACTTAATAAAAACCAAATGTATACCCATCTCACTTGTTTATTTTCACCAGGTAAACCAATATAACAACACAAAATTTAGAAATAAACATTTCTGACATTCAAAACAAAAGCCAAAAAATCAGTGACCAACATAGCCACCTTTCTTTACGATGACACTCAAAAGCCTTCCATCCATAGATTCTGTCAGTTGCTTGATCTATTTACGATCAACATTGCGTGCAGCAGCCATCACAGCTTCCCAGACACTGTTCCGAGAGGTGGACTGTTTTCCCTCCCTGTAGATCTCACATTTTATGAGGGACCACAGGTTCTCTATGGGGTTCAGATCAGGTGAACAAGGGGGCCATGTCATTATTTTTTCTTCTTTTAGACCTTTACTGGCCAGCCACGCTGTAGAGTATTTGGATGCATGTGATGGAGCATTGTCCTGCATGAAAATCATGTTTTTCTTGAACGATACCGACTTCTTCCTGTACCACTGCTTGAAAAAGGTGTCTTCCAGAAACTGGCAGTAGGTCTGGGAGTTGAGCTTCACTCCATCCTCAACCCGAAAAGGTCCCACAAGTTCATCTTTGATGATACCAGCCCATACCAGTACCCCACCTCCACCTTGCTGGCGTCTGAGTCGGAGTGGAGCTCTCTGCCCTTTACTGATCCAGCCTCGGGCCCATCCATCTGGCCCATCAAGAGTCACTCTCATTTCATCAGTCCATAAAACCTTAGAAAAATCAGTCTTAACATATTTCCTGGCCCAGTCTTGATGTTTTATCTTATGTTTCTTGTTCAAAGGTGGTCGTTTTTCAGCCTTCCTTACCTTGGCCATGTCCCCGAGTATGGCACACCTTGTGATTTTTGATACTCCAGTAATGTTGCAGCTCTGAAATATGGCAAAACTGGTGGCAAATGGCATCTTGGCAGCTTCACGCTTGACTTTCCTCAATTCATGGGCAGTTATTTTGCGCCTTTTATTATCAACACGCTTCTTGCGACCCTGTTGGCTATTTGCCATGAAACGCTTGATTGTTCGGTGATCACTCTTCAAAAGTTTTGCAATTTCAAGACTGTTGCATCCCTCTGCAAGACATCTCACAATTTTTGACTTTTCAGAGTCCGTCAAATCTCTCTTCTGACCCATTTTGCCAAAGGAAAGGAAGTTGCCTAATAATTAAGCACACCTTATATAGGGTGTTGATGTCATTAGACCACACCCCTCCTCATTACAGAGATGCAAATCACCTGATTTACATAATTGTCAGTTGGCTTTCAAGCCTATACAGCTTGGAGTAGGACAACATGTATAAAAAGGATGATGTGATCAAAATACTCATTTGCCTAATAATTCTGCACACAGTGTAGTTGTCAGACAAGCAAACCATGCATGGCCAATTTTATACTTGTTCAGCAACTGCCATTTAAGTTGCTTGGGCATCTTGACATCAGAGTTCATTTGATAGAAAAGGGCTGACAAATTATTGTATATTTCATTGATGTTTCAGTTTGATAGATAAAATTTGTAGGAATTATCTTGATCTTTCTTATATTATTGCCATACATCCCTAGCCCTTTGAAGTAAAAGTATAATGAAAATCCATCCCATCTATGCCACACAGCTACAGATATGAGTCTTCTGCTCACTTGTACTTTCATTGTTACCAACCTTTGCTAAAAGGATTCACCATTTATACAGGTGTTATAACAACTGAAATACATTTAGAAATTAATTAGCAGGTTGTAGTATGTTGTAGTTTATTGATACATTGTAACATAAAGCTCAATTCTTCAGCTTCAGTCTGACACATATTTGGGTCCTACCTCAAAGATTCAGATCTGCAATTTAAAATGTATCTGTCATTTTAATTTTTAATTACGGAATCAATAGTACACATGAAAATAAGCAATTTTGTAGTATATATTATTGCAGAAATCTGCATCTTTCTCTTTCTGGAAATATATTTCACTGTCAATTCACTGGTAAAATCTGAATATATTCAGTGAATACAGATTTTTGTATGTTTTTCATTTGCAGATCAAAATATTAGGTTTGTAAAATGGGTGGGGGAGGTTTTGAGGTACACCTCACATTTCCCCTTCTGTGTTATGTTACTTTTAAAACATTTAATTATGTAACCATAGTGTAAGATATGCTGTGTAAAGCCGGAGTCACACTAGCGAGAAATACAGATGAGTGCAATGCGAGAAAAAATCGCAAAGCACTCGGACCAATGTTAATCTAGGGGGTAGCTCCCAGCATCCGATTTTTTCTCATCCGTTTTATACGTGCAAGTGAAATCGCAGCACAATGATTTGCACCGTATTACGGCCGAGACTCGCCAATGCAAGTCCATAGGTGCGGTGCGTGAAAACATTGGATTACACACAGACTATGCGTGTGACTTGCGAGAAATACGGAAGACTTCTCCTGGTGACAGGAAATTCAATCATCCATTATCAGGAAGTTTTGACATGCAAATTACCCTGGCACACTCCACACCAAACCAGGAAGCACGTCTCCACGGAGTCTAGCATCATGGCCAGACATATAAATGTGGAGATGTTAATTGTCTTGGTTCAAGAGAGGCCTGAGCTTTGGGACCAACACGACGCCCATTATGCCGACCGCACACGGAAGGAGGCGGCATGGAGGTCAATCTGTGGCCACATGTTCCCCGATTTTGAGAAGCGACCTCGTGAGGTGCAGCAAGAAATTAGAAAGTAGATGCATATAACAAATGTGAAATTTTTTTAACATGAGTTAACAAAAACCTTAAATGCAGCTTATGTGATGTGTTTTCTATAAGTGCCATATTTAATACTATACACATGCTAAAAATAGCAGGCCACATTACACTGAGGCCGACATGTTGAAACACACACAATGTGATTGATAAGGTTTTTATTCTCCTTAAATTTGCAGTGAATGATGTCACTAGACGCTGGCGGAGTTGCCGGGACCAGTACCGACGGGAACGGCAGCAATTTGACCGGAGTGGTGATGCAGCTCCCAAAAAAAGGAAATATATTTACTATGACTGGTTAAATTTTCTAGCACCAAGCATGGATCTGGGACCGTAAGTGCATGCATGAAGGCACACCTTTTACACATGCTGTAAGTGAAAAAAATAAACTTGTTTGTAATGTTAAATGTTTTGTATAAAACAGAATGGAGTCAAACCTTACTGAAAGGGAGACTGCTTTAGACTCCGAGGTCAACATTGACCTTGTTGTGAAGGTGTCGACGTGGCTGGCCCATCTTCAGCACCCCCAGACACCAATCAACCCCCACCACCAGCAGCAGCAGCATCAACACTGGAGTCTAAACCCCAGGATGATGAAGGGGCCCACAGCAGCAGTCCAACTGTGCCTCTAGAGATGTCACCCCTCCCTTCAGCCATACCACGTCGTGGCCGGCGCAGAAGGGTGCTTTCCACCACTGTCACAAGGAGGCAAGTTGATACAGGAGTATTGGACTATTTGTCCAGGGCTGACCATGACGATGGGGAGGAAGCGTTCTTCCACAGTCTGGCACAATACTTGCGTCCGCTGGCGCGTTCTGTGAGGCTGCGGGCCAGAGGTGCCGTATAAATACTCATCGATGCGTGTACACCCACAAACAATCCAACTCCTGTCTTTCTTTTTTTTAGAAAGGTGGCAAATGTCAGCCAGCAACCTTCTGCCGCTGCAAGATCTTCCAGAGCAGCAGGCAGGAGCAGTAGCTTCGGCACCCCCGCCATCCCAGTCACAGGCCACCCAAACCCAAGTCCAACCTCAATCTGGACACATGTATGAATATAGTGCACCTGCCCATATGGTCACTTGAACAGACCCACTGTTGGAGGCTGGTCCCAACATGTGTCTGCTCGACATGGCCATATTGGGGGGTATGAATCAATGGGTTATTCCCTTACCCAGGAGTTAATGCAGCCATACCCTCCACCCCACTATTATGGTCATCAGACACAGGATCGCACCATGGCCCAGAATCCTGCGTGCCCATCTACCATACCCCAGGGTGATAGTCAGGTTGGCCAACCATCTAGGCCTAGTTCTGCACATGGTGACCGCCCGCCATCACCACCACCCCAACTTACCACAACCTATAATTCTGTTTTGTGGTGTCCTGCATTTGTTTATAATCTTGTATATAATTTCTGCATTTGTTATTTTCTTTTTAAACTTCCTGTACATTTGTCCATTGTGATAATAATATTTCTTATTGGCCCTGATTAGTAGGCCTTAACTGCCATATGATGTTAATACGGTGTAAAGAATGCTTACAATTAGAGTTGAGCATTCCGATACCGCAAGTATCGGGTATCGGCCGATATTCGCTGTATCGGAATTCCGATACTTAGTTCCGATATTTTTCATATATCGTATACCGGAATCGGAAGTTCCCATAATTCTTTGAGAGGCAATGTGATTTTAGTCAGCCAATGAGGAATCCTAAGAAGTGTGGGCACATCCTGTACTGCTGCGGTCATGTTAACTAATGGCATGGCTGTGATTGGATGCTGAAATGATGTCAGAATGCACTATAAAAGGCGCCGCCGCCATTTTAGCGTCACTGTGCTGTGAATTCAGTAAGGGACAGAACGCTGCTCTGCTGACTCTGAGGGACAGTTAGAGATTGTGATTTTGTGTACTGTGCTCTAGGCAGGCTAGTTTACCAACCGCTGTGTAAAGTTTCCTTTTGCCAGTGTTGTTTTAACAGCTCTGTGCAAGGTGTGTGTGTGAGTGCAGGTGACGCTGCAGTTTGCTCTGCATCCAACGCTGTTTGTAGGCATTTGCACGTGTCACTCACAGACTCTTTTTTTTTTCTTAAGTGTAATTCTTGCTGCTCCATTCAATTGAAATTATAGTGTGACGCGCTTCCATCCGTATCCAATACATTGGTTGCAAACACTATAGAATTACAGAAAGGAGCCTTTCAGAGACAGTGAACAGTTGTGTTCAGTGTTCACTCTAGTCTGTGAGTTGTTTTTTTTTGAGTGCAGATCACGCTCCAGTTTGTTCTTCAACCACTGCTGGTTATAGTCTGCTGAACGTGTGTCACTGCCTCATCCTTGTCATTTTTCTCAAATTGGTGCTGCTCCATACCATTTAAAATAACTCAAATCTATTAGTGTGACGCGCTTCCATCCGTATCCAATACATTGGTTGCAAACACTATAGAATTACAGAAAGGAGCCTTTCAGAGATAGTGAACAGTTGTGTTCAGTGTTCACTCTAGTCTGTGAGGTTTTTTTTTTTTGAGTGCAGATCACGCTCCAGTTAGTTCTTCAACCACTGCTGGTTGTAGTCTGCTGAACGTGTGTCACTGCCTAATCCTTGTCATTTTTCTCAAATTGGTGCTGCTCCATACCATTTCAAATAACTCAAATCTATTAGTGTGACGCGCTTCCATCCGTATCCAATACATTGGTTGCAAACACTATAGAATTACAGAAAGGAGCCTTTCAGAGATAGTGAACAGTTGTGTTCAGTGTTCACTCTAGTCTGTGAGGTTTTTTTTTTTTTGAGTGCAGATCACGCTCCAGTTAGTTCTTCAACCACTGCTGGTTGTAGTCTGCTGAACGTGTGTCACTGCCTAATCCTTGTCATTTTTCTCAAATTGGTGCTGCTCCATACCATTTCAAATAACTCAAATCTATTAGTGTGACGCGCTTCCATCTGTATCCAATACATTGGTTGCAAACACTATAGAATTACAGAAAGGAGCCTTCCAGAGATAGTGAACAGTTGTGTGCAGTGTTCACTGCAGTCTCTGCGTAATAACCACACTTAGGCCTTAAAACTTTTCTGACTTTCTTTATCAATCTACCAAGATGAAGAAGGCAGGGAGTAAGGCACGTGGTCGTGGCCGTGGAGTTTCAGCAGGGAGAGGACGTGGGGATTCTGTGGCTGCTGCCGCCCCCCAGTGACACAGCATCCACCAGTTTTCCCCGTGAGCGTTCCTTTATGTGCAGTTTTGTAGGAGCTCGGCGTACCCCCCTGCTGCGGGAAGAACAAATTGAAGCCGTTGTTGGTTGGATGGCAGCCAATGCATCGACTTCAATTGCTTCCACCTCCTCTCAGGACCACAACACTGTTGAGCAACCATCTGTCTGTTCACCGCCTGTCAAATTGCCCAGGCAGTCAGAGAGTTCTGAACTGGAGCCAGCTGAGTCTCTGCTTCTGTTCTCAGAATCTGTTGGCTTGCAAACAGGGGCCCAGCCAAGCAGCATTCTGGAATTTGAAGAAGAGGGAGTATGCAGTGATGCGCAACAGCTGTGTCTCTCTGAATCTGAAGAGGCGGGTGAGCCAGTGCCGATGGTCAGCACACCGCAGAACACATCTGATGATGATGAGACTCAGTTGCCAGTTTCTGTTGAGCATGGTGCTGTCCAGACCACCCAACAGCAGCAGGTGCTGGAAGAGGGTAGTGGAGATGATGAGGTCCAAAACCCAACATGGCGTGAGGAACAGGAAGGTGGTGGGAGCAGCTCTGAGGAAGAGATTGGCCCAACGGTACAAACAGGAGGGAGAGGTAGGCTGCAGACTCGGTTGCCTGTAGCCTCCATTTTGGCACCTGTTGGGAGCAGTTATCTTCCAAAAGTCAAAACGGGCGCTCCCAGGACTTGCACTGCGTGGTCCTTTTTTGACACACTTGCAGATGATATTTGCTATGTCAAATGCAAGCTGTGTAAGCAAAAAGTAAAAAGAGGTAAAAGTGTCAGTAACCTCAATACCACTAATATGTGGAAACATGTGCGGACAAAGCACGTAGTTGAGTTACAAAGACACACTGGAGATGTAGGCCAACCTACAGCAGCACCTACATCTTCAGGTCATGTTGGAGCCTCTTCCTCCAGCTCACACACAGCTGGTTCGGCTTCCTCACACGATCGCCATGGAAGAACCTCGGTCACTGTTGTCCAGAGACAAAGTGTTATTCCACCCACAGCTGCAAGTTCCCTGTCATCCTCACACTCCCAGGCCACTGTACAGCCATCGGTAGCACAGGCATGGGATAAAAGACGGCCATACTCGGCAAACCATCCACGAGCACAGGCTCTGAATGCTGGCATTGCAAAACTCATGTCCCTTGAAATGCTGTCATTCAGGCTGGTGGAGACTGACAGTTTCCGGAAATTAATGGCATTGGCAGTCCCACAATACAATGTGCCAAGCCGATTTTATTTCAGCAGGCAAGCCGTCCCTGCTCTGCAAAAGCATGTTGAGGGAAAAATTAAACATGCGCTACTAAACGCCATCAGTAGCAAGGTCCACCTGACCACCGATGCATGGACTAGTACCCATGGCCAGGGACGATACCTTTCCCTCACTGCCCATTGGGTCAATGTTGTGGATCCGGGTACAGATGTTGCGAGTGGCTCTGTACGTGTTCTGCCAACTCCAAGGATTGCTGGAATCCAGTCTGTACACATTGACTCCTCCTCCTACTCCAGTTCCTCAGAATCATCGCTGCAGGAGCCGTCACGGTCTACCTCCACATGGACCCGTGAACGCTTACCTGTTGCGACCGATATGAGCACAGCCGTGGCCAAACGTCAACAGGCCGTCCTGAAATTAATTTCCATGGGGAATCGAAGCCACACAGCGCAGGAGGTCTGGAATGCCATCAAGCAGGAGAGCGACGTGTGGTTTTTGCCCACGAATCTCCAGCCAGGCTTGGTAGTGTGTGACAATGGCCGAAATCTGGTGGCAGCTCTGGCCCTTGGCAACCTCACTCACATACCATGTCTGGCACATGTGCTCAACTTGGTCGTGCAGAGTTTTTTGAGGGACTATCCGGATCTTGATGCACTGCTGCACAAGGTCCGCCTAGAGTGCGCTCACTTGCGACGTTCCAGCATGGCCAGATCGCGCATTGCAGCTCTGCAACGCAGATTGCGCCTTCCTGAACATCGCATCATATGTGACGTACCCACCAGGTGGAATTCCACGTTACATATGTTGGAGCGGTTGTGTGAGCAGCAGACAGCAGTAATGGAGTATCAGCTGCAACAGGCGCAATCAACACGCAATTTGCGGCGTTCACACTTCACCACTACTGAGTGGGCCTCTATGAAGGACATCTGCCACGTTTTGCGTGCGTTTGATGAGTCAACGCGGATGGCGAGTGCAGATGATGCACTAGTCAGCCTGACTGTCCCCCTTATCTGCCTGCTTCAAAACACACTGGAAGCACTAAGGGATGAGGTTTTGGAAGAGGTGGAGGATGAGGAGACACAAACTCCATCACCTTTTGGACAGTCAGCGCAACGTGGTTCCTCCCAAAGGGCTTTGCAGGGCTCACTTTGTGAGGAGGATGAGGAGGAGTCAATGGAGGAGGAAGAAATCGCTACAGAGGGAGGTACACAACGCTCTAGTCAGTATGTAGAGCGAGGGTGGGGTGATGCAGAGCGTACAGATGACGCCTCTTACAGAGGACAGCGTTTGTTGGCCAGTTGGGAGTCTGCAGCACATGGTTGATTTCATGTTGCAGTGCCTGAGAAACGACCGCCGCATCGCCCACATTCTCACCACGTCTGATTATTGGGTGTACACCCTCCTAGACCCTCGCTACCGGGACAACTTACAAAGCCTCATCACACCGTTGAACCGGGAGCGTAAAATGCGGGAGTACAAAGACACACTGGTGCAATCCATAATGTTCTCCATTCCAGCCGAGAACGCTGCTGCTACTGCTTTACAAAGCAGCTCTGTGCGTGGAGGCAATGGAGACAGCTCTGCAACAAGAGGGAGCACAAGCAGCGCCTCTACACAGGGGGGCAAGACCAGTATGTTCCAAATGTGGCGAAGTTTTGTGTCAGCGCCACCAATGTCTACACCATCCGAGACGCCTCCAGTCACCAGGAGGCAACGTTTCCGTAAGATGGTGACAGACTACTTGTCTTGCCCTCTCAGTGTACTCCCAGATGGCTCTTCCCCTTTCAAGTTTTGGGTCTCTAAGCTGGATACATGGCCAGAGCTTAGCCAGTATGCATTGGAGGTGCTGGCTTGCCCTGCTGCCAGTGTATTATCGGAGCGCGTCTTTAGTGCTGCAGGGGGTGTACTAACAGACCGTCGCATGCGACTATCCTCCGATAATGTAGACCGGCTTACTTTTCTGAAAATGAACAAGGCATGGATCTCGCCAGAATTTGCCTGTCCGTTTTCAGATTAAATAACTGGTTGGCAACGTTATCAATTTCTCCTGTTATGTTCATCTATCTACCACCTGAACTCTACTCCCTGGGATACAACACTGCCAGTCTGAGGGGAATGATCAGTTAACAACCAAAATGTTATCCCCAACAGATAGTAGCGCAACGACTCCAGTGCCCACTTGATCGACAGGCACTCTCTCTCTCTACAATGCTGTATCTGGTTTCAGCTGGAGTTAGCTTTCGACTCTGGAAAGTAATGTGATGCTTCTCCCCGTTAACCTCCTGAGACAAAACGGCCCCCACACCTACCTCTAACGCATCAGTCTGGACAATGAATTCTCTTTTGAAGTCGGGTGTGATCAAAAATGGTGACACACACACAGTGCCCCTTTTAGTTTTACAAACGCTTCTTCAAGCTGATCATTCCATCGCACCATTACTTAATTTCTGCCTTTTAGGCAGTCATTTAACGGCGCCGACAGTGTTGCAAAATTGTGAATAAGCCGCCGGTAGTATCACACTAACCCCAAAAACCCTTTCACTTGTTTAATGGTGAGGGGACGGGGCCAGTTTTGGATTGCCTCCACTTTGTTTATTTGGCCTTTGATAACTCCTCTCACAATCACATACCCCAGGTAGCGATCTTCCTCCAACCCTATGGAACACTTCTTTGGGTTGGCAGTTAGCTCTGCTTGTCTCAGCGAATCTATCACCGCCTGTACCTTGGCTAAGTGACTTTCCCAGTCCTATTAGGACTATTGGGCTGGCCCACTCACTCTGGGACTCTTCAATGACCCCTAACTGCAGCATCTTCTTGACCTCTTCCAAGATGGCTTGTCGCCGGGCCTCAGGCACCGGATATGGCTTTAATCGTACTTTGTTCATATTGGGTCCCTCTGCTTTGACCACTGCACACATGTGTTCTGCATAGTGAGACTGATAGTAGCCAAAGTTGTTGTCCATGGGCTCTGTCAGGTGGGGGCAAACAGCTCTCACATGTACTGGTTGTTGGCACCGCCAACAGATTATGGGGCCCATTTCGTTCCCCGACCCGTCCTGGCGGCCCTCCGAGTCTCTGCTCGCCGAGCTGTGGGTGAAGGTTTGTGAAATTTACTTGGTACCTTCCGGGTAGTCTCTCCCTGTATCTCCTTGGTAGCCCCATATCTTTCAATGAGGTCTACCATTTGGAGACCATCAGTAGGGGCTGCCTGTCCAAGCCATGTTTGAAGGGTGTGTGGCAAATTTATCAAGAATTTATCAGTCACTATACGATCCAGCATAGCGCGGGGTGACAACACCTCCGGCTGCAACCACTTTTCTATCAGGTGTATCAAGTCATAATACTGTGACCGAGCTGGCTCGGAAGGGAAAAGTTCCACTGTGTACCCGCTGTGCCCGGACCAAAACATTTACCCCAAGACGTGCAAGTATCTCACCCTTGACGCTCTCATAGTCCTCCTGTTGCTCGGGGGGTAGGTCCTAGAGGCTTTTGCGGGTCCTGAATTAAAAAAACGGAGCCACGATCTCGGCCCACTGGTACCGGGGCAGTCTCTCCCTTTTAGCCACGCCTTCCAACATCTCCAGGTACACCTCGACGTCATCTGATTGCTCCATCTTTCGGATCGCTGTACGCACCGCTTTCCGGACATCCTGCCATCCCCGGGCAGCTCCTGCTGTCTGCGGCGCTGTGATGTGCTGAATCACTAGACTTTGGTTTCCTGTTGCTGTTGATTAAATATCTGCTGCTGCTCCATAGCCTGCTGCTGTATAGCCTGCTGCTGCTCCATAGCCTGCTGCTGTATAGCCTGCTGCTGCTCCATAGCTTGCTGCTGTATAGCCTGCTGCTGCTGCATAGCCTGCTGTTGCTGCCGCATGGCCTCCTCCAGCATTTTTACTGTGTTCTCCCATCTTGGGACAGTTATCCACCGGGTTTTGCGTCACTTTCTTTACCTAGGACATTTACTGTCATGCAGGAAAAAACGCCTGACCTCACTGCGTTGCCTGCATTGAAGCCACCAATTGTAGGGATCCGCTCTGGTAGGCAGGGCTGGGCCGCAGTAATGAGGCAAACACACCGCCTTTTACTTCAAATTTCAGTGGTTTTAATCATGAGTTCAACAAAAAGTCCAGATAACAAAATAAAAACAGAACATAAATCACCACAGTTTGGAGAACCACTGGTGCCAGACTCACCCTTGCTTGGGACGGGCTTAACTAAGCGGCTGCAGGTCAGCAGAGACCTCCAGGTCCCATTCCGGGTGGTCTGGTACTCGCTTCCTGGTGCACACTGGCACACAGTAACAAAACAATCTTCCAGGCTGACTACAGCCAAAATCCTTCCTTCCACACACCAACTACAACAGCTCCTTGTTTTATAGGCCTACTCCACACTCTCAGGTGAGGTACACATCAGATGACCAGATCACGTGACTATGACCTTATCACAGGTCCTTGTGATCATGGAAAATCCGGAGCAAACTTCAGTCTGCTAGAAGAAATATATCTCACATCCAGCAAGATCCCCTTTGGTGTACACAGCGGCAAGAAGTCTCCTGTTCCCTACACATGCACAGAAAAACCCATGTCGAACATGCTCCAAATAGGAAGAGCCGTCACCCTGATTGTTATGCTTAAAACAGGAAAGATTGAAGTTTTCAAGGGCTAAAATGAAAAATTTTTATAAGAAATATGGACAAATATTAATTTGTCATCACAGCGCATATCTCACATGGCTAGTAGAAATGGTAACAAAAAATAAAACATAGTGTTTTACTTTTTTAAATTAATGCATAAAAATACATTTCATAATTATCAATTAATGCTTCTTAAGGAACGTTATCTGTACCTGTAAGATAATGCAGTCAATGGATGTACGAATCATAAACATCATCATCATCATTATCATCCTCACGAGTTTTATTAATGACAGACATAATAAAATACACAGAGTGAGGACAACTGTAACTTCACACACCATATATGAAATGGGCCATCATGTAAACCTGGTAATAATGCGCAATAATAAATAATTCACCAAGAAAGTGCATCATGCATACAAACAATAGGTAGTTAGACCTGCAAGTGCTGTTGAAACAACCACAACAGATTTAAATTAATAAACTATATAGCTATCACAGTGCATAGTTACTCATGGACAATGTCGATCTAATACTGTAACTCAATAAAGGCTGCGTCACCCATCATGCTTGTTTGTCTTGTAGATTGTTGAAGAGGGTTTTTTTTTTTTTTAAAGTTCCTTTTTATTTAGATTTTCAAAAAAAAAAGTGCTATGTACGGCTTCCACCGGCGGAGGTACCTGAGAACTTTGTGCGCTTCTCCGGCGCACGCAAGCCTTTGACATTCCAGGAGATGATCTTCATGTTGAATGGCGGCAGAAAAATTAAGAGTGTGCTGGAGGAGACGGTGTACCCTCTTATGGCCGTCGTTGGCACCAACCTGCGAGGAAAGGAGGAAGCAGCACCACAATATCAAATACCTAATCAAGATATATTGACAATTCCAGGATTAATTATTGGAGAGAGGTCCCTTGCTACCCTTTTCTAGTAACTCTTGTTTACCAATAAACCGCTGTAAGCGGTCGTAGTCTCTCCACCACTACCTGTGTTTATGTGACTTCCTTTTTCTAACCGTGAGGAGATTACCCCCATCCTCCCAGGCATTCAGTGTACCCCCCCAGTGTCCAAAGCATGAAACCCCAATAGCCTGCTTCACTTATTGTCCCTCCATATGTAATGTTTAACTCATTTGTCCCACGTTTATCAAGACCCCCCACTCTCATGAGAGATCTTCAACATCTAATATCAATTAACTAATTTAACCATCTAAAATTGCAGCAAAACTATCATGCTTTAGCATAGGTATGAAGGAACTCCAATAGAAACGGCTCAAACAGCAAAATATATCTCATATGTCATTTAACGTGGAGAGAATCTCTTTCATCTTTCCTGATCTCCTTCATGAACTGCCATCTTGTCGTCGTCTGCGTGGGGAGAACCTGGAACTGCGTCGCTGTACTTCCCTATCACTTTGTTGATTTCGTTCCAAGGCTGCTTCGCTTGTTCTGGTGTGTCATTAATGACATATGTCCCGTCAGATCTTTGGAACCGCTAACGCGCTGGGAACAGTAGTTGAAAGCGAACATCTCGCTCAAACAACGTTGTGCAAATTAAACTGAACGCCCTCCTCTTCTTGGACACCGATACTGAGAAGTCATCAAAGAGCAGAATCTCATAGCCATGGAGTAGCACTGGGCCCTCGCTTCTCTGAATGGCCGTAACAATGAAACTTTGTCGTTATAATGAAACACTTAATTATTACTTGCCGTGGTCTGTACATCGTGGTTTTTTGATGCTCCCCTCGCCTGTTGTGTTTTGCGGCGGCCCCACACGTGTGCACGTTACACACGACAGTAGTAGTTAAGTCACAATATTTTCATTGATCATTTTCACAGATGGATGTAAGTCTGCGATTTAAACGATTCAGCAGTCCGACGAGACGTAAATTGCTTTGTCTCGAGCGATTTCCAAGTCCTCTGTTTTGTCATCAAATTTTGTAACTTCTGCTGAAGGTTCTGTTCTCTGTCTTGGCCAAGTGTTGCTTCTCCTGTTGTGCAGCGCCACATCCTGTTGCAGCTTGGTAATTGCAATGGTATTCAGGTGTACAGACTTTTTATGGAAGACAATGACGATTGCAATGCCGACTCCAGCAGCTTCTGAATGTTTGGTAAGAGAAGGGCTTTGACCTCTCTTCAGCCATTTTCTGCGAATCAAATTCCTGAGGAACTCTCAGGTCACATGGTGCTTCTGATAATAGCTCTTGCTGCATGTCTATGGCAGCGCTCAGCATCGCGCCCTTTCCCTCTTTGTCTCCTCCATGCGCCATCTTGTCCTTCTGCTTCAGTTGAATAGGTAAACCGTTCGGGGTCTGTGTGAACTCCGTAGCAAGTAGCGCTCCATAAATTATGTCCCCCACGAATAAAAGGTGCAGTGTTCCCGGGGTGGTTTTTACTGCTCCCTATGGGCCCGATATGCTTGGATACCTGGGAGGAATTCAGGACATCTCCAAACTCCCTCCTCACATGTCAGCGCAGGAAACAGAAGAGGGAACGTGCTTGTTTTGTTTGCTCATAGGTGAGTTTTATACAGAAATGATTATGCTGTCGTATTTTTGGCATCCCTAGGCAGAATAAGGCTGCGAAACGTCACATTTTAGAGAGAGTCATATAATAGACACACGCTACCCTACCCGTGACCAAGGAAGGTAGTGTTGCCGGATAAAGCCTTGCGCAACCAGACATGCCCCTGGAAAATACTGCTGCTGCAGGCTAAACTCAACACAGACAAATACTGTTGTAATTTAAACTTTGTGACAGCAAGAACGAAGGATGAAACATCATACTTTTACAGATTACAAGTACAGGAATCTCTGTCCAAAATAAGAAATGATGAAGAAGATGAAGATGAAGTAGAAATGAAGAAGAATAATAGTTTAATAAGAACAATATGAGTAATGTTAACAAAAAGATGAATAGCAAGAAGTTTAAGAAGAAGATAAAGAAGGTGAAGATGAAGAATAATTTGATGAAAAAGATGATGCTGCAGAAGATTATGAAGAGAAAGTGTGTCAAAAGTTAAAAGGTGAAGAGCATGGAAGTTGTGAAATATACATATTTGCCAAAATAGAAAAAACTTAACAACATTGCAATTTCTTCGTCAATCCGAACATCTTTAAAAAAAAATATTAATGCTATTCCATTTGATTGGGTTAAACATCTATGCCTTTAAGTCTCCTCAACCTCCCCCAATACATTTCCATTACTCTTGTTGTTTTCCTTCATGTAACAATTAACCAACAAGGCAAGAATGGGCTTTTTTTAATTCCGATATTTTGTTCCCATAGCTTACGTTGGATTCCGGTATCGTATCGGTATCGCCGATATTTTTGGGGTATCGGCGATACCATTCCGATTCCGATACTTTTGATATCGGAAAGTATCGCTCAAACTCTACTTTACAATAAGAAATTTTGAAGTTAAAAAATTTCAAACAACATGAGTGATGCATTGTTACATTATGTATTTTTCATCAAAGTATTAACCAATGTTTTATCAGGAAAAATTATATACTTCAAACGTAACATAAATTGAATGAATTGGAACAAAAAGGGAGCAACAACTACATAGATTACAACATTCTGTTGCCAGGGAGTATATCCTCAGGTGAAACAAAATAACTGGTTAATACATCACGCACTTTTAGGCCAGAGGGCTGAGACGTTGATGAAGGACATGTGTCGTAGTAGTCAGCTCAGTACTTGCATACTCCACTTCATCAGCACCATTGGATGGACACTCATGGTATCTGTGAAATTATGCAGACCAACACACCTTTTTAACAACAGGACATTGCCTTCACCAAGTTGAATTGTGGACTGCAGATCCCGCCATTTGGCACACAGAATACCAAACGCACACTCAACAAGACGTCGTGCACGGAAAGACGATTTTTAAATATAGTGCAACGGTGGTTCAGGCCTCTCTGTGAATAGGGCCTCATGAGGTTGCGTGGATAACTGAAAAGCCTCATCTGCAACCATCACATGGTGGGGGTGGGATATCAACTCACATTGCGCAGCGCCGACCAATAATGGAAGAATTGAAGACTCTGGATCTCCAGTTGTTCCATAGGCCCCAATATCTACAATTATAAACCTGTACCTACTGTCAACCAGGGCCAACAGAACTACAGAAAAATATTGTTTAGAATTGTAATATTGGGACCTTGAGTTTGGCGCTTATGCACACAGATGGGCTTCCATCCAGGGCTCCAATGCAATGTTGAAACTGGCACGTTTCCTGACATCCACGTACTATACGCAACAAGTCTTCCATTTTCGGCTCCGGCATAACCATTCAATGGAGTCGGACCAGATTTCTGCGCATGTAACCCACAATCCCGAGATGGTTGACTTTCTAATTAAAAATTCTAATGCAGTGCTGCATATGAGAGCCCAGTGGAAGGAACCTAAAAAGTAAAACAAACAAAAAACATTATAAGTCATGCAATGAAATACTAGTTTATATATTGCCAAAGTTATAGTCTATAAATAAGAAACCCTGCAGCAACAACATTAAAATAGATGCAATGGTTTGTTGGTTATTATACAAGCATATATTGTGAAATTAAAATGTGGGTTTTTGACACATACATAAATAAATGTGTACAGTACTAAGGTATAAGGCCAGGAAATACACTAGTCTATAAAATACATCATCAACTATGAGGTTTCATACATACCGTAACGTAAGGATAAGGCGCTCCTCAGCAGAAATAGCTTTTCACATCCTGGGTCCTGAAACGTGATCCCAGGGCGCACAATCTCCAACAAATACAAATGTGGCAAGGGTCTCCACAATAAGCAAAAAACTTGTCTGGAGGGTACGCAGAGTGCGTTGATACGGTTGAAATGCTCTTTACTGCGCCGTCACCTCAAAGCGGATGGACCCACATCTTCTTCGCCTCCTCGGATCCCAATCACTGGGTATGGCTCCCCAAAACGTCGGGACAAAACCCAGTTTTACAGCACACGCTCAATGTGTTAAAAGTTAAGTGTGTCTGCCATATTTTGGACAAAGCAGAAGTAACACAACCCAACCACGGAGTGAAATGCAAAGATTCGAGGGTGGCGCCTGTTGTAGAGCCAATAATAGGGGTTTTGATGATGATTTTAATGACATTCAGCCTAAAAACCGTTATTTGTCCATTTTGCAAGCCTGCGAGAAAATCTCGCCATACGATGCCATAGGAGACACACGGATATTTTGATGCGAGGAAATTGCATCCTCGCATTGCACACGGATGACATACGGATCACTGTTCAAGGGACATTTGTTGCGATTCTCGTCCTTAAAATACGGTTCGATTTTTTATATGTTGTGTGTGACTCTGGCCTTATGCTGTGACCCCATTTGGAATGTGCATCTTTTTGCTCTGGGAGGGGTGGCTGGCTAGCTGCTGAAGAAAGTGGCATGGCCGTCATGACCAAGTCAGTTGGCATCACAAGACATCTTTATCTGCCTACCAGATCGAAGAAGAAAGTGCCAATGGGGGCTTTGGTCCCGAAGCTAGTGTGTTAGTGTAGTTGTGACAAGAGTGCATGCCCAATACTGGTAGAAGAGGATAGAGTGGAGATCTTAAAGAGGAGCACTTTGGATGGGCAAGCTTTGTAGGGATAGCCTTTCATAAACCCACAGTGGGAATGAAGAATAGAAGAAATCAACAGATAGTTTGAGTGCAACCTAGCTAATGGATTTATAGGGCATTCGCAGTCCCTGATTTCTTAGGCCTCTTTCACACATCAGGTTTTCGCCGTCAGGCGCTATGCGGCATCGTGCCGGAGCGGCGGATCCGTTTTTTTAATGTAAAAAACCGAATCCTCTCAACATTCATCCGGTTTTTAATCCGTTTTTCGAGGATTACGAGGAACCGGGTTTTTTAAAAAAAACGCCCCTTTTGGGCTTCCAAACTGATTGGCTCGAAGACCAAAAATACCGTTCCAAAACCCATCTGGTTGTAATGGAGCAAGTGCCGTTTGGAGGAAGAGCAAGTGGCTGGTGAAGATGAAGGATAGGAAACTTATGAAGAATTTGGTGGTTTCACCGGGGAGGCGAACCGCTAAAGCAATTGTTCTGGAGAAGGAGATAAAGATACAGCGCACACATGCGTCAGCGCTGACGCGTTTCTGGATCCACCCCATCACAGCCCAGGAAATAGCATGGGGTGTATTCTACAATACGTGGACTACAGGAAACCCTCAGAAATTTTTTGCATAGTTCGCATTAAAATGGAGAATTTGATTTTTGGTGGAGCGTATTGGAGACCCATAAAAGAAGGACCGTATTGCCGCTTCTCCATTTCACCGGGGGGAGCATCTGATGGGATCTTCGGTAACCCCTATTTATTGATCTCTTGCTTCGAGCACAATTCCTGATGTTGTTGCTGGTGGTTTGTAACGCCATCTGACTCATTTAACAATTGGAGATACTAAAAAAAAAATTTTTTATAGTATCTCCCTTGTTAGAGTGAGGTCTTATGAATGCGTGTTTGAAACTAATTTTTTTTTTTTATTCACGTCCGCAACTGGGGGAACTCTTTCCTCATTCCATTTCCATACAAGGGATTTTCCACCATCTTTGGAATTGTGAAGCACACAGCCGACATTGGGGGACTGTCTAGTTGGGAATTTCTACCGACCCACAAAGAAGTGGGTTAAATTCAGAAAAGTTGAACAAATATGTCAGTTTCCTAATTGCCTGGGGCTGGGACGGGAAACTATCCGGATTGTCAAGCCAGCAGGATCTGGATCCGAAAATTTTTAATTACAAAAAATTTTTTTTTCAATTGTCCTCATGGCCATCGCTGACGCGGCATACAAATTTATTGCTTAAAAATTATTGGGGCCTTGGCCCTTCCAGACTCCAAGCGTTCAAACTGTCAGCAATGGGCCATCGCTGTATGGAAACACTTCCATTTTTCCCCCCCCTGACCACGCCTCAAACACGGGGCCCCCTCCCTTTTTTGTTTGTGTGGGGGGTGAAGCCTTTCACTGTCAGAACACCTTAAAACCGTTTCCAGCAGGGATTGACACAACAAAAAAATTTTCAATACAAGAGCCAAAAATGGTGGAGCGCTTTTGGGTTCTGACGCCAAATGGCGCGCCAAAAAACCCCGATCAACCAAAACGAAACTGTGGACGAGGTTAACAAACTTGTGGGTTTTACACAATTTTGCTATCACAAGGCAGATTTTCCCTTAAGGACCACTCTCAAGAACCACCTTGCAAAGATTACCAGAACGTTACCAATAGAATTCTGTGACTGTTTCCCGAATGGGACAAAAATTTTCCAACTTTATGTCCCCTTGGAAAGACTAGACTGGGAGGAAGACAGAGTTTTTAAAAATTGCTCTGTGACCTTTGTACCTTGTGTACCCACAGTATACCTTTGCCAACCAAAGTGGTGTCCTTGTTGGTAAGTACAGTATTTTACCTTTTGGCCAAAGGGTGTCCTATTGTGTATTCCAAAGTATTTCACCTTTTAACCAAAGTTCTGTACCTTGTTTTGGGGGTTACCTAACAAGTACAGAACTTTGGTTAAAATGGGGAAATACTTTTGGGAATACCACAACCAGGGACACAACTTTGGCCAAAAGGTAAAATTATTTTACCTTTTACCCAAAGTTATGTTCCTGGTTTTGTATCTCCAAAAATGTTACTTTATTTTACTTTGCCAACCAAAGTTGTTACCTTTTGTGTATTAGTACGATTTACCTTTTGGCCAAAGTTGTGTCAAGGTTGTTATTTCCAAAATTTTTTAACCTTTTAAACCCAAAATTCTGTACCTTGTTGGGGATTACCTAACAATGTACACAACTTTGGGTAAAAAGTGAATTAATTTTACCTTTTGAGCAAAGTTGTGTCCCCCTTTGGTTTTGTTTAGCCAAAGTATTTCACCTTTTAACCCAAAGTTGTGTAATTGTTTGGTAACCCCAACAAGGTACAGAACTTTGGTTAAAGTTAAATACTTGGCTAATACACAACCAGGACCCAACTTTGGCCAAAAGGTAAAATTATTTTTTCCTTTTTTCCCAAAGTTATGTGCCTGGTTTTGTATCCCCAATAAATGTTACCTTTATTTTCCTTTGCCAACCAAAGTTGTCTACCTTGTTGTGTAATGTACCGTTTTTACCTTTTTGGGCCCAAAATTGTGTCCCGGGGTTTTGTATTGCCAAAGAAATTTTAAACCCTTTTAAACCAAAGTTCTGTTCCTTTTGGGATTACCTAAAATGACACAACTTTTGGGGAAAGGGAAAACTTTGGCTAATACACAACCAGGGACACAACTTTGGTCAAAAGGAAAAATTTAAATTTTTCTTTTACCCAAAGTTAGTACCGGTTTTGCATACCCAATTGTTTTACCTTTATTTTTCCTTAGAAATAAAAAACAGAAAAAACAATTTTAATCAACCAATTTTTAAAATTATTAATAAAAAGTTTTTTTAACACTTTTTTTACTGGAATAAATGTTTTTTTACATTTTTTTTCCTTTTCACTTTTTTTTAAATAAAAATTTTTTTTCCCAAAAAAGTTTATTTTTTTTTACAATCACGTCAAAGCAAAAAATTTATTTTTAGTAAAAACAAATACACAAATTAGGTAGGGGGGGTGGGGATACAGGGGGGGGCTGTGGGACCCCCACAGTGGGGTTGGAGAGCGAAGGGAGGGTGGTGGGAAAAGGTCCGGTAAAGAGTTGAAGGGTGGAAAAAAAAAAAAAAAGGGGGAGAGGTGGGGGGGAGAACGTGGGTGGGGAAGGAGGATTGGGGGGGGAAAGGAGAAAAAGTGGTTGGGAAGGGGAGGGGAAGGATATTGGTAGGTTCGGGTTTTTTGGAAAAAGGGGGGGTTGTTAAGGGGGGAGGTTTTGGGGGGGGAGTTTTTGGAAGGGGGGGGTTGTGGAAGGGGGGGGGAGGTTGCGGAAGGGGGGAGGTTGTTGGCGGGGAGGTTGCGGTTTGAATAGGGGGGGAGAAGGGAGGTGCTGGAGGGGGGGCAGGTGTGGGGGAACGACGGGGTGGGTGTGGGGGGTTGGGGAGTAACCTGCGCTAGAGCAGGGGCAAGTATGTTTTTCTGCACGGGGGTAGGGATAACGACCAGCGCTCGGACCAGAAAAATGTGGTTTGGGGGAATTCTTGCTTCTGAAGCATTTTTTAGTTTTGTCTTAACCCCCAAAATGGGGTTTAGCTGTTTAAAACCTGCAGCCATTTCTCTGAAAAACTTTAAGACAGTTCAAAAAAGTGAAAGATGCAAGAATTCGGGCGCATACCCTTTTTCTGACCCCCTGCCGCATCCCCCCGTACCAAGGGTTTAAGGGGGGAGCGGAGAAGGGGGGGGAAAGGGGAAATCTATCCCTGACCATAGCCCATGCAAGCACTCGGCCCCATGCTCCAGCGCTGGTGGAAGGGAAAAGGGTCACGGTTGGAAAGGGGTGGGAAGGTGCGGGGGGCCGGGTGTCAAAATGCCCTCAGGGCGGACCCTGGGGATCACTCCAGAAGGGCCCCCAATCTGCAGGCCCCGATACTGTCACCGATCGTGGAAAAAGAAAAAAAACAATTTAAAACTAATTTTTAAGGGGTTTTGGCAAAAAAAAAATTGTTAGACCTGTTAGCATTTTTTTTTACATGGGGTGTGAATATTTACCTTTTGGTGACCTTTGTTGCCCGGGGAACGACGGGTTGCTTACTTTATTTTCTCCTGCGTCCCCAGATCCACCAGGCCCGCATCTTCTTGTTAACTCCTTCTTGAAGCGCCCCACAGACCGCCACCGCTTCACAATTCTCTCCCTAACGAGAAAGCAAAATTTTGGTAGTAACAACACTGTTTCCCAAACTCCCAAACCCTCAGGCCCCCCCCCCCCGTTTTCAGGTTTCCATAGTGTTCAAAAAAGGAAAAAAATGCCCGGGGGGCCACGAGGACGGAGTTTGGAAACCGTTTACATCCGCAAACCCGAACTGTGTTACTTCCATTTGACCCGGGCCCCCAGCATCGAGGCCTCCCAGCCGTCCACAATTGATTAAAGATTTCCCCCAGAGCCGACGGGTCACCAGATTCAGCATGGCGGGGGCCCCCCCTTTCCACAGGGCTCCCCTTTTCCCACCAATCAATGAGGGTCCATTCACACAGTCCCAAAATCCAAGGAAAAAAAAAAAAGAAAAAAAAAATCAAGAAAAAAAGTTTAAAAAAAAAAAAAAATTAGAGTTAGAGTCCCATGGTTTTACCTTTTAATGGTAACGAAAAGATGGTAACAAATTGCAAGCTTTCGAGACTACTCAGGTCTTTTTAAAAAGGGGGTAGACAATACAAACTGAAGAATACATATTTTTACCAAAATGCACAGAAAAAGCAATAGGTAGGACAAGTGAGTGAAGCAAATAGTCATTATGGCAGAGGGATGAGCATAAATTTTGGGGAAAAGTTATAGAAAAGGAGTGTAAAAAATTTTTTACCCTCGTTGGGGTCGGTAATTTTTTGTGATTTTTTTACAGGTATTGGAGAAAAAACCTTAATTGATGTAGTACCAAAAAAAAAGTGAAGTTTTCCAGCTTAAGAGTGTAAAGGGTCCCTCAATTTGTATTCGTAAATTCTTCTTTGTTCAGAGATGTAAAAAGCCTCTGATACAATTTTTTTTATATCAGAAAATTTAAAACAGGGGAGCAAAATGTTTTGCCCCCGGTAGATCCTTTTTTTTTTCTTTTATTGGTGCGTGAGTTTTTACCTTTCCAGTTTTTGCCCGTCCCCCCCATACAGACCCCCTTTTTACTTTTAGTACATTATTAGGTACACCACAAATGTGATGCAGCGAAAGTACCTTTTTGAGCCCCCAGGGAGTTGGGATTTTTTTTGTGTGGGCATATAAATGGACAATTTTTTTCATTTCTTCGTTGCAAGGGAGGTTCCTGCCGCGTTGGGGGGCAGGAACTTCTGACAATGATGTTTTTTTAAATTTGGGGGGGGTCCCCAAAACAGAGGGGGGGACGGGGAAAATTTGGGTTGTAATTGGGCCTTTTTGAAAAGGGTTTGGGGTTTCCGTGCAGCTCCCCCTTCACCTCCAGATTTTTGGGTGAGGGACCACAAGGCACCCGGGGTTTTTTCTTCTTTAGCTTTTTTAAAGTAGCAGGTATTCCTTGATATTTGGTGCTCTTGAATTTGGTTTTCAATTTTTTTGGGGTACCCTGATTTTAAAAAAAGGGCTTTCTAAGGCGACCAAGGGGTTTTTCCATCCAGGGGTTGGAACAAAAAGGTTTATCTGAGGCTTGGCGAGCAAAAAAGTTTTTTATGTTTTGGATGGAAATGCCCCCTTTTAAAGGGTTTTTGACGGGGGGGATTGGTTTATACGGGATGTCTCTTTTATTGTTCTTTGCTTAATGATGGTGCCAAAAAGTTTTAAATTTAGTGCTGGGTAGTTGATGTTAAGTTGATGGGGGGGTGAAATTGATTGAACTGTTCATGGGGAAACCTTTCTGTGCTCAACTCGCCGATATTTTAAATATCACCCTTCGGTTAGAGGCCCCCGGGAGGGACATAGGCGAAAGTCGCTTTCAAGCTTGGGGAAAAAGATTTGCATATGAGGGGCCTTTTTTTTCCATACGGCCACCCGAAATAGATCTTGTTGCAAAATTAAAGTAATGTGGGGAGGGGAATTTTGTGATTTTTTCCACAGAAAAAGCAAAATTTTCCCAGGGTTTTT
>JARQOD010000001.1:860984052-861092603 GCA_033576555.1 Oophaga sylvatica | reverse complement strand
GGGGCCCTCCGAGTCTCTGCTCGCCGAGCTGTGGGTGAAGGTTTGTGGAATTTACTTGGTACCTTCCGGGTAGTCTCTCCCTGTATCTCCTTGGTAGCCCCATATCTTTCAATGAGGTCTACCATTTGGAGACCATCAGTAGGGGCTGCCTGTCCAAGCCATGTTTGAAGGGTGTGTGGCAAATTTATCAAGAATTTATCAGTCACTATACGATCCAGCATAGCGCGGGGTGACAACACCTCCGGCTGCAACCACTTTTCTATCAGGTGTATCAAGTCATAATACTGTGACCGAGCTGGCTCGGAAGGGGAAAAGTTCCACTGGTGTACCCGCTGTGCCCGGACCAAAACATTTACCCCAAGACGTGCAAGTATCTCACCCTTGACGCTCTCATAGTCCTCCTGTTGCTCGGGGGGTAGGTCCCTAGAGGCTTTTGCGGGTCCTGAATTAAAAAAAACGGAGCCACGATCTCGGCCCACTGGTACCGGGGCAGTCTCTCCCTTTTAGCCACGCCTTCCAACATCTCCAGGTACACCTCGACGTCATCTGATTGCTCCATCTTTCGGATCGCTGTACGCACCGCTTTCCGGACATCCTGCCATCCCCGGGCAGCTCCTGCTGTCTGCGGCGCTGTGATGTGCTGAATCACTAGACTATTGGTTTCCTGTTGCTGTTGATTAAATATCTGCTGCTGCTCCATAGCCTGCTGCTGTATAGCCTGCTGCTGCTCGCTATAGCCTTGCTGCTGTATAGCCTGTTCTGCTGCTGCATAGCCTGCTGTTGCTGCCGCATGGCCTCCTCCAGCATTTTTACTGTGTTCTCCATCTTGGGACAGTTATCCACCGGGTTTTGCGTCACTTTCTTTACCTAGGACATTTACTGTCATGCAGGAAAAAACAGCCTGACCTCACTGCGTTGCCTGCATTGAAGCCACCAATTGTAGGGATCCGCTCTGGTAGGCAGGGCTGGGCCGCAGTAATGAGGCAAACACACCGCCTTTTACTTCAAATTTCAGTGGTTTTAATCATGAGTTCAACAAAAAGTCCAGATAACAAAATAAAAACAGAACATAAATCACCACAGTTTGGAGAACCACTGGTGCCAGACTCACCCTTGCTTGGGACGGGCTTAACTAAGCGGCTGCAGGTCAGCAGAGACCTCCAGGTCCCATTCCGGGTGGTCTGGTACTCGCTTCCTGGTGCACACTGGCACACAGTAACAAAACAATCTTCCAGGCTGACTACAGCCAAAATCCTTCCTTCCACACACCAACTACAACAGCTCCTTGTTTTATAGGCCTACTCCACACTCTCAGGTGAGGTACACATCAGATGACCAGATCACGTGACTATGACCTTATCACAGGTCCTTGTGATCATGGAAAATCCGGAGCAAACTTCAGTCTGCTAGAAGAAATATATCTCACATCCAGCAAGATCCCCTTTGGTGTACCACAGCGGCAAGAAGTCTCCTGTTCCCTACACATGCACAGAAAAACCCATGTCGAACATGCTCCAAATAGGGAAGAGCCGTCACCCTGATTGTTATGCTTAAAACAGGAAAGATTGAAGTTTTCAAGGGCTAAAATGAAAAATTTTTATAAGAAATATGGACAAATATTAATTTGTCATCACAGCGCATATCTGCACATGGCTAGTAGAAATGGTAACAAAAAATAAAACATAGTGTTTACTTTTTTAAATTAATGCATAAAAATACATTTCATAATTATCAATTAATGCTTCTTAAGGAACGTTATCTGTACCTGTAAGATAATGCAGTCAATGGATGTACGAATCATAAACATCATCATCATCATTATCATCCTCACGAGTTTTATTAATGACAGACATAATAAAATACACAGAGTGAGGACAACTGTAACTTCACACACCATATATGAAATGGCCATCATGTAAACCTGGTAATAATGCGCAATAATAAATAATTACACCAAGAAAGTGCATCATGCATACAAACAATAGGTAGTTAGACCTGCAAGTGCTGTTGAAACAACCACAACAGATTTAAATTAATAATCTATATAGCTATCACAGTGCATAGTTACTCATGGACAATGTCGATCTAATACTGTAACTCAATAAAGGCTGCGTCACCCATCATGCTTGTTTGTCTTGTAGATTGTTGAAGAGGGTTTTTTTTTTTTTTAAAGTTCCTTTTTATTTAGATTTTCAAAAAAAAAAAGGTGCTATGTACGGCTTCCACCGGCGGAGGTACCTGAGAATCTTTGTGCGCTTCTCCGGCGCACGCAAGCCTTTGACATTCCAGGAGATGATCTTCATGTTGAATGGGCGGCAGAAAAATTAAGAGTGTGCTGGAGGAGACGGTGTACCCTCTTATGGCCGTCGTTGGCACCAACCTGCGAGGAAAGGAGGAAGCAGCACCACAATATCAAATACCTAATAAGATATATTGACAATTCCAGGATTAATTATTGGAGAGAGGTCCCTTGCTACCCTTTTCTAGTAACTCTTGTTTACCAATAAACCGCTGTAAGCGGTCGTAGTCTCTCCACCACTACCTGTGTTTATGTGACTTCCTTTTTTCTAACCTGTGAGGAGTTACCCCCATCCTCCCAGGCTATTCAGTGTACCCCCCCATGTGTCCAAAGCATGAAACCCCAATAGCCTGCTTCACTTATTGTCCCTCCATATGTAATGTTTAACTCATTTGTCCCACGTTTATCAAGACCCCCACTCTCATGAGAGATCTTCAACATCTAATATCAATTAACTAATTTAACCATCTAAAATTGCAGCAAAACTATCATGCTTTAGCATAGGTATGAAGGAACTCCAATAGAAACGGCTCAAACAGCAAATATATCTCATATGTCATTTAACGTGGAGAGAATCTCTTTCATCTTTCCTGATCTCCTTCATGAACTGCCATCTTGTCGTCGTCTGCGTGGGGAGAACCTGGAACTGCGTCGCTGTACTTCCCTATCACTTTGTTGATTTCGTTCCAAGGCTGCTTCGGCTTGTTCTGGTGTGTCATTAATGACATATGTCCCGTCAGATCTTTGGAACCGCTAACGCGCTGGGAACAGTAGTTGAAAGCGAACATCTCGCTCAAACAACGTTGTGCAAATTAAACTGAACGCCCTCCTCTTCTTGGACACCGATACTGAGAAGTCATCAAAGAGCAGAATCTCATAGCCATGGAGTAGCACTGGGCGCCTCGCTTCTCTGAATGGCCGTAACAATGAAACTTTGTCGTTATAATGTAACAGCTTAATTATTACTTGCCGTGGTCTGTACATCGTTGGTTTCGATGCCTCCCCTCGCCTGTTGTTGTTTTGCGGCGGTCCCACACGATGTGCACGTTACACACGACAGTAGTAGTTAAGTCACAATATTTTCATTAGATCATTCTCACAGATGGATTGTAAGTCTGCTGATTTAAACGATTCAGGCAGTCCGACGAGACGTAAATTGCTTTGTCTCGAGCGATTTTCCAAGTCCTCTGTTTTGTCTATCAAATTTTGTAACTTCTGCTGAAGGTTCTGTTCTCTGTCTTGGCCAAGTTGCTTCTCCTGTTGTAGCAGCGCCACATCCTGTTGCAGCTTGGTAATTGCAATGGTATTCAGGTGTACAGACTTTTGTATGGAAGACAATGACGATTGCAATGCCGACTCCAGCAGCTTCTGAATGTCTGGTAAGAGAAGGGCTTTGACCTCTCTTCAGCCATTTTCTGCGAATCAAATTCCTGAGGAACTCTCAGGTCACATGGTGCTTCTGATAATAGCTCTTGCTGCATGTCTATGGCAGCGCTCAGCATCGCGCCTCTTTCCTCTTTGTCTCCTCCATGCGCCATCTTGTCCTTCTGCTTCAGTTGAATAGGTAAACCGTTCGGGGTCTGTTTGAACTCCGTAGCAAGTAGCGCTCCATAAATTATGTCCCCACGAATGTAAAAGGTGTCAGTGTTCCCGGGGGTGGTTTTACTGCTCTCCTATGGGCCCGATATGCTTGGATACCTGGGAGGAATTCAGGAGCATCTCCAAACTCCCTCCTCACATGTCAGCGCAGGAAACAGAAGAGGGAACGTGCTTGTTTTGTTGCTCATAGGTGGAGTTTTATACAGTAAATGATTACTGCTGTCGTATTTTGGCATCCCTAGGGCAGAATAAGGCTGCGTAACGTCACATTTTAGAGAGAGTCATATAATAGACACACGCTACCCTACCCGTGACACAAGGAAGGTAGTGTTGCCGGATAAAGCCTTGCGCAACCAGACATGCCCCTGGAAAATGACTGCTGCTGCAGGCTAAACTCAACACAGACAAATACTGTTGTAATTTAAAACTTTTGTGACAGCAAGAACGAAGGATGAAACATTCATACTTTTACAGATTACAAGTACAGGAATCTCTGTCCAAAATAAGAATATGATGAAGAAGATGAAGATGAAGTAGAATATGAAGAAGAATAATAGTTTAATAAGAACAATATGAGTAATGTTAACAAAAAGATGAATAGCAAGAAGTTTAAGAAGAAGATAAAGAAGGTGAAGATGAAGAATAATTTGATGAAAAAGATGATGCTGCTGAAGATTATGAAGGAGAAAGTGTGTCAAAAGTTAAAAAGGTGAAGAGCATGGAAGTTGTGAAATATACATATTTGCCAAAATAGAAAAAACGTTAACAACATTGTCAATTTCTTCGTCAATCCGAACATCTTTAAAAAAAAAATATTAATGCTATTCCATTTGATTGGGTTAAACATCTATGCCTTTAATGTCTCCTCAACCTCCCCCAATACATTCTACATTACTCTTTGTTGTTTTCCTTCATGTACAATTAACCAACAAGGCAAGAATGGGCTTTTTTTAATTCCGATATTTTGTTCCCATAGACTTACATTGGATTCCTTCCGGTATCGGTATCGCCGATATTTTTGGGGTATCGGCGATACCATTCCGATTCCGATACTTTTGGATATCGGAAAGTATCGCTCAACTCTACTTACAATAAGAAATTTTGAAGTTAAAAAATTTCAAACAACATGAGTGTGATGCATTGTTACATTATGTATTTTTCATCAAAGTATAACCAATGTTTTATCAGGAAAAATTATATACTTCAAACAGTAACATAAATTGAATGAATTGGAACAAAATGGAGCAACAACTACATAGATACAACATTCTGTTGCCAGGGAGTATATCCCTCAGGTGAAACAAAATAACTGGTTAATACATCACGCACTTTTAGGCCAGAGGGCTGACGACGTTGATGAAGGACATGTGTCGTAGTAGTCAGCTCAGTACTTGCATACTCCACTTCATCAGCACCATTGGATGGACACTCATGGTATCTAGTGAAATTATGCAGACCAACACACGCTTTTATAACAACATGGACATTGCCTTCACCAAGTTGAATTGTGGACTGCAGATCCCGCCATTTGGCACACAGAATACCAAACGCACACTCAACAAGACGTCGTGCACGGGAAAGACGATTATTAAATATAGTGCAACGGTGGTTCAGGCCTCTCTGTGAATAGGGCCTCATGAGGTTGCGTGATAACTGAAAAGCCTCATCTGCAACCATCACATGGTGGGGGTGGGATATTCAACTCACTATTGCGCAGCTGCCGACCAATAATGGAAGAATTGAAGACTCTGGAGTCTCCAGTTGTTCCATAGGCCCCAATATCTACAATTATAAACCTGTACCTACTGTCAACCAGGGCCAACAGAACTACAGAAAAATATTGTTTAGAATTGTAATATTGGGACCTTGAGTTTGGCGGCTTATGCACACAGATGTGCTTCCCATCCAGGGCTCCAATGCAATGTTGAAACTGGCACGTTTCCTGACATCCACGTACTATACGCAACAAGTCTTCCATTTTCGGCTCCGGCATAACCAGTTCATGGAGTCGGGACCAGATTTCTGCGCATGTAGACCTCACAATCCCAGAGATGGTTGACTTTCTAATTAAAAATTCTAAATGCAGTGCTGCATATGAGAGCCCAGTGGAAAGGAACCTAAAAGTAAAACAAACAAAAAAACATTATAAGTCATGCAATGAAATACTAGTTTATATATTGCACAAAGTTATAGTCTATAAATAAGAAACCATGCAGCAACAACATTAAAATAGATGCAATGGGTTTGTTGGTTATTATACAAGCATATATTGTGAAATTTAAAATGTGGGTTTTGACACATACATAAATAAATGTGTACAGTACTAAGGTATAAGGCCAGGAAATACACTAGTCTATAAAATACATCATCAACATTGAGGTTTCATACATACCGTAACGTAAGGATAAGGCGCTCCTCAGCAGAAATAGCTTTTCACATCCTGGTGTCCTGAAACGTGATCCCAGGGCGCACAATCTCCAACAAAATATCAAATGTGGCAAGGGTCATCCGACAATAAGCAAAAAACTTGTCTGGATGGGTACGCAGAGATGCGTTGATACGGTTGAAATGCTCTTTACTGCGCCGTCACCTCAAAGCGGATGGACCCACATTCTTCTTCGCCTCCTCGGATCCACAATCACTGGGTATGGCTCCCCAAAACGTCGGGACAAAACCCAGTTTTACAGCACACGCTCAGATGTGTTAAAAGTAAGTGTGTCTGCCATATTTTGGACAAAGCAGAAGTAACACAACCCAACCACGGAGTGAAATGCAAAGATTCGAGGGTGGCGCCTGTTGTAGAGCCAATAAATAGGGGTTTTGATGATGATTTTAATGACATTCAGGCCTAAAAACCGTTATTTGTCCATTTTGCAAGCCTGCGAGAAAATCTCGCCATACGGATGCCATACGGATGACACACGGATATTTTGATGCGAGGAAATTGCATCCTCGCATTGCACACGGATGACATACGGATCACTGTTCAAGGGACATTTGTGCGATTCTCGTCCTTAAAATACGGTTCGATTTTTTATATGTTGTGTGTGACTCTGGCCTTATGCTGTGACCCCATTTGGAATGTGCATCTTTTTGCTCTGGGAGGGGGTGGCTGGCTAGCTGCTGAAGAAAGTGGCATGGCCGTTCATGACCAGAGTCAGTTGGCATCACAAGACATCTTTATCTGCCTACCAGATCGAAGAAGAAAGTGCCAATGGGGGCTTTGGTCCCGAAGCTAGTGTGTTAGTGTATGTTGTGACAATGAGTGCTATGCCCAATACTGGTAGAAGAGGATAGAGTGGAGATCTTAAAGAGGAGCACTTTGGATGGGCAAGCTTTGGTAGGGATAGCCTTTCATAAACCCACAGTGGGAATGAAGAATAGAAGAAATCAACAGATAGTTTGAGTGCAACCTAGCTAATGGATTTATAGGGCACTTCGCAGTCCCTGATTTCTTAGGCCTCTTTCACACATCAGGTTTTCGCCGTCAGGCGCTATGCGGCATCGTGCCGGAGCGGCGGATCCGTTTTTTTAATGTAAAAACCGAATCCGTCTCATACAGTTCATCCGGTTTTTAATCCGTTTTTCGACTGATTACGACGGATCCGGTTTTTTAAAACGCCCCTTTTGGGCTTCCAAACGTGATTGGCTACTGAAGACCTATATATACACTGTTCCTACAGCCCATCTGGTTGTAATGGAGCAAGTGCCGTTTGGAGAGAAGAGCAAGTGGCTGGTGAAGATGGACATTGTGATAGGAAACATTATGAAGAATTTGGTGGATTTCACCGTGGAGGCGAATCGTCTGAAAGCAATTGTTCTGGAGAAGGAGATAAAGATACAGCAGCACATCATGCGTCAGCGCTGACGTCGTTTCTGGATCCACCCCATCACAGCCCAGAGAATGACGCATGGGGTGTATTCTACACTATACGTGGAGCTACGAGGAAACCCTCAGAAATTTTTTGCATATGTTCGCATTAAAATGGAGAACTTTGATTTCTTGGTGGAGCGTATTGGAGACCTCATAAGAAGATAGGACACGTATTGCCGCTTCTCCATTTCACCGGCGGAGCATCTGATGGTGACTCTTCGGTAAGCCATATTTATTGTATCTGCTTGCTTCAGAGCACACTTGTCCTGGAATGTTGTTGCTGGTAGTTTGTATACGGCCATCTGACTCAGCTTTAACAATTGGAGATACTATAAAAATAAATTTTTTATAGTATCTCCAATTGTTAGAGCTGAGGTCTGGTATGTAATGCTGTGATTTGAAACTAATTTTTTTTTTTTTATTCACAGATTCCTTGCAACTGGAGAATCTCTTTCCTCATTCCATTTCCAGTACAGACTTGGGATTTCCACCATCTCTGGAATTGTGAAGCACACATGCCGTACATTGTGGGACTGTCTAGTTGCGGAATTTCTACCAGAGCCCACAACAGAGAGTTGGATTGAAATTGCAGAAAAGTTTGAACAAATATGTCAGTTTCCTAATTGCCTGGGCGCTGTGGACGGGAAACATATCCGGATTGTCAAGCCAGCAAGATCTGGATCCGAATATTTTAATTACAAAAAATATTTTTCAATTGTCCTCATGGCCATCGCTGACGCGGAATACAAATTTATTGCTGTAGATATTGGGGCCTATGGCCGCTCCAATGACTCTCAAGCGTTCAAACTGTCAGCAATGGGCCATCAGCTGTATGGAAACACCTTCCAGTTCCCACCCCCTAGACCACTGCCTCAAACATCTGGCCCACCGATGCCTTTTGTTTGTGTAGGGGATGAAGCCTTTCAGCTGTCAGAACACCTGCTAAAACCGTTCTCCAGCAGAGGATTGACACACACAAAAAGAATTTTCAATTACAAGAGCCAGAAGAATGGTGGAGAGCGCTTTTGGGATTCTGACAGCCAAATGGCGCGTCCTATTGACTGCGATCAACCTAAAAACTGAAACTGTGGACGAGGTTATCAAAGCTTGTGTGGTTCTACACAATTTTGCTATCAGCAAGGAACAGATTTCCATTAAGGACCACTCTCAAGAAACCACCTTGCATGATTACCAGAACGTTACCAATAGAAGTTCTGTGACTGTTTCCCGAATGAGGGACAAATTTGCCGATACTTTATGTCCCCTGTAGGAAGACTAGACTGGCAGGATGACAGAGTTTAATAAATTGCTCTGTGACCTTTGTACCTTGTGTACCCACAGTATACCTTTGCCAACCAAAGTGGTGTACCTTGTTGTGTATTATGTACAGTATTTTACCTTTTGGCCAAAGTTGTGTCCCTAGTTGTGTATTGCCAAAGTATTTCACCTTTTAACCAAAGTTCTGTACCTTGTTGGGGATTACCTAACAATGTACAGAACTTTGGTTAAAATGTGAAATACTTTGGCTAATACACAACCAGGGACACAACTTTGGCCAAAAGGTAAAATTATTTTACCTTTTACCCAAAGTTATGTTCCTGGTTTTGTATCTCCAATAAATGTTACCTTTATTTTACCTTTGCCAACCAAAATTGTCTACCTTGTTGTGTATTATGTACAGTATTTTACCTTTTGGCCAAAGTTGTGTCACTGGTTGTGTATTAGCCAAAGTATTTAACCTTTTAACCAAAGTTCTGTACCTTGTTGGGGATTACCTAACAATGTACACAACTTTGGGTAAAAAGTGAATTAATTTTACCTTTTGAGCAAAGTTGTGTCCCTGGTTGTGTATTAGCCAAAGTATTTCACCTTTTACCCAAAGTTGTGTACATTGTTAGGTAATCCCCAACAAGGTACAGAACTTTGGTTAAAAGGTTAAATACTTTGGCTAATACACAACCAGGGACACAACTTTGGCCAAAAGGTAAAATTATTTTACCTTTTACCCAAAGTTATGTGCCTGGTTTTGTATCCCCAATAAATGTTACCTTTATTTTACCTTTGCCAACCAAAGTTGTCTACCTTGTTGTGTATTATGTACAGTATTTTACCTTTTGGCCAAAGTTGTGTCCCTGGTTGTGTATTAGCCAAAGTATTTAACCTTTTAACCAAAGTTATGTACCTTGTTGGGGATTACCTAACAATGTACACAACTTTGGGTAAATGGTGAAATACTTTGGCTAATACACAACCAGGGACACAACTTTGGTCAAAAGGTAAAATTAATTTATCTTTTACCCAAAGTTATGTACCTGGTTTTGCATACCCAATAGATTTTACCTTTATTTTTCCTTAGAAATAAATGACAGACAACAATTTTAATCAACCAATTTTACAATTATTTAATAAAAATGTTTATTAACAGCTTTTTTTTACTGTGAATTAAATGTTTCTTCACATTTTTTTTTCCATTTTCACTTTTTTTTAAATAAAAAATATTTTACCAAAATAAGTTTATTTTTTATTTACAATCACGTCAAAGCAGAAAAGTTTATTTTTTAGTAAAAACAACATATCACAAATTAGTGTAGTGTGGGGTGGAGATACTACTGGAGGGGCTGTGGGACCCTTCGACAGTGGGAGTATGGAGAGCGGACTGGGATGGTGGTGGGGAAGGATCCGTAAAAGAGTTGAAGGGGTGGAAAAAGAAATGGAACGGGTGGAGAGGTGGGAGGCAGAACAGGTGGGTGGTGGAGAGGAGGATTGGGCTGGGAGTAGAGGAGCAAATGTGGTTGGGAACTGGTACGGGGAAGGATATTGGTATGGTTCAGGTTGTTGGAAGGGGGAGGTTGTTGGAAGGGGGGAGGTTGTTGGCAGGGGGAGATTGTTGGAAGGGGGGAGGTTGTTGGAAGGCGGGAGGTTGCTGGAAGGGGGAGGTTGTTGGTACTGGGGAGGTTGCTGGTATTGAATAGGAGGGGGAGAAGGGACGGTGGCTGGAGGGGGGGCAGGTGTGGGAGGAACGACTGGGGTGGGTGTAGGAGGTTGGGAGGTAACCTGCGCTAGAGCAGCGTGGCAAGTATGCATTACATGCATCTGCTGGCTAGGAGATAACGTATCCATGCGCTCGGCTACAGACCAGAAAAAACTGTGGTTTGGCGAACTTCTTGCTTCTGAATGCATGGTTTGCAGAATTGTCTTAACCTCCAGAATGCTGGAGTTGAGCTGATTAAAGCCTGCAGCCATTTGCTCTGACAAGACTTTAAGACAGTTCTGAAACGATGCATTAAGATGCAAGAATTCGGGCGCATAGCTCCTTTGCTGACCCCTCTGCCGCAGTCGCCCAGTAGCCACAGGTGCTCTAGAGGTGGCAGCGGCAGAAGGTGGGGTAAGGGGAAATCTATCTCCTGACCAGTAGCCTCATGCAATGCACTCGGCCACTATGCTCCAGCGCTGGTGGAAGGGACAGAGGGCTCACGTGTTTGGGAAGGCTGGGAAGGTGCGGATGGGCCGGGGCTGTCGAAGTGTCCCTCGTGGCGGACTCCTGAGGGATCACTCCAGAAGGGTCCAACTCTGCAGGCTCCCGAGTACTGGTCACCGATCTGTGGAATAAAGAGAAAAAATACAATTAATAGACTAATATTGAATGGCATTGGCTGAAAAAAAAATTAGTTAGACATGTTAGCATTTTTTTTTACATGGGGTGTGTAATATTTACCTTCTGGTGACCATTGTTGCCCGGAGGAACGACAGGGCGTCTGCTTACTTGTACTTGCTCCTGCGTCCTCCAGATCCACTCAGGGCCCGCATCTTCTTGTTGAACTCCTTCTTGAAGCGATCCCTCACAGACCGCCACCGCTTCACAATTCTCTCCCCTGAAACGAGAAAGCACAAATTGGTTAGTATACAACATCAGTGTTTCCCAAACTCCAGTCCTCACGGCCCCCACGGGTTATGTTTTCAGGATTTCCATAGTGTTGCACAAAAGGAAAACATGACCCGTGGGGCCACGAGGACTGGAGTTTGGGAAACACTGCTTTACATCCAGCAACCTGAACTGTGTATACTTACGCATTTGACTCCGGGCCCGAGCATCGAGGTCCTCCCAGCCGTCCACAAGTTGATTAAAGATTTCCTCCCAGAGCCGACGGGTCACCATGACTTCAGCATGGCGGCGGTCCCCCATGTTCCACAGCGGCTCCCTTTCTCTGACCAGATCAATGAGGAGGTCCACGTTCATCACTAGTCTCCAAACTACCAAGGAAAAAAAAAATGAAAAAAAAAATCAAGCAAAAATGTTTAAAAAAAAAAAAAAATTTAGAGTTGAGAGTCCTCAGTGGTTGATACCTTTTAATGGCTAACTGAAAAGATGGTAACAAATTGCAAGCTTTCGAGACTACTCAGGTCTTTTCATCAGGCATAGACTAATACAACATCTGAAGAATCACATATTTATACACAAAATAGCACAGAAAAAATGCAATAGGTAGGACAAGTGACGTGAAGCAGAATAGTCATTATGGCAGAGGGATGAGCATAAATTTTGGAACAGTTTATAGATAAGGAGTGTGAAAGTTTTATTACCCTCTGATTGGGGTCTGGTAATGTTTTGTGATGTTTTCACAGGGTATTTGGAGTAAATTCCTTAATTGATGTAGTAGGCCATAAATCCATGTGATAGGTTCATTCCAGCATTAAGAGTGTCAAAGGTCACCATCAATTTGTATTCGTAAATTCTTCTTTGTCTCAGAGATGTGAAATTGCCTCTGAGTACAAGTATTTTCATATCTAGCAAGCTATGATCAGGGGAGCAAAAATGTTTTGCCACAGGTAGATCCATTCTTTTTTCTCTTATTGTGTGGCGATGAGAATTCATCCTTGTTCTCAGTTTTTGCCCGGTCTCCCCCACATACAGACCCCCAGTTGGACATTTAGTACATATAATTAGGTACACCACATTAGATGTGATGCAGCTGAAAGTACCTGGTATCTTGTAGTCCCGATGGGAGTTGGGGATCTTTATCTTGTCCGTGGTCATTATAAATGGACAAGTTTTGCATTTCTTCTGGTTGCAAGGAGAGGTTCCTGCCGCTGTTGGGGAGGACAGGGAACTTCTGACAATGATGCTTCTTAGATTTGGGGGCTGCCTAAAACACAGTAGAGGGGGATCTGGAAATATGGATTGTAATTGGGCATCTTTTTGTAGTAAAGGTTGTAGTTTCCGTGCAGCTCCCCTTAGCACCTCCAGATTTGGATTGTAGGTGACCACTAGAGGCACCCGGTTATTTTCTTCTTTAGCTTTGTAATGTAGCAGGTGATTCCTTGATATTCTGGTGGCTCTTGTAATTTGGTTTTCAATTGTTCTTGGATGGTAGCCCTGATTTAAAAAGGTCTTTCTAAGGCGACCAAGGTGTTCATCTCTATCCATGGGGTTGGAACATATACGGTTGTATCTGATGGCTTGGCTGTAGACAATAGAGTTTTTTATGTGTTTTGGATGGAAACTGTCCCATTTAAGGTATGTTGGACGGTCGATTGGCTTCTGATACAGGGATGTCTCTATTTCATTGTTCTTTAGCTTAATGATGGTGTCCAAAAAGTTAATTTCAGTGCTGGAGTAGTTGAGTGTTAAGTTGATGGTGGGATGAAATTGATTGAACTGTTCATGGAACGTCTTTAGCTGTTGCTCAGACTCTGTCCAGATGATTAAGATATCATCAATGTAGCGGTAGTAGGCCCGAGGCCTGATGGGACATGAGGACAGAAAGTCGCTTTCAAGCTTGGTCATGAAAAGATTTGCATACTGAGGAGCCATTTTACTTCCCATAGCTGTGCCAGTCTCCTGTAAATAGATCTTGTTGTCAAATTCAAAGTAATTGTGGGTGAGGATGAATTTTGTGAGTTTCACCACAGAATCAGCATCATTCCCAGTGTTTTTCATGAAGTCTTTGCAGGCATTTAATCCATCCTGGTGTGGGATATTAGAGTACAAGGATTCCACATCCATGGTGGCCAGGATGGTTCCTTCTGGTAGAGGACCTATTGCTGCTAGTTATTCAGTAGGTCAGTTGTGTCCTGAATGTAGCTGGGTGTATCCTTTACCAGGGGTTTAAGAATGCCCTCTACCCATCCAGATACCTGCTCAGTAAGGGTGTCCACACATGAAATAATCGTACCTAATTATATGTACTAAATGTCCAACTGGGGGTCTGTATGTGGGGGAGACCGGGCAAAAACTGAGAACAAGGATGAATTCTCATCGCCACACAATAAGAGAAAAAGAATGGATCTACCTGTGGCAAAACATTTTTGCTCCCCTGATCATAGCTTGCTAGATATGAAAATACTTGTACTCAGAGGCAATTTCACATCTCTGAGACAAAGAAGAATTTATGAATACAAATTGATGGTGACCTTTGACACTCTTAATGCTGGAATGAACCTATCACATGGATTTATGGCCTACTACATCAATTAAGGAATTTACTCCAAATACCCTGTGAAAACATCACAAAACATTACCAGACCCCAATCAGAGGGTAATAAAACTTTCACACTCCTTATCTATAAACTGTTCCAAAATTTATGCTCATCCCTCTGCCATAATGACTATTCTGCTTCACGTCACTTGTCCTACCTATTGCATTTTTTCTGTGCTATTTTGTGTATAAATATGTGATTCTTCAGATGTTGTATTAGTCTATGCCTGATGAAGAGACCTGAGTAGTCTCGAAAGCTTGCAATTTGTTACCATCTTTTCAGTTAGCCATTAAAAGGTATCAACCACTGAGGACTCTCAACTCTAAATATTTTTCTATCTACTGGCTAACACGGTACAAAGATATACATCTTTACTGTAAAAAAAAAAAAGACACTTACATGATGGTGACCGCCGCGTCGCTCACGCCGACGACCCTGGGAGGCACTGCGAGGACCTCTTTGCCGAGCACCAGATTCAGAAGACTATAAAAAAAAAAAATTATGAGCTTGGATGTAGGCATATGTGCTTGGGTGCAGCGTAATGTCTGTACTAAATTGTTTTCTATGTGTTGTGTGTAGTGTGATGTTGTGTTTCAGCGATGCATGCAGGTGTGAGACAGTGAAGGAATATGTGTTGAATTGGGTGTACATTTCACCTAGGTACTTTGTTGACTGGTATAGGGGAAATGTGTGGCTTTGTAAAACTAGTGGTGGAGAAAGGTCACTACACCTTCCATTCAGTGCACACTTGCAGCTCAAACCTGAATCCACTCAAGTGATAATTAGGAAGCCAGAAGTAGGTGTCTGGGAATACAGACAGGGAGCTCGCTCAGTCTGGATAGGAGTCCAGACACAAGGGGAGTCTCCGGGAGGGGAGCTTTCTCAGTCTGGGTGCTGGATGTGCCCCCAGACACAAGAGGAGTCTCTGCGGAACTCCATGCTGGTAACTACTGAATATAAGGGGAGCTCTCTCAATCTGGACGCTGGATGTGCCTCCAGACAACAAGAGGAGTCTCTGGGAAAACCACGCTGGTAACTGCTGAATATAATGTGTTGTTTTTGGGTCAGGCTGTTAGAGTCTGGTCCCTGATAGTGAGGGAATCTATCTGTGTGAAGTGAGTAGCCGGAGAGGCTCAGGATTTCTGTTTATGAGTTGTTTTTATCACATTCTGTTTGCTGTGGACTTTAATAAAGCTGGTTGCGGCCAGTTTACACCAGAACTGCTGTCTGAATGAACTGTTTCTATGCCACTCCGTCTACCAGGACGGCGATCCCAGAGCTATATCCCCTGAAAAGCTTACAATTGGTGCTAGAATGCGCGGGCAGCACAGTGGCTAAAGACAGCAGCAAAGGAGAAGTCTGTTGAAGCAGCAGTAGAGAAAAAAAAGTGTGTCAGCAAAAGAAACGTCTGTTGGAGCAGTCTTAAAGAGACAGTAGCCCTAATAGACTTTGCAAAGAAAAAAAAAAAAAAAGGGTGTCTGCACAGCAGAGCTGAACATTCTGTGAAAAGACTGTGGAGTGTGTATGTCTTGAGTGAAGACTGCCGTTGTTGAGACAGAGAAGTCTGACAGCATGGATGACAGCCTGGAGGCACTGATTACACAAATGGCGCAAGTGAATGTGCAACATAAGACTGCCATTGTGGAGACAGATAGGTTCGGCAGTATGGAGGAGCTCGTTAAGCAACACCTGCAGAGCATGCAGCAGCAATACCTGCAGAGCTGGCAGCAGCAGCAGCAGGAGACTAACCGGTTGTTTTTTGAGCAGATTGCAGCACTACAAAAGACTTGCAGCGCATCGTCCCTGAGTAATGTTGTAAAGGCATCTGCGTTGCCTACACTAAAGAAGGAGCAGGAGGCTGCCGTCAGCAAACCTGAGCATAAGGTTGAAAAGATGATAGTGGACCACTACACCCGAGCATGTCCTCCTGAGGTACAGCCAGAGGTCGGACAAGGAGGACACCAGGACGCCACTCGTCTGGTCGGCCTGATGGAGAGGGCCTTCGCTACCAAAGACTGCCTCCATGACCAGCCGTCTGAGAGGTCGTCACTTTAGAGTTCCTGGACCCCGAACTCTCCCGGTAAGAGCGTTCCAGCTGTTGGGGATATGGGTTATGCTGATAAGCGGGTTCAGGCCCGAGGGGACATATGGGTGGAAAAGTGTGATGGACAGTGTTGGAGATGTCGTGAAATTGCAGCCAACTGTCCACTAGAGGGGGAGCCTATGTATTGTGATGTTGGCAGGTCCCTCTCTCTCTGCGCAGAACCCGTGTGTGTGGCCACCTCAGCCGAAGAGACTGGACCACAGCTGTCCCCGGTGGTTGTAAATGACTGCCCAGCACAGGCCCTCTTGGACTCAGAGAGTCCAGTGACTTTCGTACGTGACAGCCTGATTGATAGGGACTTCATCCCTGATAAACACCTGAGTGTGGTGTGCATCCATGGAGACACCAAAGTCTACCCAGAGACTGCCGTGGACTTGGTCCCCAAACTCGGGGAGGTTTCATGTGAAAGTGGGGGTAGTGAAGAACCTGGTGCACCCAGTCATATTGGGTAATGACTTTCCCCGATCTAAGGATCTCTGGGGGAAAAATGATTCTGTTGGACAGTGTGATGAAGCTCCTACTGAGGGTGCGCAGTCCCGAGGGGCGGAACACAATGCTAGTGGGCCGTTAAACGTATGTGATATAATGAGATGATGATGATAATGATAATGGTGATGATGATGATCATGATAATGATGATGACCATGATAATGATGCTGATGCTGATAATGATAATGATGATCATCATGATAGTGATGATGATACTGATCATAATCATGATAATGATACTGATAATGATGATGACCGTGATAAAGATGAAATTCCTTTGCAGGTGATGTTGGGAGACGAGGATGGTGGTTCTCGGGAACCGAGTGTCCCTGACCTACCTGTGTCCTGTGACAATTTTGGGAGTGAGCAGTTGCGAGACCCCACTCTTAAAACGGCACAGGAAAATATAATTGTTCTAAATGAGGTTCCCCAAGAGTCTAGCTCTGAGGAGAGGTTTCCTCATGCTGCCATGAACAATAACCTATTGTATAGGGACACTGAAGTCCAGGGAGAGGTCGTGAGTCAGCTCCTGGTACCTGAGCTAGATAGAAGTATAGTTCTGGGGTTGTCACATAGTCACGTACTTGATGGACCACCTGACGGAAACCAGGGAAAAGATGGTGAAGTTAATGTTTGGGATGACATTTTAACTGAGGTTCCAGATCAAGATGATGAATTGTATAACCCTGAAAGTGAGCAGGATGTGAATGAGAATGAATTGTATAACCCTGAAAGTGAGCCGGTTGTGAATGAGAAAAAAGGGTCAGACAGGGGTAGTGGTAGTGAATCATCTCAGGACGATCAAGCAAACAGTGCAAATGAGGAAGGCATGGTAGCAGAGGAGGTTGAGGGTCCTGAGAAGAAAGCTGATGCTGACCTTACAGCCGGACAAAGATGGCATCTGAAGATAGTTTACAGTTGGCAGATTCCCTGGCGAAGATCAAGGTGAAAAGAGGAAAGCTGAGCTTTAACCCCTTAAGGACAGAGCCATTTTGCAGCTTAATGACCGGGCCAATTTTTACAATTCTGACCACTGTCACTTTATGAGGTTATAACTCTGGAACGCTTTAACGAATCCCGCTGATTCTGAGAATGTTTTTTCGTGACATATTGTACTTCACGTTAGTGGTAAAATTTCTTTGATATGACTTGTGTTTATTTATGAAAAAAACGGAATTATGGCGAAAATTTTGAAAATTTAACAATTTTCAAACTTTAAATTTTTATGCCCTTAAATCAGAGAGATATGTCACACAAATTTCTTAATAAATAACATTTCCCACATGTCTACTTTACATCAGCACAATTTTGGGACCAAAATTTTTTTTTGTTACGAAGTTATAAGGGTTAAAAGTTGACCAGCGATTTCTCATTTTTACAACACCATTTTTTTTTTAGGGACCACATCACATTTGAAGTCACTTTGAGGGGTCTATATGATAGAAAATACCCAAAAGTGACACCATTCTAAAAACTGCACCCCTCAAGGTGCTCAAAACCACATTCAAGAAGTTTATTAACCCTTCAAGTGCTTCACAGGAGCTGAAGCAATGTGGAAGGAAAAAATTGACATTTAACTTTTTTTGCAAAAGCTTTACTTCGGAACCAAGTTTTTTTATTTTCACAAGTGTTAAAAGAAAAAATGAACCACAAAATTTGTTGTGCAATTTCTTCTGAATACTTCGATACCCCATATGTGGGGGTAAACCACTTTTTGGGCGCGTGGCAGAGGTCGCAAGGGAAGGAGCGCCGTTTGACTTTTTCAACGCAGAATTGGCTGAATGCCATGTCGCGTTTAGATAGCCCCTGATGTGCCTAAACAGTGGAAACACCCCACAAGTGACCCCATTTTGGATACAAGACCCCTTAAGGAACTTATCTAGATGTGTGGTGAGAACTTTGAACCTCCAAGTGCTTCACACAAGTTTATAACCTAGAGCCGTGAAAAAAAAAAAAAAATTTTTTTCCACAAAAACTGATCTTTTCACCCCAATTTTTAAATTTCCCAAGGGTAATAAGACCGCAAAAGTTTTTGTGCAATTTGTCCTGAGCATGCTGATACCCCATATGTGGGGGTAAACCACTTTTTGGGCGCACGGCAGAGGTCGCAAGGGAAGGAGCGCTGTTTGACTTTTTCAACGCAGAATTGGCTGGATGCCATGTCGCGTTTAGAGAGCCCCTGATGTGCCTAAACAGTGGAAACCCCCAACAAGTGACCCCATTTTGGAAACTAGACCCCCTAAGGAACTTATCTAGATGTGTGGTGAGCACTTTGAACCTCCAAGTGATTCACACAAGTTTATAACGTAGAGCCGTGAAAATAAAAAATCATATTTTTTCCACAAAAATGATCTTTTCACCCCAATTTTTATTTTCCCAAGGGTAACAAGACCCCAAAAGTTTTTGTGCAATTTGTCCTGAGCATGCCGATACCCCATATGTTGGGGTAAACCACTTTTTGGGCGCACGGCAGAGGTCGCAAGGGAAGGAGCTCCGTTTGACTTTTTCAACGCGGAATTGGCTGGACGCCATGTCGCATTTGTAGAGGCCCTGATGTGTCTAAACAGTGGAAACCCCCACAAGTGACCCCATTTTGGAAACTAGACCCCCTAAGGAACTTATCTAGATGTGTGGTGAGCACTTTGAAGCCCCAAGTGCTTCACAGAAGTTTATAACGCCCGGGCGTGAAAATAAAAAATCATATTTTTTCCACAAACCTGATCGTTTAGTCCCCAATTTTTTATTTTCACAAGGGTAACAGGAGAAACTTGGACAACAAAAGTTGTTGTACAATTTGTCCTGAGTATGCTGATACCCCATATATGGGGGGGGACCACTGTTTGGGCGCACGGCAGGGCTTGGAATGGAAGCAGCACCGTTTGACTTTTTCAAACCAAAATTGGCTGGAATTGAGATTGGACACCATGTCGCGTTTGGAGAGCCCCTGATGCGCCTAAACAGTGGAAACCCCCCACAAGTAACACCATTTTGGAAACTAGACCACCTATGGAACTTATCTAGATCCGCTGTGAGCACTTTGAACCCCCAAGTGTTTCACAAAAGTTTATAATGCCTGGGTGTGAAAAAAAAAAAAAAAACAATTTTCCACAAAAATGATTTTTTAGTCCCAAATTTTTGATTTTTCACAAGGAAATTGGACCCCAAAAGTTGTTGTCCAATTTGTCCTGAGTACGCTGATACCAAATATGTGGGGGGGGGGAAACTGTTTTGGCGCACAGCAGGGCTTGGAAAGGAAGTAATAACGTTTTGGAATGCAGACGTTGGTGGGGGTCATGTTCCGTTTGCAGTGCCCCAGATGAGCCTAAACAGTGGAAAACCCCCACAAGTGACCCCATTTTGGAAACTAGACCCCATAAGGAACTTATCTAGATCTGTTGTGAGCACCTTGAACCTCCAAGTGTTTCACAAAAGTTTATAATGCCTGGGTGTGAAAAATAAAAATCAATTTTCCACAAAAATGATTTTTTAGTCCCAAATTTTTGATTTTTCACAAGGAAATTGGACCCCAAAGGTTGTTGTCCAATTTGTCCTGAGTACGCTGATACCAAATATGTGGGGGGGGGAACTGTTTTGGCGCACAGCAGGGCTTGGAAAGGAAGTAATAACGTTTTGGAATGCAGACGTTGGTGGGGGTCATGTTCCGTTTGCAGTGCCCCAGATGAGCCTAAACAGTGGAAACCCCCCACAAGTGACCCCATTTTGGAAACTAGACCCCTTAAGGAGCTTATCTAGATGTGTGGTGAGCAATTTGAACCCCCTAGTGCTTCACAGAAATTTATAAACGCAGAGCCGTGAAAATGAAAAATCATTTTTTTTCTCAAAAATGATTTTTTTAGCCAGCTATTTTTTATTTTCCCAAGGGTAATCGGAGAAATTAGAACCCCAAAATTGGTGTGCAATTTGTCCTGAGTACGCTGATACCCCATATGTTGGGGTAAACCACTGTTTGGGCGCACGGCAGGGCTCGGAAGGGAGGGAGCGCCATTTGACTTTTTGAACGCCACATCGTGTTTGGAGACCCCCTGATGTGCCTAAATAGTGGAAATCCCTCAATTCTAGCTCCAACCCTAATCCCAACACACCCCTAACCCTAATCCCAACCCTAATCCTAACCTAAATCCCAACCCTAATTCCAACCCTAATTGTAACCCTAACCTTAATTATAACCTTAATTATAACCCTAACCCTAATTGTAACCCTAACCCTAATTCTAACCCTAATTATAACCCTAACCCTAAGGCTAGGTTCATTTTGCGTTTTACCAGCCCGTTCAACACATAGCGTTGACGGGCTGGAAATGATATAGCATAACGCGATCGCATTATGCTATACCCGCTAGCGCAGAGGAATCAGCAGATGATTCATCTGCGCTAGCGGTGACGGAGCCCAAACGCTGCAGCTCGCGTCCGAGGCTCCGTCACTGAATGATGGCACGTCGCAAACGCATGCCGCTTTACGGCATGCGTCGCGATGCGCCCTCAAATGGGGGTGAATGGCAGCGTTAACGGACTGCGTTACACCGCGTTATACCGCGGTGTAACGCAGTCCGTCTAACGGACTGCCATAACGCAGTATGAACCCAGCCTAACCCTAACGCTAATTATAACCCTTACCCTAAGGCTGCTTTCACACTTCCGGCGGGCGCCTGTCGGCGCCCCCGGCATTTTGCCGCAGCGCCGCATCAGAAAACCTGATGCGCCGCCGGCGGCCGCATGCGGTTTTTTGCCGGATGGTTTCTGATGCCCGGAGACATCAGAAACCATCCGGCAAAAACAAAAAACGTTACATGCAGCGTTTTGTCCGGCCGCCGCAATGTACATTTGCGCCGCATCCGGACAAAACCGCATGCAACGCATTGACATGCGGCGCCATCCGGCGCTAATGCAAGTCAATGCAAAAAAAACGGTGCGGCGCATCAGATTTTCTGATGCGGCGCTGCGGCTAAATGCCGGGGGCGCCGTCAGGCGCACACCGGATGTGTGAAACCAGCCTAATGCTAACCCTAACCCTAATTATAACCTTAACCCTAATTATAACCCTAACCCTAATTATAACCCTAACCCTAACAGAAAAATGAAAATAAATATAATTTCTACTTTTTATTATATGTCCCTAACTAAGGGGGTGATAAATGGGGGGGTTATGTACTGTTTTTTTTATTTTGATCACTGTGATAGTTTATCACAGTGATCAAAATGTACTTTTATGAGAATGAATGAAAAAAAATTTGAATCTGCCGCCAAAGCAGATCGGCGGGCGCATGCGCAGTGCATTTTTTTTTTGCAGGGAGAAGAAGCCGGGATCCTGGGGCCTGCGGGAGGACGGAGGACACCGGTAAGTATATGGGGGGGCGATCGGGGGACCGGGGGACCCTCATTTTCTCCCCTCTGATGTGCGATCACATCAGAGGGGAGAGAAATCATTTTTTTTTGCGATCGCGGCTATGCTTGCATAGCCGCGATCGCAACACCGGGATCGGTGAATACCGACCCGAGACCCCAGAGAATATTTGCCCATCCCCCCACCAGCACAGCGGCACATAGCGGCGGGCGCACTGGGCATGCGCCCGCCATTGTCTTAACGGCGCCGGCACCGGGGGACACCGGAGGGCCCGGGGGCCACATGGATCTTATTGGGGGCCACATGGGGGTCCTGGGGACCCTTTTTCTCTGTCCTCTGATGTCCGATGACATCAGAGGACAGAGAAATTAAATGGCACAACTTTTTTTTTTTTTTTTTTGCGGTCGCCGTTATACGGTTAATAACGGCGATCGCAACATCGGTGTCGGTAAAAACCGACCCGATTCATGTTCTCTGGGTCTCGGCTACCCCCGGTAGCCGAGACCCCGGAGAAAATGCGCCTCTGGGGGGCGCTATTCACTTTTTCCACAGCGCCGTTAATTAACGGCGCTGTGGTTTAAGTACCCTTAATGACCGCCGTTAAAAGGCGTATCGGCGGTCGTTAAGGGGTTAAAGGCAGGACTCTGAAACTGAACACAGCACAAGTAGATGCTGTTGGAAATGAGAAGTTATCAATGTTTGGTGTGGATTTGCATCATGCCAACGACTCTGAAGGTAATGCTGCAGAGGTGGAAAAAGCCATGGAAGTGGTAGACACCAAACCAGACGCCTCATCAGAAGCTGAGGTCTCAAGTGAAGCTGTGAGGAACAAGACTGAAGATATGGGGACTGACTCTGCCCAGGAATCTGTTTCCGCCGGAGACAGCGGCGTGGACGGTTTACTGTCCGGATCAGTAGCTGCAACTCGCGAAGCTCAGGCTGGAAGTTCGGCACCCGGTGCTCCATCAGTATTCCCGAGCGACACAAAGGATCTGGATAAATCACAAGATAAGATTTTGAGACATCAGGCTGGCATTGGTGAGCTCAAGCACACTTTCATGGAGTCGACATCTGAGCCACGTCCCAACGAATGGGAAAAGCGATGTATCACTCCGTTGCCGCTGCAGACACACGGGAGCCCAGATGAGGTGACTGAACAGCTGGTAGAAGTGAAAGCTTTGGCTAAAAATGACACCCAGTCGGTATCTTCTTATGATAGCAGTGGCAGGAGTGAGACTGAAGAGGTAGAAGGTAAGACTGACGGTAGGGCTTCTGAGCATGTTCTACCAGAAGAGCCTGAAGAAGGGGCCGAAGACGTAAAGGACGTTCAACAGCTACAGGAGAAGATGCGTATCCATGAGGTCTCCACCAAAGAAATGAAGACTGATAATGTTGCATTACGCAAGCAGCTGCAGCAGTGTGAACTGGATGTGGCATCTCTTCGCCGGGAACGTGAGCGGTTCCAGCAGTTGCTCCAGAGAGCACGAAATGAAAGGGGAAGTGTATATAGTACCTTGCAAGATCAAGAAAAAGTGGTTGCACAGGTACAAGATGAACTGATTACTTCTCAGAAAAAACTCCAAACTGTGATGAAGGAGCGTGATGAGAGCCATGAGCATCTTCGTGAGAAGGTCAATGAAGTAAGAGGAAGGATACAGGGAATCTCTTCGTTGCAAGAGCAAATGCTGCTCAATAAGTTTAAGGCTCTATATAAGAATGCTGTTGTCACGGTAGAACATTACAATTCAGCTGAAGACTTAGAGGATGAATTATGTGTACTGCAAAAGAAAAACGATCAGCTCCTTCTACAGTGCCAGTCGTTTGAACAGTGTAACTTAAAATGGTCAGAGACCATGGCAGAGGAGCTTAAGTTCTGTGAAATAGAATTTATAAATCAACTGATATTTAAGAAAGTAGATGTGCTAAAGAAGGTTCAAGGCGAATTAGAGAAAGGTACAAAACCCTCTATACCTCCTGTGATAGTTGGTGACACATGGTCAGTGCACCAGAAACAGGAAGTATGTGAGTTTCTGAGGAAGAATCACCAGAGGTGTTCTGACGTGCCTGGTCGTACTTCTCTGGGGAGGCACTATACCGAAACTAAGCCCGGCACTAAGGTCAAGCTGAAACCGTGCAGGACACCCGAGGCCCGCAGAGAGCATAGGCCTGGGAGGGTACAGGGTAGTGCGGATGCTTCAGGTGAAGATAAAGTTGATGCCATGCTTCAGGTGAAGATGAAGTTGATGATGGCCATGACTGGTCCGGAGTTCACTGTCTCTTTAGGATTGATGACCAGCCCTCCGGTCTGGATGACCAGCCCTCCGGTCTGGAAAAGAGGGGGGGGATATGTGAGACAGTGAAGGAATATGTGTTGAATGGGGTGTACATTTCACCTAGGTACTTTGTTGACTGGTATAGGGGAAATGTGTGGCTTTGTAAAACTAGTGGTGGAGAAAGGTCACTACACCTTCCATTCAGTGCACACTTGCAGCTCAAACCTGAATCCACTCAAGTGATAATTAGGAAGCCAGAAGTAGGTGTCTGGGAATACAGACAGGGAGCTCGCTCAGTCTGGATAGGAGTCCAGACACAAGGGGAGTCTCCGGGAGGGGAGCTTTCTCAGTCTGGGTGCTGGATGTGCCCCCAGACACAAGAGGAGTCTCTGCGAAACTCCATGCTGGTAACTACTGAATATAAGGGGAGCTCTCTCAATCTGGACGCTGGATGTGCCTCCAGACAACAAGAGGAGTCTCTGGGAAAACCACGCTGGTAACTGCTGAATATAATGTGTTGTTTTTGGGTCAGACTGTTAGAGTCTGGTCCCTGATAGTGAGGGAATCTATCTGTGTGAAGTGAGTAGCCGGAGAGGCTCAGGATTTCTGTTTATGAGTTGTTTTTATCACGTTCTGTTTGCTGTGGACTTTAATAAAGCTGGTTGCGGCCAGTTTACACCAGAACTGCTGTCTGAATGAACTGTTTCTATGCCACTCCGTCTACCAGGACGGCGATCCCAGAGCTATATCCCCTGAAAAGCTTACACAGGAAACTTACGAATTGCGAGCCCACTCCGAGTATCTCTCCACCCCTTCGTCCTTCTTCTGGGAGCTCCTCTTCAGCGTCAATTTCCTGGTATAAATAAAAAGTAATGCAATTAATATATAGATCACAGAGATGGATTGTGAAAAAAAATATACTTTTTACCTGTAAACGCTGACGATGTGTGGGAGGGCTCCCAGAAGAAGAAGACGTGTCCTTCTGTGCTGCTGCTGTCGGCGTTGTCAGGCGGCTTCTGCTGTGGAACAAAGAGAAAAAAAGGCCATGCAATATCAATTAATATTGCATGGCCCTGGCTGGAAGGGTTTGTGTGTGATATTTACTGTCTGGCGTCTGCTGGCATCGCGTCCTGCTCACTCCCAGGCTCTGGATCTTTGGGTGCTGCTGCTGCTGCAGGAGTTGAGGGACGGCTTCTGCTGTGGAATAAAGAGAAAAAAAGGCCATGAATATATTGTTTATTGCATGGCCATGGCTGAAAGGGGTTGTGTGTGATATTTACTGTCTGGCCTCAGCTCCCATACTCTCCATCATCAGGCGCAATTGTTGGAGTCCTAGAGGTGTAGGTGCTGCTGTTGGGCGGCTTGTGCTGTGGAATAAAGAGAAAAAAAAGCCATGAATATTTTGATATTGCATGGCCCTGGCTGAAAGGGGTTATCTGTGATATTTACCGTCTGCCTTCTGCTCCCGGCTGCATCATGGCCAAAATGTCTTGGGGTGGTGCTGGTGGTGGTGGTGCTGGTCTGGTCTCCTCATGTCCTCTCCTGCGGCTGGCTCCTCTGCGGCTGGCTCCTGTGTGGCTGGCTCCTGTCCTCTTTGATGGCTGCATGGTTATGACTGAGGGTGGTCCCACTGGCACGGTTTATATAGGTTTGCTGTGGGCTGGGCTAATAAGAGCTTGCTCAGACAAAAAAAAACGGATCCCGCCACCGGATCCGGCTTTTGCCGGATCCGGGGCATTGCGGCGCTCATAGACTTTCATTGTAACAAAAAGCTGGAAGCACCGGATCCGACGCTTCCGGCTTTTTTGCCGGAAACAAAAATCATTACAGTAGCCGTTTTTTCCAGACGCCGGAATGAGACAACTAACCGGATCCGGCAAAAACCAGACGCGCCGCATGGCGCTGCAAGGCCATGCGGCACGATCCGGCTCTAAAGTTAGTCAATGTAAAAAAACCGGATCCGGCATTAGATTTTACCGGATCCGGTTTTAAGAAAAATGCCGGAACTCGCCTGAAGGCGAAAACCTGATGTGTGAAAGAGGCCTTAGGGACGCTCAGAATTGGAAGTGTACTGTCTTAAGCATCAAGCCTACTATACCACTAAGTGTGTTCTTCAAGCATACTATCATCCTCAAAGCTCAAGGTCCTAGTGGGCACATGGGCCATGAGCATCCGTGCAGCAGGTTGGTCAGTTTATGGGCTGGAAACTGTAGGTAGACAGGTGGAATGCTGGAAACCGCAGGCAGGCGGAGGATATCAGGAAAATATAGACAAGCAGGTGGAGTGCAGGAAACCGCAGACAGGCAGAGGACATCAGGAAACCACAGGCAAGCAGGTGGGGTGCAGGAAACCAAAGGCAGGTAGCAGGTAACTTTCCGGAATAACGGGAGAGTCAGCAATCAAGGATGCCGCAAACAGCCAGGAAGATGTCCTGAAAACTGCAGGCGGACTCAGAAAAGAGGTCCAGTAGACCTGGGGACAGGTAGCCGACAGAACTCTGGAGTCACTAGAAGCTGCAGACAAGTAGGAAGAAGCACTAGAAGTTGTTGGTCTATAGGAGACATTCTGCTGCCTGCAGCCACACAAAAACTACAAGTCTAGTCTCAGATTCAGTACCAACACCCTATTGTGTGTTTTCGATGCCCTTAAACAGACCCAAGCAGTTCATCACATGGAAGCATGCCAGGCCACCTGCAAAGCCCGACATGGAGCACCAGAAAGATCAACTGACCAGGGCAGATGGAGCTGAGCACTAACCAGGGACAGGCAAGGCCAGTTTTAGGCAAAGTGGGGCCCTAGGCAAAAGTTTAAAATGGGGCCCCAAATGATTACATATTGCACATCACACAGAAGCATTTCTGTTGCAGTTATGTGCACTGTGTTCAGGCCGCTAGACGAGAGTGATTGACAATATTGAAGTCGTTCGACGCTTGTTTCCCGGCCTTTTTACACCAACTGAGAAAGAATGACGGGTACAGAACAATCACTATTAGATCAATCTGTTCCCATACAGTATCATTTTATCAGCAGCACATCTACAGTTTACACCGGCAATGTGCTGCTGAGAACAACGATTTTTGTTCCGGCATAAACAATCCAATCACTCGATGAATATGCAGCATGTTGCTTGTTTAGTATAATACACCGAATAGTCCGCCATATAATTGTGGCGTCCGCCCACTGCAGGTCTGAACTGCAGGTAAGACAGCACCCTGAGAAACCCCGAGACCCTTTACCCCTATACAGGGATCTGGAATTATAGCGAAGCCCAGGGGGTAGCTGCCTATGAGAGCAGTGGACCGGAGTAGGAAGGACGCTAGGACGGGAATAAAAAGCGAGACCAAATGTGTAGTCAGAAGTCCAAGGGTCAAAACCAGGAGGGGAGCAAAAGTACAAAATCGGCAGGCAGTAGAAGGGTCAGAAATTCAGGCTAAAGTTCAAGTCAAAACCAGGCGGACAGCAGAGATACAAAATCGGCAGGCAGTAGAACAGTCAGAAATCCAGGTAAAGGTCAGAAATACCATAGCAAAACAAACTAGCACACTGGGCATTTGAAGGGCATGGCTACCACTCACAGGCTCACAGTCTGATGACCTCATCTGGACCGCCCCCAGAACCAGGCCAGATGGTGATGCATGACTGACACCAACCACTTCACCTCTGACAGAAGAGCGAAGCCTACGCCCACCAGACGCCTGCACAGAGACCCCTTCTCTGTCGCCAACATTACTCACAGGCGAAACATGGTGATGCACAGCGACAAAGGCCGGCGTCAAAGGAGCGGAACCATATGAGGATACCGCACTCCTATCATCGGAACCACCAGCCGAAGGAGTCCGGCGCCTCCCAGCGGCCGAGGCAGGAACATCAGCCACTAAATCCAACGGCGAAGTGACAGTACCCCTCCCTCTAAGAGGGGCCTCTGGACTCTCAAAACCCGGTTTGTTGGGATGAAGGAGATGAAACTTCCTGATCAAACCCTTGGCATGGATGTTACTGGCAGGCACCCAGGACCTTTCCTCCGGACCGTAGCCCTTCCAATGCACCAGATGCGTAGTCAGAAGTCCAAGGGTCAAAACCAAGAGGGGAGCAAAAGTACAAAATTGGCAGGCAGTAGAAGGGTCAGAAATTCAGGCTAAAGTTCAAGTCAAAACCAGGCGGACAGCAGAGGTACATAATCGGCAGGCAGTAGAACAGTCAGAAATCCAGGCAAAGGTCAGAAATACAATAACAAAACAAACTAGCACACTGGGGAAACCAAGACTATCAGGCAGCCTACAAGCCAGGCTCCAAGGCATTTGAAGGGCATGGCTACCTCTCACAGGCTCACAGTCTGATGACCTCATCTGGACCGCCCCCAGAACCAGGCCAGATGGTGATGCATTACTGACACCAACCACTTCACCTCTGACAGAAGAGCGAAGCCTACGCCCACCAGACGCTTGCGCAGAGACCCCTTCTCTGTAGCCAACATTACCCACAGGCGAAACATGGCGATGCGCAGCGACAGAGGCCGGCGTCAAAGGAGCGGAACCATATGAGGATACCACACTCCTATCATCGGCACCACCAGCCGAAGGAGTCCGGCGCCTCCCAGCGGCCGAGGCAGGAACACCAGCCACTGAATCCAACGGCGACGTGACAATAATATAATGTCCCCATAGTCCTCCATATAGTATAATACACTCCCCATAGTCCGCCATATAGTATAATAAAGTCCCCATAGTCCTCCATGTAGTATAATACACTCCTCATAGTGCTCCATATAGTATAATACACTCCCCATAGTTCTCCATATATTAAATAAACTCCTCAGTCCTCCATATAGTATAATACACTTTTCATAGTGCTCCATGTAGTATAATGCACCGCCATAGTAATTCATGTAGTACAATTCACTTCCCATAGTATAATGCTCCCCATAGTTCTTCATATAGTATAATGTATTCCCCATAGTCCTCGATACAGTATAATGCAGCAACCCCATAGAGCATAATGCAGCCCCATCATACAATATAATGTAACCCCCATAGAATATAATGCAGCCCCTCATGGTATAATGCAGCCCCTCCATAGAATATATGGTAGCCCACACAGAATATAATGCAGTCCCTCCATAGAAGATAATGCAGCCCTCCTATATAGTATAATGTAGCCCTCCTCATATAGTATAATGCAGCCCCCCATAGAATATAATGTAGCCCCCTCACACAGTATAATGAAGCCCCTATACAATATAATCTAGCCCCCCATAGAATATAATGCAGCTCCCCATAGAATACAATGTAGCCTCCTCAAATAGTATAATGTAGCCCCCTCATAGAGTATGATGCAATTACCTCCATAGAATATAATAAATATAATACAGCCTTCATAGAATATAATGTAGCCCCCATAGAATATAATGCAGCCCCTTCATAAAGTATAATAAAGCCCCCATACAATATAATCTAGCCCCCCATAGAATATAATGCAGCCCCCCATAGAATACAATGTAGCCCCCTCATATAGTATAATGTAGCCCTCTCCATAGAATACAATGTAGCCCTCCTCAAATAGTATAATGCAGCCACCATAGAATATAATGTAGCCCCCTCACAAAGTATAATAAATCCCCCATACAATATAATCTATCCCCCCATAGAATATAATGCAGCCCCCCCATAGAATACAATGTAGCCCCCTCATATAGTATAATGCAGCCCCCTCATAGAGAATGATGCAATCACCCCATAGAATATAATAAATATAATACAGCCCCCATAGAATATAATGTAGCCCCCATAGAATATAATACAACCCACCTCCCCATAGAATATAACGTAGCCCCATCAAAGAGTATGATAAAATCCTCCCTCATAGAATATAATGCAGCCCCCAATAGAATATAATGTAGACCCCAGTAGCGTAGCTACCGGGGGGCTGGCCCCTGGCCCCGCACTCTGAGGGGGCCCACCTGGAGCTATGCTACTGTAACTGTATCGGCGTGCACAGCGCACCAATGCAGTTACATTCTGCGGCAGAGCAGGGAGAATCAATCTCCCTGCTCTGCCGCCCGATCACTATGGGCCCCTGAGCAAGTGGGGGGCCCTGTGCCAGCAGTGGGCCCCTCGCCCATCATCGTAGGTTCAGCTGTATCGGCTACATGCCAAAACAGCTGACCGCATTGAAGAGAGAAGGAACAAGAGCTCCTTCTCACTTCATCCCCCTGTCAGCATCTGATGTCACCGACGCTGACACTGACAGCGGGCGCGATTAAGTCACTGCTCAAGCGGGAGCTCAGAGCAGCGCAGGAATCAGGAGGAAGAGAGGTGAGTATATATTTATTTTTAGAGGCTGCCTGGGGGTTATAGAGGCTGCTGCCTATGGGGGGGGCTGCATTAGCTATACAGGCTGCCTATGGGAGGGCTGCATTATGCTATACAGGCTGCCTATGGGGGGGCTGCATTATGCTATACAGGCTGCCTATGGGGGGGCTGCATTATGTTATACAGGCTGCCTATGGGGGGCTGCATTATGTTGTAGAGGCTGCCTATGGGGGGCTTCACTATGCTATACAGGCTGCCTATGGGGGCTGCATTATGCTATACAGGCTGCCTGATGGGGGGGGCTGCATTATGTTGTAGAGGCTGCCTATGGGGGGGCTGCAATATGCTATACGGGATGCCTATGGGGGGCTGCATTATGCTATACAGGCTGCCTATGGGGGGCTGCATTATGCTATACAGGCTGCCTATGGGGGGACTGCATTATGCTATACAGGCTGCATATGGGGGGGCTGCATTACGCTATACAGGCTGCCTATGGGGGCTGCATTATGCTATACAGGCTGCCTATGGGGGGCTGCATTATGTTGTAGAGGCTGCCTATGGGGGGCTGCATTATGCTATACAGGCTGCCTATGGGGGACTGTATTATGCTATACAGGCTGCCTATGGGGGGGCTGCATTATGTTGTAGAGGCTGCCTATGGGGGGTCTGCAATATGCTATACAGGATGCCTATGGGGGGCTGCATTATGCTATACAGGCTGCCTATGGGGGGCTGCATTATGCTATACAGGCTGCCTATGGGGGGCTGCATTATGTTATAGAGGCTGCCTATGGGGGGGCTGCATTACACTATACAGGCTGCCTATGGGGGGGGCTGCATTATGTTGTAGAGGCTGCCTATGGGGGCTGCATTACGCTATACAGGCTGCCTATGGGGGGGCTGCATTATGTTGTAGAGACTGCCTATGGGGAGCTGCATTACGCTATACAGGATGCCTATGGGGGGCTGCATCATGCTATACAGGCTGCCTATGGGGCTGCATTATGTTGTAGAGGCTGCCTATGGGGGGCTGCATTATGCTATACAGGCTGCCTATAGGGGCTGCGTTATGTTGTAGAGGCTGCCTATGGGGGCTACATTATGCTATAGAGGCTGCCTCGGCGGGCTACATTATGCTATAGAGGCTACCTATGGGGGGTTGCATTATGCTATAGAGGCTGCCTATGTGGGTGCATTATGTTCTACAGGCACTGCATTACATTATAGAGTCTCCCTATGGGAAGTGCATTATATTAAGGGCTATTTTATAACTAGATCCTGTTTATGGTGGGTGTATTATATTAGGGACAGCATTATACTATAGAGTCTGCTTATGGTGGGTGTATCATATTAGGGGCTGCATTATACTATAGAGTCTGCCTATGGGGGGTTCATTATATTAGGGGCTGCATTACACTATAGAGTCTGCCTATGGGGGTGCATTATACTATAGAGGCTGCCTATTGGGGTGCATTATACTATAGAGGCTGCCTATGGGGAGTGCATTATGCTATATAGAGTCTGCCTATGGGGAGTGAAGTATACTATATGGAGATCTATGGGGAGTGCATTATACTATACGGAGGCCTATGAGGAGTGCATTATACTGTATTGAGGACTATCTGGTGTATTATGCTATATGGAGGCTATCTAGGGGGCCATCATACAGTGTGGAGATTAGTGGGGGGGCCATTATACAGTATTGGGGCCATTAAATAGTTTGGGGGATATGAAGTGGTCAGTATATATATATATATAGAGGGTTCATTATACTGTGTATAAGAGAGCATTATACTGTGTATAGGGGAGCCGTACAGGGGGAGACTCGGGACATTGGTAAATGTAAAGTGGGCACCTATTGTTATAGGGCGCAGGTTACTGTGACTGTCATACGGGGCACACAGAGGGCATTATTACTTTCTAGGGGACAAAATGTGGGCACTGTTTTCTAGGGCATTTGCCACCAGCATTACTATATTACAGAGGGGTGCTTTAGAATTTAGAGGTCACACAGAACCACACAGCAGGTGCAGTAATAGGGACACATATGGTAGCAGCGGCTCAGTATTGGGGTATCAGCAGGATGAGGAGTTTGTACAGGTTGGTGATAGATGGTGAAGGTGCTGAAAATGTGAGATGTGAAATGTGTCTTTGTTGTATTCTCTGCAGCAGAGTCCTGGCTGGAGGAGTTGTCATGTCGGTCTGGGCCAGATGGAAAAGACGGGAAAAGTGAATGATTCCATCAGAAAGAATGTCAGCGGTAAGTCGTTATCTGTAACTGTGCTGTAATCTCTTATATGTTCTGTAGGACTGGTATTTTTTACCACTGACCATATGACGGTGATATCCATGTTGGTCTTATGTAGATATTATTGTCAGTAACAGCACGGTCATCTGTTGAGGACCTCCTCCACTATTGGGGTGTGTTACCCAGTTGTTACCTGGTTGGGGCCCACTCAGAAGTTTCGCCCCCCCCGAAGCAAAACCCTAGCTATGCATCTGGTAGACCCCCATAGAATATAATACAGTCCCCCGTAAAATATAATGTAGTGCCCCAAATATAATACAGCCCCCTTATAAAATATAATGTAGCCCCATAGAATATACTACAGCCCCCATATAATATAATGTACCCCCCTAGAATATAATACAGCCCATGTCCCCATAGAATATAATGTAGCCGCCCATAGAATATAGTACAGCCCCCATAGAATATAATGTAGCCCCCCAAATATAATACAGCCCCCTATAAAATATAATGTAGCCCCCTCACAGAATATAATGTAGCCCCCCCTAGAATATAATACAGCCCACGTCCCCATAGAATATAATGTAGCCCTCATAGAATATAATACAGCCCCATAGAATATAATGTACAGTCATGGCCAAAAGTTTTGAGAATGACACAAATATTATATTTTCACATGATCTGCTGCCCTCTGGTTTTTATGTGTGTTTGACAGATGTTTTTATCACAGACAGAAATATAATAATTGCAAACATATGAGTAACAAAAGCTTATATTGACAGTTAGAATGAGTTAATGCAGCAAGTCAATATTTGCAGTGTTGACCCTTCTTTTTCAGGACCTCTGCAATTCTCCCTGGCATGCTCTCAATCAACTTCTGGACCAAATCCTGACTGATAGCAGTCCATTCTTGCACAATCAATGCTTTCATTTTGTCAGAATTTTTAGGTTTTTGTTTGTCCACCCGTCTCTTGATGATTGACCACAAGTTCTCAATGGGATTAAGATCTGGGGAGTTTCCAGGCCATGGACCCAAAATCTCTATGTTTTGTTCCCTGAGCCATTTAGTTATCACCTTTGCTTTATGGCAAGGTGCTCCATCATGCTGGAAAAGGCATTGTTGATCGCCAAACTGCTCTTGGAGGGTTGGGAGAAGTTGCTCTTGGAGGACATTCTGGTACCAATCTTTATTCATGGCTGTGTTTTTAGGCAAGACTGTGAGAGAGCCGATTCCCTTGGCTGAGAAGCAACCCCACACATGAATGGTTTCAGGATGCTTAACAGTTGGCATGAGACAAGACTGGTGGTAGCGCTCACCTTGTCTTCTCCGAATGAGGCGTTTTCCTGATGTCCCAAACAATCGAAAAGGGGATTCATCAGAGAAAATAACTTTACCCCAGTCCTCAGCAGTCCACTGCCTGTACCTTTTGCAGAATATCAGTCTGTCCATGATGTTTTTTCTGGAGAGAAGTGGCTTCTTTGCTGCCCTCCTTGAGACCAGGCCTTGCTCCAAGAGTCTCCACCTCACAGTGCGTGCAGATGCACTCACACCTGCCTGCTGCCATTTCTGAGCAAGCTCTGCACTGCTGGTAGCCCGATCCCGCAGCTGAAACACTTTTAAGAGACGGTCCTGGCGCTTGCTGGTCTTTCTTGGGCGCCCTGAAGCCTTTTTGGCAACAATGGAACCTCTCTCCTTGAAATTCTTGATGATGCGATAGATTGTTGACTGAGGTGCAATCTTTCTAGCTGCGATACTCTTCCCTGTTAGGCCATTTTTGTGCATTGCAATGATGACTGCACGTGTTTCTTTAGAGATAACCATGGTTAACAGAAGAGAAACAATGATGCCAAGCACCAGCCTCCTTTTAAAGTGTCCAGTGGTGTCATTCTTACTTAATCATGACAGATTGATCTCCAGCCCATGTCCTCATCAACACCCACACCTGTGTTAATGGAGCAATCACTGAAAAAGAGGTTAGCTGGTCCTTTTAAGGCAGGGCTGCAATGATGTTGAAATATGTTTTGGGGGATAAAGTTCATTTTCTAGCCAAATATTGACTTTGCAAGTAATTGCTGTTAAGCTGATCGCTCTTTATAACATTCTGGAGTATATGCAAATTGCCATTAGAAAAAGTGAAGCAGTAGACTTTGTAAAAATTAATATTTGTGTCATTCTCAAAACTTTTGGCCATGACTGTAGCCCCCTAGAATATAATACAGCCCCCCATAGAATATAATGTACCCCCCTAAAATATAATACAGCCCACCTCCCCATAGAATATAATGTACCCCCCATAGAATATAATACCCCTCTAGAGGCAAGGGAGACAGGCACAAGAGGATACAAGGGGACTCCGAGGGCAGAATAAATAACGGCGCACGGGGAGACGGGGCTGCAGGGGGACAGGAGAAGATGGGGGTGGGGGAGACTTGGGAGCAGGGAAGAAGGGAGCACAGGGATTACGAGGACAGAGTAAGATGGGGAAACACGGTGAGAAAGGGTTGCAAGGGGAGAAAAGAGATGGGGGAACAAGGGCATACAGGGGAGAATTGAGAGCAGGGCAGATGAGTCACACAGGGACAAGGGGCAGGGAATGTATGGGGGGGTGCAGGAGGACTCAGGGCATGGGAGATGAGGAGCATTGGGTGACCAGGGGAGGAGGGTCAAGGCGCCTACGAAGCACAATGACCTGAACCGGCTGGGGACATATGAAGACATGAGGCACGGGAGAGCAGGGAGCAAGGGCAGAGCATGGAGGAAACAGTGCTGGTGTCACGGGGCCAGGGGACGAGGACGGCGACACACAAGCAGCAGACATACCTCACTGCAGTGCCGCCGGTCCTGTACACCGTTCATCCCTGGATCCTCCAGATGGCTGATCCACTGCGGCATCCCCCTCCTGGGTGGCTCCGTCCACACACACCCCCTGCCAGCTCCTAAAGGGGAGTGGAGAGGAGAGAATACCCCCTCCGGAGCCGCCTGTTCCTGGTCCCCGCTGCCGCCACAGGCTCCACCAATATGGTGGCCGCTGTCATCTGGCCCGGCACACAGTGGGTGTGCGATGAAGTGACGTCATCATGCACCCACATTGTCAAAGGCAGAGGGGAATGATGGGAGCGGGAGCGTCATCTGACGCTCTCTCCTCCATCAGTGCTTTGAACTGTATCGGCGTCCTATAATGAAGCCGGTATAGTTCAATGTGGCAGGGTAGTCGGCGCTGGTGACAGGCAGGTCCCCCTGACCCACGGGCAGCAGCACGCCACTGGCTGGGGGCCCTGGGGACAGGTATGTAAGAGCCACTAAGTTTGATTTGCAACCACCACGTACATTGCACCATTGTTGTGAATGAAACATAGTTCTCAGTTATTTGTTCAGTTGAAAAAATTCTGCTTCATTCCGGGAGAATCTTTTTACAGGCCCATAAGCATTCTCAAGTCTGAAGTCTACAGCCTAAAAGGATTAACCCTTTCCTTGTGATTATTACTTGTTTAGGCCTTCAAGTTGTTAGGTCATGGTTGAGATTTCCCTTTGTAAAACATATTCTCAGACCAATTTTTTTTTTTTATCAAAATTTTTTTCCCCTCCCCCTCTCTGTCTCCTACTCCCAGTTCCCTAAAAATTAATACCCCTTAAAGAAAATGAATGTTGATTCCTTTGGGTATATTGCTTGTGCCAACATTCTTAAGTAAAGAATTTATAAAAAAGAAAAAAAATTTTTTTTTTTCTTCAAACGACAATTTCTCAACAGCTTAATTATTACAGTTCACACTTCTTGGTACAGAAACATATTGTTTGCAATATACACCAGGTTGGCCTAGGCCACTTGATTAAGTCTGATCAAACAATAGTACGACATTTTACAACTTACCTTAAATTAGTGCATGGATTGTTGATCTCTGGTGTTTCCACGGAGACTTCAATTGCTAACAAGTATGGTGTCACGGTTCCTCCACACATCGTGCCTTGGATGCAGTCAGTGAGTTTTGCTGTCCTATGGAATCAGGGTTGTGCTGAGCTGTCAGTTAGATGAGTGACAAATCAATTGTCCAATATGTATTGCAGGGGAGTGCTGGGCTGTCGGTGTTTTGATTGACAGCACAGTCATCCAATCTAGTTCAGGGGCATGCTGAGCTGTTGGTATTTTAACAGAAAGCTCAGCCGTCCAATCTGAGACTGGGTGGTGCTGAGCTTCCTTCAGGTGTTCCATGTTCTTAGTGATTACCAAGCTATTTAGATAAGCTGTCAGTGCCAGACTTCTGCCAGTTATAGCTTTCAGCTCAGTGTTGTGTTTTATATGTGCTCTGAACTCAGAACTTCTGATCTTTTGTTGCCGCACCTTGGATTTGCCTCGCTTGTATTACCCCTTCTGCCTTGATGCACTCTTACTTTGGAATTTTTACCCCGGTCTGAGACCTGATTACGCTTTCAGACCTGTGTGTTGCTATGGAATTTGAACTCAGCTTACCTATGATGTGATAAACCAAAGTAAATTTATGTTTTAAGGGGGGCAATCAGTTTTTTACACAGGGCTCTGTAGCTTTGGATTTATTTTTTTCCTTAATAATAAAGGTATTCATTTAAAAAACTGCATTTTGTGTTTACTTTTGTTATCTTTGTCTAATATTTAAAACCCCTTCCTGACCTGTGACACAGCGTATGTGTCATGAAAAGATCGCGTTCCTGCGGGTCGGGTGACCGGGGTCACTGAAAGGTCACCCGACCCGCAGGCACAAGACCCTTTGTGCTTCACCACAGGGGGGTTGGCTTAACCCCCACGTGGCTACGATCGCTCTGATTGGCTGTTAAAAGTGAAACAGTGCTCCCTTTATTCCGAGCCCCGACGTGTGCCCAAACAGTGGTTTACCCCCACATATGGGGTATCAGCATACTCAGGAAAAATTGCACAACAACTTTGGGGGTCTAATTTCTCCTGTTACCCTTGGGAAAAAAATTGGGGACTAAAAAAGTTATTTTTGTGGAAAAAAAATGATTTTTTATTTTCACAGCTCTGCGTTATAAACTTTCTATGAAGAACTTGGAGATTCAAAGTGCTCACCACACATCTAGAAGAGTTCCTTGGGGGATCTAGTTTCCAAAAAAAACTTAGGGGGGTTTCTACTGTTTAGGCACATCATGGGCTCTGCAAACTTAACATGACGCCAGCAGACCATTCCATCAAGTCGGCATTTCAAAACGTCACTACTTCCCTTCCGAGCCCGGACGTGTGCCCATACAGTAGTTTTTCTCCACATATGGGATATCAGCGTACTCAGGACAAATTGGACAACAACTTTTGGGGTCTAATTTCTCCTGTTACCCTTGGGAAAATAAAAAAAATTGGGTACAAAAAGATCATGTTTGTGGAAAAAATATGATTTTTTTTTTTCATGCCCGGGCGTTATAAACTTCTGTGTAGCGCTTGGGGGTTCAAAGTGCTCACCGCACATCTAGATAAGTTCAGTGCGGTGTCTAGTTTCCAAAATGGGGTCAATTGTTGGGAGTTTCTACTGTTTGGGCACATCAGGGGCTCTACAAACGTAACATGATGCCCGCAGACCATTCCATCAAAGTCAGCATTTCAAAACGTCACTACTTCCCTTCCGAGCCCCAACGTGTGCCCGAACAGTGGTTCCCCCCCACATATGGAGTACCATTGTACTCAGGACAAACTGTACAACAACTTTTGGGGTCCAATTTCTCCTGTTACCCTTGGGAAAATAAAAAATAGCGGGCTAAAAAATGATTTTTGAGAAACAAAAATTATTTTTTTATTTTCACTGCTCTGCGTTTATAAACTTCTGTGAAGCACTTGGGGGTTCAAAGTGCTCACTACACATCTAGATAAGCTCCTTGGGGGGTCTAGTTTCCAAAATGGGGTCACTTATGGGGGGTTTCTACTGTTTAGGCACATCAGGGGCTCTGCAAACGCAACATGACGCCAGCAGAACATTCCATCAAGTCTGCATTCCAAAATGGCGCTCCTTCCCTTCTGAGCACTGCCGTGCGCCCAAACAGTGATTTATGACCACATATGAGGTATCTGTGTACTCAGGAGAAATTGCCCAACAAATTATAGGATCCATTTTATCCTGTTGCCCATGCAAAAATAAAAAAATTGATGATAAAATAAAATTTTTGTTGGAAAAATTAAAATGTCCATTTTTTCCCTCCACGTTGCTTTAGTTCCTGTGAAGCACCTGAAGGGTTAATAATCTTCTTGAATGTAGTTTTGAGTAGCTTGAGGGGTGCAGTTTTTATAATGGTGTCACTTTTGGGTATTTTCTACCATATAGACCCCTCAAAGTGACTTCAAATGTGAGGTGGTCCCAAAAAAAAATGGTTTTGTAAATTTTGTTGTAAAAATGAGAAATCGCTGGTCAAATTTTAACCCTTACAACTTCCTACCAAAAAAAAATTTTGGTTCCAAAATTGTGCTGATGTAAAGTATACATGTGGGAAATGTTATTTATTAACTATTTTGTGTCACATAACTCTCTGGTTTAACAGAATAAAAATTCAAAATTTGATAATTGCGAAATTTTCAAAATTTTTGCCAAATTTCCACTTTTTTCACAAATAAACGCAAAAATTATCAACCTAAATTTACCACTAACATGAAGCCCAATATGTCACAAAAAAACAAACTCAGAATCGCTAGGATCCGTTGAAGCGTTCCTGAGTTATTACCTCATAAAGGGACACAGTTCAGAATTGCAAAAAATGGCAAGGTCATGAAGGGGTTAAATTTGTTTAGTGATCTGAAATATTTAAGTGTGACAAACATGCAAAAGAAAAGGAAATCAGGAAGAGGGAAACACTTTTTCACACAACTGTAAGTTTTGTTCTTTGTCAAATTGATAATGTTCCCAACAAATTCACCCCAAGGTCAGATCGAGCAATACTCAGAGATATTGTAAAAACACAAGAGCTACACTTCAGACACTCAAAAGATAAATGTTAAATATTCAAGTTCAATTATAAAAAGACTGTACAAGTATGTCTCATTTCCAAGGGTTGCTAGGGGAAATACACTTTGTTCTGAAAGGAACATAGCATGACTACAGTTTCCAGAATTGCATCTGAACAATCTTCAAGAGTTTTTGAACAATATTCTTTTGACAGAGAAGACTCGATGTGAATACTTCTCCGTCCAATTATGACAAGAGCATTCTTAAAGTGATACCTTTATTGGCTAACCAGAAAATTATATGTTCGCAAGCTTTCAGAGCGCAAAAGCTCCTTCTTCAGGCAAGATTACATTTGGAATAATAAGAAAGACACATTAGATGCTTACTATAGTAGGAAATTTGTTCAAGACCTGGGAGGTGTGATGCCTTCAAAAGATAAGCAAAGGAAATCGAATTAGCATTTTCTTACAAATGGAGAGCTAGTGGGAATGTGTTCTTAAGGGTATGCCACACTAAACAATATCGCTAACGGGATCGCTAAAAAACGTCATATTTAGCGATCCCGTTAGCGATATTGTTCAGTGCGGCAGCTTCCAGCGACGAGCTTCCTGCTGTGATCTCGCTCGTCGCTGGAATCGTTCCGGACCCTATTTCATCGCTGGCGCTCCCGCTGGGTAAGTATCTAATCGCTGTGTGGCACCTTTTCTTAGCGATTTAGCGGTACTTTTGTACCGCTAAAGTCGTTAAGAAGATCGCTAACGGCGATAGCGTCGTTAACTATATCGCTAAATGCGGCAGCATTTAGCGATATAGAAACAATCCCGCTAGCGATCTCATTAGTATGCAACGCTAACGAGATCGCTAGCGGGATTGTTTAGTGTGGCAGTACCTTTAGCTATCTGGAGTCCTTCTGGTGAAGGTGTGAACTGTGTCTATGTAGTGGACCATAAAACCGGGTGTTAAGTTGAGTCCTAGTGTCAAAGTATTGAACATCCTAATAAGTTTGAATTCCCATATTTTTCTCTCCCTGTCATCCTTAAAATGACCTTTTAGTATTAAGACTTTTAAGTCTGTCATACAATGTCCAGTTCCAGAGAAATGTTTTCCCACAGGCGTGTCCATTGCATTCCTGATCGTATGTCTGTGTAGATTCATCCTTGTTTGTAGTTTTTGCATGGTTTCCCCAATATAGATAGCTCCAGGGCACCTTGTACATTGTATCATGTACACCACATTGGAGGATGTACATGAAAAGGAACCCATGACCTTATAGTCCTGATTTGTGTTCGGTACGCGGACTGTATTTGTTGGTAATATGTGGGTACAAGTTTTGCATTTTTTGTTGTTACATGGGAATGTGCCAGTCACTGATGGTGACGAGAGGACACTTCTGACAAGGAGATTCCTTAAGTTAGGGGGCTGTTTGTAGGAGAGGAGTGGTAGTTCTGGGAATATGTCTTTCAATTTGTGGTCTCTGTGGAATATGGGTTGGAGATCAGCACCAATTTTCCTTAGGATGCTCATGTGGGGGTTGTATGTGACCACAAGAGGTACCCTGTTGTTGTCCTCTCTCAGTTTGTAATCCAGGAGGTTGCTTCTTGGGATTCTTGTAGCCCTGTGGATCTGTTCATCTATTACCAGTGGATGGTATCCTTGTTGTAGGAATGTATTCCTCAGAGATAGCAGCTGTAGTTCCCTGTCTTTACTGTCTGAACAGATCCGAATATATCTCAGAGCTTGACTGTAGATGATGGATTTTTTTGTGTGTCTTGGATGAAAGCTGTTCCATCTAAGGTATGCTGGATGTCCTGTGGGCTTATGGTAAATTGATGTTTGTATGGCGTTGTCCTTGATGTATATGGTCAAGTCCAGAAAATGTATTTGAGACTTTGAAAAGTTGAGGGTGAGCTTGATGGTTGGGTGGTATTTGTTGAAGTTATTGTGGAAGGTGAGCAGATCATCTTTTGAGCCTGTCCAGATTATTAGCAGGTCATCAATGTAGCGGAAGTATGCAAGAGGTTTAATAGGGCAAGATGACAAAAACTCCTCCTCCAGTTTCGCCATAAATAGGTTTGCATATTGTGGGGACATTTTGCTTCCCATGGCGCTGCCCATGCACTGTTGGTATAAATTGTTCCCAAAAGAAAAATAGTTGTGATGAAGCACAAACCTGATGAATTGCAGTGTTGGTTCTGTGGCCAGATTGTTCTTTTGAAGGAAATATTTACATGCTGTGATTCCATCCTCATGAGGAATGTTGGAATAGAGAGACTCTACGTCCATGGTGGCTAGTATCGTGTCCCTTGGAAGTGGGCCCAGCGCTGACAATTTGCAAAGAATATCCGTGGTGTCCTGGATATAGCTGGGTGTGCTCCTCACCAAGGGTTTCAGAATGTTCTCCACCCAGCCGGAGATATTCTCAGTTAAAGTCCCAATACCAGAGATGATGGGCCTCCCAGGATTACCTTCTTTGTGTATTTTAGGCAACATGTAGAAGGTACCTGCTTTGGGATTGCCTGGTACTAGTTCCAGTAGTGAGGATGAAGTAGAATCAAATCCATTAATGATACGTGTTAGTTCCTCTGTGTATTGTTTGGTAGGATCTTCCTGAAGTGGAGTGTAATATTTTATATCCAAGAGTTGTCTGTTTGCTTCCTGGATGCAATCTGTCGTGTTCATGATGACTATAGCTCCTCCTTTGTCCGCTGGTTTGATGATGATATTGTTGTTGGCTTTTAAGGATTGTATGGCTTTTCTTTCCTCCATACTGATATTGTTTGGCACTTTATGGTGTCTGTCCAAAATGTCAGATTTAACTTTTTTGCGGAAACAGTCTATGTAATGATCCAGAGTTTGGTTGTGTCCAGGTTGCGGGGTCCAGTTTGTCCTCTTTTTCTTTTTTGCTGTGTTATTCACATTGTCTTGTGAAGTGATATCTGCATGGTTATGAAAGAATTCTTTGAGTCGCAATCTGCGGAAGAATTCCTCAATGTCACTACAGAACTGAGCCGTATCCAGCTGTTTTGTAGGACAGAATGTTAGTCCCTTTGATAGAACATGCATTTCTCCTGTGTTTGGCTTGTATTGTGAGAGGTTCACAACAGAGGGCAATGTATGTAAATGATTCTGTAAACAGGGCTTACCTTCAGCTACATTGAGACCTGCTTTCTTCCTGAGTCTGTCCAGTTTCTTTTTCTTGTTGATAATGAGGTGATGTTGTAAATTATTGTAGAATTCCTGTAGTGTCTCCTTGATGAAACATGAACCCGGTCCTTGTATTCGGTCCTGTAGGCAATTTATCTCTTTATGGATGGTCCTTTTCTTGTGGTAGAAAAATCCAATGAGATGATTGATGACAGAGAAGACTAAAATTTAAATGTGTGGCCATAATGGCTTTTGCCATGCTTGGTGAAAACCAAAGGGTAAATAAGCATAATATCTTTTAAAGTGCAAATCTGCAAAGTTTGTCGTGAGGAAGACACTGCAGGACACGTTAGACTCTTTTGTAATGAACTGTCCTTTTTGTCATTATTTTGTTCACTTCCTGAGTGTTTTTTTGCAATGTTTTTGGCCACTGGTGTATTTTTTTACTTGTCTTGTATAAACTGGAGAGTGATTTGACTGTTTTTAGGTGGCTGCCATTTGGAAGCCACCTAAAAAATAGTCAATTCACTTCTTTTAACCCTAGCATGCGTATTGGGGGCCTTTTAGGCCCCCATGCTTACTTTTTTGCTATTATCTGCAAAATTACTTAAGTTAGAATTTTGAAACTCCAGGTAATCCTCAAGTATGTCGTTGTTAGTAATATCCAGTTGTTCATATAATTTTTTTCATAGGCATTTCGGTGTAACAATGCTTTTTTGGTGAAAACCACATCTGTATGGATTGGGGGCCTTTTAGGCCCCATGTATTTATCATGTTCTCAGAAGTGTTTGTGTCTCAAGTTACTTTACTTGTACTCAGTAATGCTGGTGGAGGGGTCAGTGTTGTGAATATGCTAGAGGCGGTTTCTGAGCAGGGGCTCCCTCCGGTGGTTGCTGAGGGTAATGAACTGATTAATGAATGGCCTTCAGCTGGCGCTGAATGGTAGGATATAAGTTGCCTGATTTCCCAGCAGCCTTGCCGGTTATCAATTGTTCTTCTGGTCTTGCTTGAAGCACTGCTAGTTTCCTGCTCTCCTTCAGATAAGTGTTTGCTGGGTTTTTTTTTCTCTGTTTGATTTTCTCTGCTGGTGATGCTTAATTTATAGCTTCCCACAGTAATCAGTTCAGGTCAGGTCACCCGGGGACACCGCACAGCAGCAGTGACGTCAGAGGGAGTACCCGGGTGACCTGATTACTGTGGAAAGCAATCAATTAAGCTTCACACATTAATCACTTCCTCTCCTGTCGCCGGGAGAGGAACTTATTCATTCAGGGGGTAACAGCTCAGCAGGCAGCATTAGCTGTCTGCTAGCTGTAACCTGTTAACCCTTTCTGATGGATTACAGCGTGGGACCTGACTGTGCATCGGATAGGTAAGAATCATTTTGCTTTTTTATTTTATTTTTATTATAGGAAATGGTTTTAGCAGGAAAATAAAAGATGGTCAAAAACTGTTTGATTATTTCATTAAAATGATTTTTTATTAAAGTGTGTGTGTTTGATTTTTCTTTCATACAATAGGATTAATAATTGATAGTTGTCTAATTGACAGCTCTCAATTATTAACCTGGCTTAAAGTCACCTTTCAATAGCAAGGTGGCTTTAACCCCTTATTAACCCATTCGCCACCGCTACAGGCAGTGGGAATAGACGGGCAAAGTGCCAGAAAGGACTAATCTAATTATAGATTTGCCTTTTCTGGGGTGTCTGGGGGCAGATGTTAGTAGCCAGGGGGGGCACAAAATAAATGCACCCTCCCTGGGCTATTATTATTTGCCCCCACTCGCTTGCTTTGTCTGTCTGGTGGAGAAAATACAGCGGGAGCCCACGCATTTTTTTTCAACAAATTTATACCTTTAATTAACCCCTACATGTCTGCAATTTTGCACACACACACACACTCATGTAATTGTAAGTTTAAACCATATATAAAACTACATGAAATGACATGGTTAACTGTATGTAAACCATGTGTCATTTCATGTCGGGTCTGTACTTTCACAAAAGCCAGCAATTGAATTAGCGGCTATTACAGTATGTAGAAGTCTATGAACTACAAATATATATATATATATATATATGTACATGTCACAATGACACATATATATATGTATATTTATATAAATATGTGTGTTCTATGTGTATATATCTATTCTTTCTTTTGTGATTTAAATACTATTCATTTGGATCCATTATATGTCGGTTTTGCAAGCCTGTAAATCGGATATTACAACTATGGTCAGATGCGACTAAATCGCATCTTTCCAGGAATATCGGATGCCAGACGGATGACTGTTCATGACATTTTGCTGCGATAATCGACTGACTAAAACGGTCAGATTTTTTAGTCGGTGTCTGTTACCCCAGCCTAAAGATAAAAATACGTGAATATCGTGAAATATTCCATGTGGGGAGAAGATGTCTTTGGTATTGTTTGTAGTTAAGAATGTGTCATTTATTATAAAGAATGAACATCTGTCATTGGCCTAGCAATGCTGCGTCTTTACCGTGTGCCAGTCCAAAAACAAAATAAGGTCAGGTATGATTTTAATTTCCTGTATTTATTGCCACATGCCTGCAGTAGACATTATGTTTTTTCCTTTGCTGGGATGTTTCTGAGGAACATAGTGATGCAATTGAAAACAGATGACTGTTGTGAAACATTCTATCAGTATTAGCACGTACATGCTTTAGTGCACATATTAACTAATTGTCAAGTTACAATATCAAATAAATAAGTCACGTAATAAAGGAAATTCAGAATATTCTGGACTCAGACACCTGGGATATCACAGTTAAAATATGCATTCAACTATGTACCAAAGGCATCAATCATCATAGTATTTATTCTACTTATCATATTTATCACTCTGTTGTAATACTAAGGTCTCAGAATTTTTTTTTCCAGTCACAGTATTTTCTAACTCTAGAGTATCGCAGTCTGCATTACTTTTTTCTTGTCTTCTCTTACAGAAACATCTCTTTTTAAAGCACCACTCCAGCATTTTTATTATTTCAGTGCTGGAGTGATGCCATTAATCAGAGGCGTAGCTAGAGTTTCGGTTCAAGAGGGGCAAAACTTCTGAGTGGGCCCCTAACCAGGTAACCTTGATTACAACTGGGTGACCGTACCCTAATAGAGGATGTAGGAGAACCTCAGCAGATGACAGCTATGTTGCGGAAAATAATCTGTATACAAAGACCAACATTGATATCACTGCTATATGGTCAGTGGTAGATACAAGTCCTACAGAATATATAATAGATTACAGCACAGTTATAGATGGTGACTTACAGCTGACGTTCTTTCTGATGGAATCGTTCACTTTTCACGTCTTTTCCTTCTGGCCCAGACCGACATGACAACTTCTTCCAGCCAGGATTGGCTGCAGAGATTACAACAAGGACACATTTCACTTCTCATATTTTAAGCACCGTCCCCAATGGGACTATTCCCAGCTTGCACAAACTCCTCATCCTGCTGCTACCCCAATAGTGAGCCGCTGCCGTATGTGAACCTATTACTGCACCTACTGTGTGGTTCTCTGTGCCCTCTAAATTCTAATGCAACCCTCTAGAATATAGTAATGCCGTGTGCAGGAGCCCTAGAAAACAGTGCCCACCTTTTGCCCCCTAGAAAGTAATAATGCCTTCTGTGTGCCCCTTTGATAGTCACAGTGACCTGAGTTCCCCTATAACAATATGTGTCCAATTTACATTTAATAATGTCCCGAGTCTCTGCCCCTGTACAGCTCCCCTATACACAGTAGATGCACTTTTACACACAGTATAATGCCCCTTCACTCTATAGTACTACCCACACAGTATTCTGACCCCTTAGTAGCCCCCAAACTGTTTGATGGCTCCAACACTGTATGATGGTCCCCTTACTGTAATCTCCACACTGTATGATTTCTCCTTAGATAGTCTCCATATAGTATAATGCACCAGATAGTCCTCAATATAGCATAATTCACTCCCCATAGGCTTCCATATAGTATAATGCACTCCTCATAGTCCTCTATAGTATAATGCATTCCTTATAGGCATACTCAGTATAGTATAATGCACACCGCATAGGCAGACTCTATATTGTATGATGCATTCCCCATTGGCCTTCATATAGTATAATGTACTCCACATAGGCAGACTCTATATTGTATAATGCATTCCCCATAGGCATACTCTATATTGTATAATGCACCCCCTATATGCAGACTCTTTAATATAATGCACCTCCATAGGCAGACTCTACAGTATAAGGCAGCCCCCATAGGCAGACTCTATAGTATAAGGCAGCCCACATAGGCAGACTGTATAGTATAAGGCAGCCCCATAGGCAGCTCGGTATAGTATAAGGCAGCCCCCATAGGCAGACTCTGTAAGTATAAGGCAGCGGAGAGCCCCATAGGCAGACTCTGTATAGTATAAGGCAACACCCATAGGCAGACTCTGTATAGCATAAGGCAGCCCCCATAGGCCGACTCGGTATACTATAAGGCAGACCCCCCTAGGCAGACTCTGTATAGTATAAGGCAGCCCTCATAGGCAGACTGTATAGTATAAGGCAGCCCCAGAGGTGTATCTTGGCTTTCTGGCACCCAGGGCAAGGATTCGGTTTGGCGCCCCCAAGCACATATGCGAAAAACTGAGATAAGCAGGAAGAGAAGCTCGTTGTCACAGGACCATAAGTATGAAAATCGCATATGAGTGAAGTGTCCATGTGATGACTACTGGAACCTGTAGAGCTGAATCCTGACATTGCAGGCTTCTGAATTCTCACAACAAATGTACTGCACATCTTTAGGGTTCTCCCTTACCGTTGGCAAGAGTACACGGTCATGTCAGCAGAAGCATGTGATTTATATACTTCTGGCCACATTCCGACTAGACGTGACCAGCCTCGCTCTGTTCATTTTTATTGAGTGAGGCCACACATGTCTAGTCAGCATGTGGCTGCATGTATGTAAATCGCCGGCACGAGAGAATCCTAGCAGTATGCAGTGAGCACTGTGAGAATTCAGAAGTCTTTAGTCACAAAGAATGACTGCAGACTCAGCACATACCTGGGCAACCCCTTTAATGCTCCTAACATAGATAAAAACATGAGTATAAGTCAGTTTCACAAATAATATTTACATCCAGGTACCTTATAGATGATGTCGTCTCTGGAATCTTTCTCCTTCTTCTCTTCATCTTGTCCAGACCCCATGATGAGTTTTCTCATCCACGGCTCATCTCTGCAGACCTCCATCTTCTCCGGTCTTCTGCAGCAAATCTCCACTCGATGCCCTTAAAGATAGAAGTGTCATTATAAAGCTCCTAAATAAAAATATCTGCAATATACTGTCGCCTCACACTATTCCCCTCCCTCCTCATACTGTCTCCTCTAACATCCCACCTGTTCAGCATACTGTCTCCTCATATATTTACCCCCTCACTCTCTATACTGTCTACTCACACATACCTCTCACTCTCCATACTGTGTCCACATATATTTTTCCAATCGTTATTCATACTGTGTCCACATACATTTACCCGTTCGCTCCCCATACTGTCTGCACCCATCCCCCACTCACCATACTGTGTCTGCACCCATCCCCATACTGTTTCCTCATACATGCCCTCATACATACATACTCTTCAGTGTCCTCAAATCTCCCCACACATTAAATCCCCAATCCCCATTCCAAATCCCCCACACACATTAAATCCCCCATCCCCACTCCAAATCCCCACACACACATTAAATCCCCAATCCCCACTCCAAATCCCCCCTCACTTTAAAACCCCCATCCCCATGCCAAATCCCCTCACACATTAAATAACCCCCCTATCCCCACTCCAAATCCCCCCACACATTAGGTACCCCCATCCCCACTCCAAATCCCCCCACACATAAAGTATCCACATCCCCACTCCAAATCCCCCACACATAAAGTATCCTCATCCCCACTCCAAATCCCCCCACACATATATTATCCCCATCCCCACTCCAAATCCCCCAACACATAAAGTATCCCCCATCCCCACTCCAAATTCCACCACACATAAATTATCCCCATCCCCACTCCAAATCCCCACACATAAAGTATCCCCATCCCCACTCCAAATCCCCCACACATGAAGTATCCTCATCCCCACTCCAAATTCCCCCACATATATTATCCCCATCCCCACTCCAAATCCCCCCACACATAAAGTATCCCCCATCCCCACTCCAAATTCCACCACACATAAAGTATCCCCCATCCCCACTCCAAATTCCACCACACATAAATTATCCCCATCCCAACTCCAAATCCCCACACAAAGTATCCCCCATCCCCACTCCAAATTCCCCCACACATAAAGTGCCCCCATCCCCAATCAAAATACCCCCACACATAAAGTATCATCCATCCCCACTCCAAATCCCCCCACACATAAAGAATCCCCCATCCCAATCTAAATCCCCCCACACATTATGTTCGCCCATCCCAACTCCAAATCCCCCCACACATTATGTCCCCTCTCCCTTAATCTTCAGTGGTTTCTTCAGCTCCTCAGTGGAGCACTTACCATTACCACCGATGCTCTTTGCGCTTCTGAGCGCCAGTGAGTGACATCAGCAGCGAGATCACATGACCTGATCACGCTGCTGGCATCGCTCTGACCCGGCGGTCAGACCTCCAATTGTATCGGCATCTGCATAGACGCCAGTATAATTGATCCCTTCTCTGCGCCGGCTGTCAGCTTGACAGCTGGCACAGGGAACCGCCGTCTCCCTGGCCGGGGGCGTCAGAATGCAGCCGCCAGGGGAGACACTGCGGACCGCCGTATTAGGCGGCCCGACTGCACCCCTCTGTCAGCTGCGCCCAGGGCACATGCCCCGGCTGCCCCCCCTGGATACTCTTCTGGGCAGCCCACAAAGGCAGTCTCTATAGTATAAGGCAGTCCACATAGGCAGACTGTATAGGTGACCACCCCCTCTGTGCCCCCCTATAGCCACACTACTGCCACTAATGTAAGTTTCCTGACCCTACTATTATTTTCACTATATAGCTATTCCCAGGGCTGCTCCACTCCCAATCCAACATCTTGTGACCGCAACTTCTGACTGAATGGAAGTCCAAGGTAATGGTCACAAGCTCTCAGTATAAGGGAAGAGTCAGACCCATGCGTGAGAGCATGTATTTCTATGCAGCAGACACGCTTGGGTTGAGAGAGCTGATGGCCGAGCACTATGTTGCGATCCTTGTCTGAGTTTTACAGCCGTCTGAATCTTCCCTAAGTCTATGAGAGCCTCGTTCTGTCTCTCAGACTTACATTGAGTTGTGATTTCTGGCTCACTCAGCAAGCCCTGGAGCAATCTGGCATATACCTTCACCTAAGTGCACAGCTGTAGAGTACAGTAAGTCTTAGTACCATTTTCTAACACTAAAGTTGATTAATTCTGGCATGACATTGGTGCACAGGTGGGCCAGCCATCGACAATACCCGAGTAAACTGTGAAGGGTCAAAGTTTTGTTACAATAATAGGTCACAATAGTCTAACTATTATTGTGGCAGATTTTAAAGGACTCAGAAAGAGAATCGGAGGGAGCCAATGGCTGGATATCCTTAAGGACAAAAATGTCCAAGAAGGATGGGAAATTTTGAAAAATGAGATTCTCAAAGCACAATCATTAACAATTCCGAAAAGAGGGAAGAATAGGAAGCGTTTAAGGAAACCAGGATGGATGAACACAGAACTTAAACAAATGCTAAAAAGGAAGAAAGAAATGTTTATCAATTGGAAAGAGGGAGGCATATCTAAAGAAGAATGTAATGCTGTCTGCAAAAACTGCAGGGCACGAATCAGACTATCTAAATGAATTAAGGCTTGCAAGAGACATAACAAGTAATAAAAAAGGATTTTGGGGATATATCAAAAGTAAAAGAAAGTCAAAGATGCTATAGGATTTTTAAAGCATGAAAATGATGAAATGGTAAGAAAGGATGTTAAGAAGGCCGAACTTTTAAATTCCTATTTTGCATCTGTTTTCTCCCAGAAAGGAAATGTAATATCAACTAATCTTCACTGTCCTATTAAAGGAATAGGACAATCCAGGATATATATATAAAAACAGAAAGATAGTAAGGAAACACTTAGCTAACATAAATTAATTCAAGTCTCCAGATCAAGATGAATTACACCACAGAGTACTGAAGGAGATAGCAGAAAAAATTTTTGAACCACTCTCCATAATCTTTGAAAATTCTTGGAGAACAGGAAAAGTCCCAGAAGAGTGGAGAAGAGCAAATGTTGTCCCTATCTTTAAAAAGGGGAAGAAGGTGGACTCCGGGAACTATAGGCCGGTGCGTCTGACTATACAAGGAAAGATCTTTGAACAAATTATTAAACAACATGTATGCAAGTACCTGGATAAGAATGAAGTGATTAACCAGAGTCAGCATGGGTTTATAACTAAAAAGTCATGTCAGACTAACTTAAATTCTTTCTATGACAGAATCGCTGACTGAGTGGATCAGGGAAATGCTGTAGATATAGTATATCTTGACTTCAGCAAAGCATTTGACAAAGTATCTCACACAATCCTTAATAAAAAATGACTTAATATGGAATGGACAAAGCAACTGTTAGGTGGATTCACAACTGGCTTAGTGATCGGACCTAAAGATTGGTCGTAAATGGCTGCACATCCAGTTGGAAGAATGTCTCAAGTGGGGTACCACAGGTCTCTGTCCTGGGCCCTGTATTGTTCAACATCTTTATCAATGATTTAGATGAAGGAATTGATGACACAAAGCTAGGAGGGATAGCTAATAGTAGAGAAGAGAGAGAGAGGATTCAAAAATATATAAATAAACTGGAGCAGTGGGCAGCAACTAACAGAATGGTTTTTAACAGGGGAAAAATGCAAAGTACTACATCTGGGCAATAAAAATGAAAAAAGCATATACAGAATAGGAGGAATAGGGCTAAACAACAGCACATATGAAAAAGACTTGGGTATACTAATAGATCACAGACTGAACATGAGTCAACAGTGTGATGCAGCAGCAAAAAAGGCAAATATAATTCTGGTATGTATTAACATTCTAGATCACGTGAAGTCCTTATTGCCCTCTACTCCTGTTTGATTAGACCTCATCTGGAATACTGTGTCCAGTTTTGGGCACCACATTTCAAAATAGACATCAACAAACTGGAGCAAGTTCAGAGAAGAGTGACCAGAATGGTGACCGGTCTGCAAACCATGTCCTATGAGGAACGGTTACAGGATTTAGAAATGTTTACCTTGCAAAAAAAGAAGACTGAGAGGAGATTTAATAGCTGTCTACAAATATCTCAAGGGCTGTCACATTGTAGAAGGATCATCTTTATTCTCATTTGCACAAGGAAAGACTAGAAGCAATGGGATGAAACTGAATGGGAGGAGACACAGATTAGATATTAGAAAAAACTTTTTGACAGTTAGGGTAATCAGTGAGTGGAACAGGCAGCCACTAGTGGTGGTGAGTTCTCTTTGAATGAAAGTCTTCAAACAGAGGCTGGACAGACATCTCTTCGTGATGATTTAGTGAATCCTGCTTTGAGCAGGGGGTTGGACCAGATAACCCAGAAGGTCCCTTCCAACTCTACCATTCTATTATTATATGATCTATGATTCTAACTATAACATCCGTGTCTGAACAAGTGCTTTCTACTGCTGCCTTTGTTGTCAGGCATCGCGTACTGATACTGTGGATGCTGCTGGATAACAGTAGGGTGATTGGGTTTAACACCAATCTAGGACTTGCTGTACTTCCTACAGTTCATCTGTGTTTTGCAGCACAGGGATAATTATCAGTGTAATTAGATCTATGCCTGGACCCATAGGCGGGTATGCTTCTTCCTATCCTTCTCCCTATTCAAATCCAAAGTAGTCTCTGGCTGCCAGTTACAGTACTTACTTTGGCTCATGACTGCTACTCTGCCTCAGCCTGTTTATTCCCAGCCTTAACCTGAGCTTGTGTATTAACTCCCCAACTGCCTCTCGATTTTGTTCATTAATTTGACCTCCTGGTTCTGACCTGACATTCTGACTATTCTCTGCAGTCGGCTTCACCAGCCAACAGCTACTCAGGTGGATGCAACCCTGGGCGCCCCACATATGTCCAGATCAATGTCTATGGGTGTGAGGAACTCAGCCGGCCGCCACACGGTAGCCCGGGTATCACAGCTTCTGATACCACCGCCGCTACCAAATGTGACGGACGATCCCTTTCCTCCCACGTCACCAATGGGACGTAACTCCACAGGTACAGCTCTCCGGCGCCCCCTTTGTCTCTCAGGTCAGTAAGAGAACTGCACCTAGAGCAAATGGCCGCCGGGGAAGGTGTCCTGTTACCCACTGGGTATTCTAAGATTCGTGATCAGAGTAAAAGCATCAGCCCAAGATTAATTTTATGGTTTAATTTGCCTTAAGGGCGCACTAGATAATTACAGAAATATACAGTAAAGCTATACAACGTAATTACAATGGATTTGCAGTCAGAGTAAGAATACAACAATAATGTACAAGGCTTAAAGGTATTAGCTATAGATCAATATTACCGGGTTGTATGGTCATGGGGAGGCATGGAGCTCTGCGTTCCCCAGGTGAAAGTCTTCAGTTGCTGGACAGCCCCCAATGCATGTGCTGCAGCTCCATTTGGCAAGTCTGTCCCTGGTGCTTCTGTGTGTGAAAATGGAATGAGAGACCAGCCTCTTCCTGGCTACAGCTTTTAAACCTGCTAGGCCCTTCCCCATTTGCTTTGAAGCACGCATATTAACTGGCCTGCAATTCATATGGAGCAGGAAACAATGGCTTGAGCTTGAGCTATTTACCATACGACTGACCATCTTATTCAGACCCTGGCCTAAACCAATTAGCATGTAAAGGCCTATTGATTCATAGTGGACATCAAAGCTGGCCGTACTGAATATGCTAATAGGCCCTGTGTAGCTAAAAGTCTGTGGCTGTGTGAACTGACAAAATGGAGGCTGCTACAGGCCCTATACAAAATGGTGGCGGTCCCAACCTCACACCTCCCTGCTTTTGAGGGCGCTAGGGGGTATCACATTCCTGTGTTCCCCCATGCGCCCTACCGCACCCTCTCTTTGGCTAGGGTGGCAGATCCACGAGGATTTCTGACTCTCTGTCCTCTCCTTCCTCTGGAAGGTTGCACACTGGGTGAGCATAAGCCTCCCGCTCATTGTAGGCCTTCATCATGTTCACATGGAAGGCCTTCCTCCTACCACGGGCGTGGTCCAGGGTGACCAGGTAGGTGACGGCGTTGAGCTGCTCGTGCACGAGGTATGGACCCTCCCAGGCCGCCTGAAGCTTGTTTTGTGGTACGCAACCAGTACCCACACCTTTTGACCCACCTGGTAGGTCCGCTCACAAGCATTCTGGTCGTACCATCGCTTCTGGTCAGCCTGAGCTTGGGCCATATTGTCATGCACCAGCCGCGTCAAGGCCATCATTCGGTCCCGGAAGCGCACGACATACTTAATGACCGACACTCCAGGGGTGGCTAAATCCCCTTCCCATGCTTCCTTCACCAGAGCAAGGGGCCCCCGTACACGTCGCCCGTACAGGAGCTCAAAGGGGGAGAACCCCGTTGAGGCCTGTGGAACCTCCCGGTAGGCAAACAGCAGGTGTGGGAGATACCGCTCCCAGTCTCTCCCGTGGGAGTCGACCAACATCTTCAGCATCTGCTTTAAGGTGCCATCGAACCGCTCACACAAGCCATTGGTCTGTGGGTGATACGGGCTGGCCACCAGATGTTGCACCTGTACCTGCTTACAGAGAGACTCCATCAGCTGCGACATGAACTGGGTCCCTCGGTCGGTGAGCATTTCCTTGGGAAACCCCACTCTGGAGAAAATCTCCAGTAAGGCAGTGGCCACTTTGTCGGCCCGAATGGACGACAAAGCTACCGCCTCCGGGTACCGGGTGGCATAGTCCACTACCGTTAGTATGAAGCATTTCCCGGAGCGGCTGGGAGTGGACAGAGGTCCAATGAGATCCACAGCCACCCTCGAGAAAGGCTCTTCGATGATGGGCAGAGTTACTAGTGGGGCTTTGGGGCGCGGCCCCGCCTTCCCCACCCTCTGACAGGTGTCACACGAACGGCAGTAGGCTATCACCTCGGTCCTCATTCCAGGCCAGTAGAAATGCTGAGCTAGCCTGGCCCTGGTTTTAGTGATCCCTAAGTGTCCGGCCATTGGAATCTCGTGTGCGATCCGCAACAATTCCGCCCTGAACGGATGGGGCACCACTAACTGTCGGTCCCTGGGCCACGCCTCCGGTGAACCCTGCTGGACCGTTACCCGGTACAGCCGTCCCTGGTCCCAAACCACTCGCTCGCGGTCGGACTCCAGGGGAGCTGTGCCGCCTGTTCCTTGAGAGTCTTCAGGCTAGGGTCAGCTTCCAACGCTGCCTGAAATCCCTGACTAGATATGGCAAGAATTGATGAAACTGCCCTGTCCTCTGTCAGTTCCCGGGATCTGTCTCCTGGCTACTGTCTGACTCGGCAGCCACTTGGTCAGAGAGGGGGAAACCGTCGGACCTCCGCGAGGCTCCTTGGGCTTCAGCGCTCCCACTCCTGGTAACAGCGGCCACGACCGCTGAGACCACGGGTAGCGCCTGCTTTCCCTCATCCTCTGACCAAGTCGCCGGGTCAGGCAGACTTCCCTGACTTCCTGACATCCCGGATGTGGGGAACTCCTGACCTGGGGTCCTACCTGGTGGCTCCTCTCCCGGGACACCTCCTCCCCCATGGCCTGTTCCTCTTCCTGCAGGGGCCCTAGACTCAGCAGGCTGGATTCACTTAGGGGCCCTACACTGCCCATAGCAGCCCCTCCCTCCACCTCTGAGCTCTCCCCTACAGCCTCCTCACCTGTCCTCACTGTGAGCCCTGTGTGTGTAGTGTCAGTGCATGGCTTACCATCAGGCTTCACTCCCTCCTCCACTGTTGGAGGCACATTCAATACATTAACATTAGCATTCACAGTAGAGTCATGACATTCTTGGGGAGCCGGACTTGGGGGTTCAGTGGCCACATACTGGGACACTAGCCGCCCCAAATCGGTCCCAAGCAACACATTTGCATGAATATTCGGCGTTACTCCCACCTCCCGCATCCCCCTCCCGGCACCCCAATCCAAATACACCTTGGCAACGGGCAGCGCCGGTTCAACGCCTCCAATTCCGGAGACGGAAAGGGTTTTCCCAGGTACCAAGTCTTGAGGGGACACCACCTCAGGGCGTACCAGGGTTCGTTCAGCGCCTGTGTCCCGCAGTCCCATGACCGCTGAGCGGCCGATGGTGACGGGTTGGTAATTGTCTAGGGACCTCCCACCACCCCCTCCCACACACAAAACAGTGGACGGTTTCTGGGACAGGGATGGGGCCTTCTGGCGCTGGGGACATGCAGCCTTAAAGTGTCCTGGCTGATTGCAATTATGGCAACGTCTGGGTTCTGTTCCTGGCCTGGAGAGGGCAGCAGGGGGGTACACCCCTTGCACTCTGGGGGCTGGATATGGGGCTGGGGCAGGATTGGGCTTACCCCCTCTCCAGGTGCTGCTGGCAGGCTTCTTTGGCTCCAGCGCCCTGTTGTTGGCATACTCGTCTGCCAGGGCGGCTGTAGCAGAAGCCCCCTTTGGTTTCCGGTCACGAGGAACTGCTGGAGGTCCTCTGGGCAGTTCCACAAGAATTGCTCCACGACAAACAGTTCCTGGACCTCCTGACGGGTAGTGAGCTCTAGACCCGAGGTCCAGTGCTCCGCAGCTCTCAACAGGGCCCGCATGTGGTCGGTCCAGGTGTCCTTTGAACCCCGCTGCAGGCTCCTGAACTTCCTGTGGTACGACTCCGGGGTGAGGTTGTAGTGCTGGATCAGGGCCCGCTTGATGCTGTTGTAGTCCTGCTCCTCCCGGCAGGTAAGTCCCCCAAAACTTCCAGGGACTTACCCCTCAAACGGGGGGTCAGGTACCTTGCCCACTGATCCGGGGCCAGATGATGTTGGAGGCATGTCCTCTCAAAAGCAAGCAGAAAGGAATCCAGGTCTCCATCCTTTTCAAGTAAGGGAAAGTCCTCCGCCCGGACCTTGGGAGCCCTTGTCTCCGGTGGGCCTGGTGCGTCCAGTGGGGGCCCGTGCTGAGCCATCTCCAGTCGGTGCCGGCGCTCCGCAGCTTCACGGCGTTCTGTATGCTCACGCTCCGCTGCTCTTCTGCCGCTGCTTGCTCCCGCTCTGCTGCTTTCTCTGCCGCTGCTTGCTCACGCTCCGCAGCTCTCTCTGCCGCTGCTTGCTCACGCTCCGCAGCTCTCTCTGCTCTCTCACGCTCTGCTGCTTTCTCTGCCACCGCCAGGAGTCTGTCATAGGCGGCGTCATTACCAGCCTCGAGCTGTGCCATAGCCACTTGGAAAATGGCCTCCGATCTGGACAGGCTGGGACGGGCAGGGGGTGGACAGTCCACTGTGAGACTGAGCACGGGGGTCGGGCTCCTTGGGGAGCCCTGGCTGAGCTCCCCCTCATCGGTATCGAACCCCTCATAGGCCACAGCATTGGCCTCCCCCTTTGCCCTACTCCTGGTGCCTTCCACCATCTTGGGAACCTTTGGTTACTGAAACACAGCTGCAACCCTGACCTTGCACACAACTTGTTATATTTACACTCTGACCGTCTAGTGCTGGGCTGACCTTAAGACCCCAGCAGTGAGAGTACTGCTGGTAGTCTCTAGTGTCTGGGAGTAGGGGTCCCACGCACACTATTACTCTGATCCCACTGCTGCCACCAATTTGTGAGGAACTCAGCCGGCCGCCACACGGTAGCCCGGGTATCACAGCTTCTGATACCACCGCCGCTACCAAATGTGACGGACGATCCCTTTCCTCCCACGTCACCAATGGGACGTAACTCCACAGGTACAGCTCTCCGGCGCCCCCCTTTGTCTCTCAGGTCAGTAAGAGAACTGCACCTAGAGCAAATGGCCGCCGGGGAGGTGTCCTGTTACCCACTGGGTATTCTAAGATTCGTGATCAGAGTAAAAGCATCAGCCCAAGATTAATTTTATGGTTTAATTTGCCTTAAGGGCGCACTAGATAATTACAGAAATATACAGTAAAGCTATACAACGTAATTACAATGGATTTGCAGTCAGAGTAAGAATACAACAATAATGTACAAGGCTTAAAGGTATTAGCTATAGATCAATATTACCGGGTTGTATGGTCATGGGGAGGCATGGAGCTCTGCGTTCCCCAGGTGAAAGTCTTCAGTTGCTGGACAGCCCCCCAATGCATGTGCTGCAGCTCCATTTGGCAAGTCTGTCCCTGGTGCTTCTGTGTGTGAAAATGGAATGAGAGACCAGCCTCTTCCTGGCTACAGCTTTTAAACCTGCTAGGCCCTTCCCCATTTGCTTTGAAGCACGCATATTAACTGGCCTGAATTCATATGGAGTAGGAAACAATGGCTTGAGCTTGAGCTATTTACCATACGACTGACCATCTTATTCAGACCCTGGCCTAAACCAATTAGCATGTAAAGGCCTATTGATTCATAGTGGACATCAAAGCTGGCCGTACTGAATATGCTAATAGGCCCTGTGTAGCTAAAAGTCTGTGGCTGTGTGAACTGACAAAATGGAGGCTGCTACAGGCCCTATACAAAATGGTGGCGGTCCCAACCTCGTACAATGGGTTAAAAGGTAAAAGTAAGTTTCCCCTAGAACCTGTTAGATAAGTGTCTAGTGCAAAAATCTGTCTGTAGAAACCTGGAAGCCCGATTAAGAGCTGCAAGCCTTCCATTGAAAGAGCAACTTTACACCAACTGTAGGCAAACCCATTACATCTATGTACTGAGCCAATCACTTGCCACAAGGGTATGCATTTTATGAATGTCAAGAAAATAGATATATATTTATATCGCCTTAGGTTGGGTCCCTCATGGTCCAAGGAACTCTTTAGGTAGCAATTGATATCGAACTAGTGTTACACTATGGTGTGTTTATTTTTCTATATTTTAGTTAAGTAATATTGCAGTCAGCTGTATATATTTTGTAAAATGTGACATTGCAGGTTCTGCCTTCTCTATGATCTCACTGATACACATTGTGCATTTCACTAAAATTTACCAATCTGTCAATCATAGTTGGCTCTCTAGTTCAAAAAGTAATATTCTCTAAGGCATCTTGCTGCCAAGAGAGTTTTAAAAAAAAAAGTATGATGGAAGTGTCCCAGAATATCTGCCACAGGACAATAATCTAATTTTACAACAAGATAAAACAAAACAGACTTTTGACTTATTTCTACTCCATATATCACAAGCACTGGTTCACTTACTGGACTTCCACACCGCTCCAATCATTCTCTATAGGACAGCTGAAAAAACTGGGCACTGCCATTTCTGGCAATCCAATAGAAAATAAATGGAGCTGTGGTTGTCAAGTCTGGCTACCATTCCATTCAGATGGGGCTCTCCAAAGTACCGCTCTTGGGATTGGTGATAACTTCTAAAGATAGAAATCACCATTTAACCCCTTCCTGCCGAAGCCTGTTTTGATCTTCCTGACCAGGCCAAATTTTTCAAATCTGACATGTGTCACTTTATGTGGTAATGACTCTGGAACGCTTCAACGTATCCTTGTAATTCTGAGAATGTGTTTTCGTGACACATTATACTTCATGATAGTAGTACATTTGAGTCAATATGATTTGCCTTTATTTATAAAACTATGAGAAATTTGATAAAAATTTGGAAACATTTGTAATTTTAGAACCTTGAATTTTTATTCCTTTAAAGGCTTCCTCACACGAGCATTTATATCGGACGAGTGCAATGCTAGAAAACATTGCATTACACTCTGACAAATGTTAGTAAATGAGTCAGTGTTCATCTGTTAATTTTTACGCAGCTCTAATCGGACTGAGGAAAAAATTGCATAAGGCTGCAAGTGGGTGTGAGAAACAGATCACAGTCACCAATGAAAGTCAATGGGTGCGAGAAAAAGAATCCCCAAATTTTTAAACACACATCTCAAAGGAAACCCAATATTTCATTAGCCATGTACAGTAAATTCACAGCCAGAACAGTCAGAATAGAATAGATAAATATATAGAATAGATATGTAGAATAGATATTAAATATCTACAGGATATCTATCCTATCCTATATAATAATCTAGCACCCTTTAGTGCCTTTCATGTGGCACTAAATAGTGTTTTGTTAGCCTTATTTAACCTATTAAATACATAATTTAATAAAACGACTTTGAGTCTCCCCTATTTTTCAGAACCAGCCAAGGTAAAGCTGAAAGCTGTTGGGTTATATTTTCAGGCTGAGAAGGTCACTGGTTATTGCGCCTTTCCCAGCCTAAAAGAACACACCCGCAGCCTCCTCAGAATTCTGGCATTTAGCCCCAGCTCTTCCCAATTGCCCTGGTGCTGTGACAATCGGGGTAAAAGTTTATGGGATTGGTATAGCTTTGTAATGTCAGCATTAGTGTTGACGACTGTATACTGGGGGGGCCATGAATATCTTCCTGAGTAATATCGGATCGGAGTATAGGAATCGGAGCCGGAAACACAGTGACACCAGAGTATGTCTATATTTTTTGTATATGAGTGTATGTGTGCAAATTTGACACATGTAGGGGTTAATTAAAGGTGTAAATTCGTTGTAAAAAAATGCAAAAGCTGACTTTGAACCTTTTTTGCTTTCTCCAACCGTCGAGTGGCTTCGTGATTTCTCACTAGGATCATTTGCTTCGTGCGGAGACAATGTAGGTGCATGTCCCTCAGGATAGCCACCCGCTTCATCGTGACTTCCTTAGTCGACAGTATGACCAACTGTTTCATCTCTGGCACCCAGTTCACACTACATGCTTCTACCACTTTTCTAAAGGCCTCATGTACATCCTTACTGGCACAAGCTTCTTGCATGTCTTCGGGTACCTCTATTATACACTTGAAAAGCGATGTCTCCTTTTCCTGAACATGCGGTTGGACCTCCTCATCCTGAGCATCAGCGCAGTTCTCCAAGACCTCAGCATTTCTTGTGTGGCCATCTGCATGGCACTTCGCTTGCTGTACTTCGTCTCCCGTGGATTTCTGGAGCTGGGCATTAGTCTCTTTCTCCATCTTGAGCTTACGGAGAACTTTATCTCGCTCCTCTGCCAAGCCGCGACACTCATCCTCCCTCCGGAGAAGCTCCTGCTGATGCTTCTCCTGGGCCTCTCTGAGCACCTCAATATCTTTCCATAGGCCTTGTTCATACTAAGACACGCTGACAGATGATCTCTGAGTTTAGAGACTTCCTTCTCCAGCTCCTCCATTCTGTGCTCAATTATTCGTCTCAGGACCCTTTCTTGCTCAACTGCCTCTTTCACTGTTTCTTTCAACAGCTCTACCTCCTGGTCCTGCTCTCTTTTATCCAGCACATGTCGCACCATCACTTCTTTAATTACAATTTCAGATGGGCACTCTTGTCCACTCACACTCTGCTTCTTCAGAGTTCCGCCTGTTCCGGCATCCGCAGCTTCAACTGTCTCACGACTCTTAGTAACTTCAGAGAGCTCCAGCTCTGCCTCCGGTACCCTGGAGCCTTCATCATACTGAGCCATTTCACCCTTTCCGGGCATTGCAGATGTGGATCTACTACAGGTCTGTTCTACCTCCAGCCCTACCTCTGTGCTGGGATTTGTCAGAGATAAAATGGCCTCTTTATCAAGGACAGTAACCTGACCAGTACCTGACCCTGACTCTTCCTCATCATTTCTCTTCTTAGAGGATGTAGCCTGTCCCGCCTTTCCGCGGCCCCTGCGGCGAGAGGAAGATCTGCTATTTTTACTCGGCTCCACCTTACTGCACTCGCTTTCCCTTGCAGTCGAGTCACAGTCTGCACAGGAGTCACTCTCGGGGCCCCTCCCGTTACCCTCTAACCGGGTGTCCGTTCTAGAGGTCTTAACTACCACATCGTCATGGGTTCTGTTGTCATACATTTCAGAGGACATCATGTCAGTCAGTCGGGCAGACGCATCCTTTCCTCCTGTGTCACCGTCTGACTCATCAGTTTTGGGAGGTGTCACTGTCCAATGTCTGCCACCCCAACAGGAGAGAGGCCTCCCTCCTGCTGTAAAGGAACTCCCCTGTCCCACAAGCAAGAGAACAGTTTAGAGTCCCGACCTATGACCACTGGACACGACAAATTAGGGATTATAGCGACATCCTGTCCTGCAATGTCCCAGCCTGTCTCACAGACCACCCTGGCCACTGGATAATCTCTAGTGTCCCCATGGATACAGGTGACCCCGACCTTTCTTCCAGGTATTTGAAACCCGTCAGGTGCAACCCTCACTAGAGTCACCAGACTCCCTGAGACGACCAGACCCACCACGTCTTCATGGTTTATCTGCAGGGCACACCCCCGTAGTAGTGTGCCGGGCGGATAGTTCCTAAGGCAGACTGGACACATATAACATATTTGCCCCGGGCAACAGTTTGTCTGCACCTCCCCTTTAACGTTGGGATCCTCCACCCCCTTTTTGCCAACCATCCCCTTTTGGGTTGCCGCCCCCTTTTGGGCCATCATCCCTTTTTGGGTTGCCACCCTCTTTTGGGACTCCGCCCCCTTTTGGGCCATCACCCCTCCTTGGGTTATACACCGTGGACTCCCCCCACGGCTCTACCAGACCCCAGTTCGCACAGACCCTTATGTCTCTCGGGGCTGGTACCGTCACTTTAAGAGGTCACCCACTCTGGACCTGAAGTCCTTATGGTACCTCACCAGCTCCTGCTGGTACTGCCAACCCCCGCCAGCACCTCCGGCTGCCACGCACAAGCCGCTGCTGCCACTGCAGCTCTTGCTGCTGCAGAACCTCTTGCTGTCCTTGCCACAGCGCAAGTCCCTGCACCGCCGACTTCGTGAACCCGCTGGTCCACAGCCTGCCGCTTGTCCCCTTCGTGACCCCACGAGTCACAGCCAGCCGCTTGTCCCCTTCGTGACTCCACGAACCACAGCACACACCTTACACGTGTTCCAGAGAAAAAAAAACACCAAAAAAAAAACAGTTTCTCACTGACCCGTCAGCACAACACAGACTCCTGTCTGTCACACTCTTGGCCACAGAGATTTCCGGACACTCCTCTATAGAGGCATCCCACAAAGGAAAACAACAGTTCTCCCTCAGTACCAAGACTCTGTGTACTGTGATCACGCAGTTTCCGACACCTCCTCTCATAAGGCATCCACAAGGACAAAAACAGTCTTCACTGACCCGTCAGTACAACACAGACTCCTGTCTGTTACACTCTCGGCCAGAGAGATTTTCCGGACACCTCCTCTGAGGTATCATATCAGCATGCTTTTTTCTCCATTTTCAATGACCCCGGTCAACATAACACAGACTCCTGTCTGTCACCACTGTTTAACAGCTTCTTCAGCTACCTCATATCAGAGGCACCACATAAACATAAACACAGTTTATTCGTGACCACTGGTCACACTCACGGTTTTCACAGACCGTCCGTTCCTCCTCTGGTTCCTGATTCCCAGTCCTGGAACATGTGCTCCTTGGGTCGCTGCCAGCATTCCATCCACCAATTGTAAGGTTTTACTCACTCGGCTGCTTCGGAGGCAAATCAGGAGACACTTTCTTATGCAAAAAGTCCTTAGGTTTATTACATCATAAACCATAGTACAGTACAATTCATCAGTACTTCAATGTTTCAGCTCCAGCCTGGAGCCTCACTCCTCAGTCACTCCTCAGACACAGAGACCTCTCTGTCATGTCCCGCCTGGACACATGGTAGTCTGTTCACACTCACAGACTCCCACACACTCTCTAACAGGTGCCAAGCACACTCAGTTACATAGCCGTAACCCCGCCCACAGGTGAGGTCAGGATCACATGGTTAGGTCACATGGTTATGACCTCACCACAGGTCCTTTTGATACACATAAACATACTGGCTTTATCTTGGGTATTCAGACACATACCCCTTGGGTGGGTTTGTAGGTGACTGGACCCGCCCAGCTCTCCAAGTCACCTGGAAGCCTCCCAATGTATAGCAAAACTCTCAGCAGTAGATCTGCTGAACAAAACATGCTCAGGCTTCCATCACAGGGCCACCCACCTCTGCGATACATAACGTCCATCCATCACATGCCTCCATGCATATCCCGAGGGCCATACACAGTGCCCCCTAGCTGCATCAGGGGTCATTACACCACAGTATGTACTATAAATATAAATATATATATATATGTCACAAATTCAATGACATGTATATATATATAATTGTTGAAAAAAAATGCGTGGGCTCCTGCCCTTTTTTCTCAACCAGACAGACAAAGCCAGCGAGTGGGGGCAGATAATAATAGCCCAGACAGGGACCATTATTTTTGCCCCCCCCGGCTACTAACATCTGCCCCCAGACACCCCAGAAAAGGCAAATCTATAATTAGATTCGCCCTTTCTGGCACTTTGCCCGTCTATTCCCATTGCCCTGTAGCGGTGGCGAATGGGTTAATAAGGGGTAAAAGCCACCTTGCTATTGAAAGGTGACTTTAAGCCAGGTTAATAATTGAGAGCTGTCAATTAGACAACTATCAATTATTAATTCTATTGTATGAAATAAAAATAAAATACACACACTTTAATTAAAAATCATTTTAATGAAATAAACACAGTTTTTGACCATATTTTATTTTACTGCCATTCCTTGCGAAGCCCTTGTTCACCTGTAATAAAAATAAAATAATAAAGCAACATTATTCTTACCTATCCGATGTTCAGTCAGGTCCCCCGATGTAATCCTTCTGAAAGGTTTAATGCTGAACAGCTACTACATTTACAAACCCCTGACTGAAGTGGTTAGCATAATTGATTGCTTCCCACTTTCACTTCAGGTCAGCCAGGGACACCGCACAGCATCAGTGACGTCAGAGGGAATACCAGCTGACCTGAAGTGAACTGATTAACAAAAATAGGGGATCCCCTCGAAAAAAAAAATGGTGTGGGGTCCCCCCTATTTTTGTTAACCAGCCAGATGAAGCAGACTGCTGAGGCCTGGTTTTTCAGGCTGGTAAGGTTCAAATATCCATGGACCTAGCAAGCCTGATAATACCAGGCCACAGCAGTCTGCTTATCTTGGCTGGTTAACAAAAAATAGGGGATCCCCTCGAAAAAAAATGGTGTGGGGTCTCCCCTATTTTTGTTAACCAGCCAGATGAAGCAGACTGCTGAGGCCTGGTTTTTCAGGCTGGTAAGGATCCAATATCCATGAACCTTGCAAGCCTGATAATACCAGGCCACAGCAGTCTGCTTAGCTTGGCTGGTTAACAAAAATAGGGGATCCCCTTCGAAAAAAAAATGGCGTGGGGGTCCCCCTATTTTTGTTAACCAGCCAAGTAAAAAGCAGACTGCTGCGGCCTGGTATTAAAAGACTGTCAAGGCCCATGGATTTTGGCCCTCAACAGCCTAAAAATACCAGGCTGCAGCAGCCCCACAAATGGCGCAACCAAAGATGCGCCAATTGTGGCACTTTACCCGGCTCTTCCCACTTGCCCTGTAGCGGTGGCAAGCGGGGTAATAACTGTTTAATGTCACCTTTGATTGAAAGGTGACAATAAGCCCGGTTAATAATGGAGAGGCGTCAATAAGACACCGATCCATTATAAATCATAGTTTGTAAATTTTTAAAATAATACACAGCCAGAAAAAAAGTGTTTTAATGAAATAAAACACCACACAGTTTTAATTATTTTTATTGCACGCTCATCCTGCGACGCCATCGTTCTCCTGTAAAAAAACAAAAATAACAAACCAACACAAATACTCCCTGTCCGACGCAGTCCAAAATAACTAGTGTCCCACGACGAGTCCAGCTCTGCTACATCTGGATGACAGGCTGAGCCTGACATCCACATAGAGTAGAGCTGCTTACCATTGCTGCTTCCCCGGCGGTGACGTCATCCGGACTGGTTTACGGCCTGCTGTCGCGAGAGTACAGCTGGCCGAGATTACCCAGTACCCGGCAGCACGTGCAGTTATCGCGAGATGCTGCACGTGACCGCCAGGGAGAGGCTAATGGCCGGCCTGGATGGATGGATGGATGGATGGATGGACGTGACCACCGGGGATCTTCTGCCAGGTAAGTGCTGCTGACACCTGACAGACCCGACCGACACTGACAGTGACAGTTTCGGGAAGTTCCTGTGTCACGTACTTCGTTCTGTGACACAAGAACTCCCCATAGACTTTACAGGAAAACTCCGATTCCGGTATCCGATATGACAAAAATATCAGAACTCAGAATCGGAATTCCGATACAGCGAATATCGGCCGATACCCGATATTTGCAGTATCGGAATGCTCAGCACTAGTCAGCTGGCAACAAGCCCTGGTATTAGTAATGGAGAGGAGTCTATCAGACACCCTCATTACTAACCCAGTAATCAAAACTGGAAACATGCACACCGAAAAATAGTTTATTTTAAAAAACATTCCACCATACCTCATTCATCCCAAAACCAGAGGCATAGCTAGGGGTTCAGCTCAGGGGGGGTGAAACATCTGAGTGGGCCCCTAACAGTAGGACATATCATTGGAGCCACCTGCGCAACCGCACATGGGCACAAGAGGTGAGGGGGCCCATATCTACCTCCAAAGAAGGAGCAATTTTGCATTTTTAGGAGCTCTTGGGCTGCAAAGCGCCCATATATTGTTCTTGCACAGGGGCCCTTTCTGTCTGTGTCTCCTTGTGGCCCTTAACCAGGTAATCATATTATAGCTATGGTGGTATAGGGGAACCTCAGGAGATGACCGCACTGTTATTGAAAATAAATCTCCATACAAACACCAGCACTGATATTACCGCCTTATGGTGACATATAGTGGTAGATACCAGTCCTACAGAATATTACAGTACATTTATAGATGGTGACTTACAGCTGACGTCCTTTCAGGTGGAGTCATTCACTTTTCCCGTCTATTCCATCTGGCCCAGATCGACATGACAACTTCTTCAGCCAGGACTCATCTGCAGAGATTACAGAAAAGACACATCTGACTTCTCACATTTCTAGCACCGTTCACATGTAGAATCATAATCCTCATGTCCAACCCCCTGCTCAATGCTGGATTCACTAAACCATCTCAGACAGATGTCTGTCCAGCCTATGTGTGAAGACCTCAATTGAAGAAGAACTCACCACCTCTCGTGGCAGTCTGTGCCACTCATTGATCACCCTGTCAAAAAGTTTTTTTCTATTATCTAATCTGTGTCTCCTCACATTCAGTTTCATCCCATTGCTTCTTGTGTTTCCACAATGTATTCCCAACCTGCACCAACTCCTCATCCTGCTGATACCCCAATACTGAGCCGCTGCTGCCGTATGTGTACCTATTACTACACCTGATACCTCAATACTGAGCCGCTGCTGCTGTATATGTCCCTATTACTGCACCTGATACCCCAATACTGAGCCGCTGCTGCCGTATGTGACCCTATTACTGCACCTGCTGTGTGGTACAAAAACAGAGCTTCTTCTAGTGCCCCATATAGTAATGCCCCCGCTGTGCACCTTACACCGTAATAATGCCTCCTTTGTGCTCTCTAGATGGTAAAATTACCACCTAGAAAATATTAATTTCCTGTACATGTGCCCACCAAATTTTGTCCCTAGAAAGTAATAATACTCCATGTGCAACTTTGATGGTCACAATACTGAGAGCCCCTATAACAATAATGTTTAAGTGCCCACTTAACATTTAATTATGTCCCTTACATTCCCCATGTACAACTCCCCTATATACAGTATGGTGGGCTCCCCTCTACACCATATGATGATCCCACAGCTCCAGCTCCCTCATACACAGTATGATGATCCCACAGCTCCCCTATACACTGTATGATGATCCCACAGCTCCCTCATACACTGTATGATGATCCCACAGTTCCCTCATACACTGTATGATGATCCCACAGCTTCCCTATACACCGTATGATGATTCCACAGCTCCCCTATACACAGTATGATGACCCCACAGCTCCCCTATACACAGTATGATGATCCCACAGCTCCCCTATACACTGTATGATGATCCCTCAGCTCCCCCTATACACTGTATGATGATCCCACAGCTCCACCTATACACTGTATGATGATCCCACAGCTCCCCCTATACACAGTATGGTAGGCACACAGCTCCCTTATGTACAGTATGATGGGCCCGCAGCTCCCGTACATACAGTATAATTGTCACGCTGTCTAATGATATGAATACAATGTCAGTAAACTATTTATACAGGAACCACACTCAATACAACCTATAGTTTAGCAACATCAGAATGTAAGTATAAAATAGATTTACCTGACACAATATCTGCAGAACTTAGGGTTAATCTTGAATGTCACGCTGTCTGACACAATCTCTGCAGAACTTAGGGTTAATCTTGAGGACTTGATGAGCTGTAACAGGAAAAAGGAGGACCGGGGTCTAACCTGACCCTACACTGGGGTCCTAACTAATCCCTTTCCTTGGAGGTACTGATAATGGTTCAGAGGTCCAAGTCTCCAGCCTAACCCTGTCTCCTGTCAGACCCTGAACCCTGTAATCAGTCCTAAGAAGGATCCTGATTACCACCAAAGGGATATGGGCTGATCTCAGCTAAATACACAGATTAGACATATAAGACAGACAGGATAGCACTCACTTGCATACACACTCAAACACCGAAGGAACATAAATGGTCTGGGAAATAAACTCTAAACAAGTTGAGCTTAAAACAGCTAAGGAGCTCTCAACTTATGTCTATACAGATTCATTCCTATCTGTGGTCTGCATGAAGGATTTCACTGGCAACTCCCAAAGCAGACAACCAGGAATTTAAAGGAAACCAATCAACAAATAATGAATTGCAGCCGGGAGAAACTGCACCCAGTCCCAGCACCGAGCACAGACAGAATTAACTCCCTAGCTGCCAAACACAAAGAAACAGCAACTCAGCTGTGAGAAGTCAAAACGTGCAACCGCGACGATCTTCGTGGCAATGCACACATGACAGTACCCCCCCTTCTACGAGGGGCCTCCGGACCCTCAGGGCCAGGCCTGCCCGGGTGAGTTCTGTGGAAGGTCTGAACCAAACGATCTGCGTTAACATCGGACGCAGGGACCCACGTCCTCTCCTCCGGACCATATCCCTTCCAATGCACCAAGTACTGAAGGGACCGGCGATTCAGACGAGAGTCAATGATTTTTGATACTTGAAATTCCAAGTTACCATTTACCAACACTGGAGGAGGAGGTAGAGGTGACGGTATGACTGATGCCACATACCTTTTAAGTAATGACTTGTGGAACACATTATGAATTTTAAACGTAGAAGGGAGTTCCAGACGAAATGCCACAGGATTAATTATGGAACTGATCCTGTACGGCCCGATGAATCTGGGACCCAGTTTCCAGGAGGGCACTTTAAGTTTTATATTCCTGGTAGACAACCATACCAGATCGTTCACATTCAGATCTGGACCAGAAACTCTCTTCCTATCAGCCATACGTTTGTAACGGTTCCCCATCGTACTCAAATTATTCAATACACCTCGCCACACAGAAGCAAGTGACGACGAGAAACGCTCCTCCTCAGGAACCCCAGAAGGACCCCCCCATTAAAAGTACAAAACTGGGGATGAAAACCATATGCCCCAAAAAACGGGGACTTACCAGTGGACTCGCTCCGCCTGTTGTTAAGAGCGAACTCTGCCAAAGGCAAGAAAGAAGACCAGTCCTCCTGGTTCTCTGATACAAAACACCGGAGATATGTCTCTAAACTCTGATTCAGACGCTCTGTCTGACCATTGGTCTGTGGATGAAAAGCCGAGGAAAACGACAATTGCATCCCCCGACGTAAACAAAATGCCCTCCAAAATTTGGACACAAACTGAGACCCCCTATCTGACACCACATCAGAAGGCAACCCATGAAGTCTCACGATCTCCCTAATGAACACCTGCGCCAGAGTTTTAGCATTAGGGAGTGCAGGAAGAGCAACGAAATGTGCCATCTTACTGAACCTGTCAACAACCACCAGTATGACAGTATTCCCAGACGACGGAGGAAGGTCCGTAATGAAGTCCATAGATAAATGGGTCCATGGACGCTCCGGAAGTTTCAAAGGTAAAAGGGTCCCAGACGGACGGGTATGAGGAGTTTTAGAGCGAGCACAAACCCCACAGGACGCGACAAAAGTTATAACATCTTTATTAGCGTTAGGCCACCAAAATCGGCGAGAAAGAAGATCTAAAGTAGCCTTACTCCCTGGATGTCCTGCTAAAGCAGAATTATGATGTGCCTCAATAACCTTTTGTCTCAACTGATTCGGGACAAACAGTCTCCCTGGAGGTCCTGCAGGAGCGTCCCCCTGAGCCTCTAACACCTCCTCCTCAAGCTCAGAACATACAGCCGACACTACCACCCCCTCCTGAAGGATAGGAATCGGGTCGTCCGTTTTCCCGGCCCCTGGGAAACTGCGAGACAAGGCATCAGCCTTTACATTCTTAGACCCCGGACGATAAGTGACGACAAAATTAAACCTGGTAAAAAATAATGACCATCGAGCTTGTCTGGAATTCAGACGCTTAGCGGATTCTAAATACAGCAGGTTCTTGTGATCAGTAATAACGGTGACCGGGTGGACTGCCCCCTCCAAAAAGTGACGCCATTCTTCAAAAGCCAATTTAATGGCCAAAAGTTCCCTATTGCCGATATCATAATTCCTTTCGGCGGACGACAATTTCTTAGAAAAGAAAGCGCACGGATGCCATTTACCAGGGGACAGACCCTGGGACAATATAGCACCCACCCCTACGTCAGACGCGTCCGCCTCCACAATGAACGGCTGAGATACATCTGGTTGGATGAGAACGGGTGCCGAAGCAAAACATCTTTTTAAAGAGGAAAAGGCTTGGCAAGCTTTGTCCGACCACCTAGAAAAATCCGTCCCTTTTCTCGTCATGTCAGTGAGAGGTTTGACGACAGACGAGAAATTACAAATAAATTTCCGGTAGTAATTAGCAAACCCCAAAAAACGCTGCAGAGCCTTAAGATCCCCTGGCTGATCCCATTCAAGCACTGCTCTCACCTTTTCAGGGTCCATCCGGAAACCGGAGGCTGACACCAAAAAACCCAAAAACTGAAGTTCCTGTACGGCAAACACACACTTCTCCAGTTTGGCGTATAGTTTATTGTCTCGCAAGATCTGCAACACCTGTCTCACATGCTCCTGGTGAGACACAAGATCTGGCGAGTAAATTAAAATGTCATCCAAATATACGACCACAAACACCCCCACAAGGTGACGAAAAATGTCATTAACAAAATGTTGGAATACTGCTGGAGCAGTAGTCAGACCAAAAGGCATGACCAGGTTTTCATAATGTCCCTCTGGCGTGTTAAACGCCGTTTTCCACTCATCCCCCTCTTTTATCCTAATCAGATTATACGCCCCCCTGAGATCCAATTTAGAGAACCATTTGGCGCCAACAATTTGATTGAAGAGATCAGGAATAAGAGGAGTGGATACGGATCTCGAACAGTAATCCGATTAAGTTCGCGGAAATCCAAGCAAGGGCGTAGGCCTCCATCTTTTTTCTTCACAAAGAAGAACCCCGCGGCCACAGGGGAAGATGAAGGTCTAATATGCCCTTTGGCCAGACTTTCAGAAATATAATCTTTCATAGCCTGTCTTTCAGGACCAGAAAGATTATACAACCTAGCTTTAGGCAACTTAGCATCAGGAAGTAGATTAATAGAGCAGTCATACACGCGATGAGGAGGCAACTCCCGACACCCCTCCTCAGAGAAAACATCCCCAAAATCCTCCAAAAAAGGAGGCAATGTACTAGGCACGACCGCACTGATGACTGTGTTCATGCAGTTGTTTTTGCAAAACTCACCCCATTGGCTTATCTCTCTGGACTGCCAATTAATCACAGGGTTATGTTTAACCAGCCAAGGAAGTCCCAACACAATGGGAGTAGGTAGACCTTCCAACACATAACAAGATAATTGTTCCCTATGTATTGCCCCTACCCGAAGGTCAATGTTATGAACCTCATGAACAAAGCTACCTTGGCCGAGAGGCCTGGCGTCAATGGAGAAAATAGGGATCGGTTTGACCAATACATTCAGATGCATACCTTGAGCCTGAGCAAACTGAGCATCAACCAGATTAGCCCCGGAACCACTATCCAGAAGAACAGACAATCTCTTCACTCTAGTACCAACCACCACCTCCACTGGTACAAGGAACTGAGAAGAACCGGCGGATGAAATACATACTCCCAGGTTGTCGTCCACCACACAACCTGGGATTAGCAGTTTTCCGGCGACTTTTTACTTAACAAGACACGGGATGGACATTCTCCAACAAAATGTCCCTCTTTCCCGCAGAAAAAACACCTTCTAGTCCTGCGGCGTGCCGCCAATCCCCTACTACGAAAAAATGTCCCTCCCAACTGCATAGGCTCATCCGAACAGACAAGGGGAACCTCAACATAAGGGACTTTAGTAGTAGGTGGAGTAACAACAGGGAGTGGAGTTACCTCACCCTCTCCCGAAGCCGTCTATCAGTACGGATAGCTAGGGCCATAGCAGCCTCCAGAGAAGGAGGAGACTCATACTGAGCCAAAACGTCCTTTAATTTGTCAGAAAGCCCATGACAAAACTGGCTCCTAAGAGCTGGGTCATTCCACTGAGTATCCGTGGCCCATCTACGAAACTCAGAAGCAAATTCCTCCGCAGGACGATCTCCCTGCTGTATTTTACGTAATTTGGTCTCAGCAAGAGAGACCCGATCTGGGTCATCATATACCAATCCCAGAGCAGTAAAAAATTGATCTACAGACTGTAGAGCCGGGGATCCCGGAGGAAGGAAAATGCCCAGGATTGAGGGTCCCCTTGAAGAAGTGAGATAACAATTCCCACTCTCTGCTCATCACTCCCTGATGATCGCGGCCGAAGCCGAAAATACAATTTACATGCCTCCCGGAAGGTAAAAAATTTGTCTCGCCCACCAGTGAACCTATCTGGAAGAGCTACTTTAGGTTCAACTCTGGTTTGCTCCAGGGGAGACAAAACTTTGGACTTAATGTCCGTCAGCTCCATGGATAATCCCTGCAACTGCAGAGCCAGCTGGGCTACTGGATCCATGGTAACTAGAGATAATTTTTTATGGCCAGTGAAAATGTCACGCTGTCTAATGATATGAATACAATGTCAGTAAACTATTTATACAGGAACCACACTCAATACAACCTATAGTTTAGCAACATCAGAATGTAAGTATAAAATAGATTTACCTGACACAATATCTGCAGAAGTTAGGGTTAAGGGTATGCCACACTAAACAGCGTCGCTAACGAGATCACTAAAAAACGTCACTATTTAGCGATCTCGTTAGTGACGTTGTTGTGTGTGGCATGTACTAGCGACGTGGCCCCTGCTGAGATCCTGCTGTGATCTCGTTCATAGTTTCTCATCGTTCCGGACCCTATTTTTATCGTTGGTGTCCCGCTGGTGAGCATATATCGCTGAGTGTGGCACCTGGTAGCACGGCGGCCGTCTGCTCCTGGGAGGGGCAGTAACATCTGCACCGGGGACGTCCTCCTCACAGCAGCTGTATGACGGGGAGAACCGGCCTGCGGAATATCCGGTGATTGTGCGCACTGAGCGCTGGGTGTCAGCCGTGCATCTCCCTCAGACAGGCGCTGCGAGCCGGGAAGAGGAGGAGACCGACCACCCATCCCCCACAGGAGCGCCAGGCCCGGAGCAGGGGGACAGCACCGGAACCCTCCCAGCACAGCAGACCACATCATGGAGCGGCCGCTGCCCGTAGCCGCTGTCACTGACTGCAAGGAGGATCTGTTGACGTGGAGGTAGTGTGAGCGATGTGCGGTGTCGTTAAGGAGATTGCTAACTGTGTTAGCGTCCTTAACGACATCGCTAAATTAGGCAGCTACTAGCGATGTTAAAACAATCCCGCTAGCGATCTCATTAGTATGTGACGCTAACGAGATCACTAGCGGGATTGTTTAGTGTGGCAGTACCTTTAATCTTGAATGTCACGCTGTCTGACACAATCTCTGCAGAACTTAGGGTTAATCTTGAGGACTTGATGAGCTGTAACAGGAAAGAGGAGGACCGGGGTCTAACCTGACCCTACACTGGGGTCCTAACTAATCCCTTTCCTTGGAGGTACTGATAATGGTTCAGAGGTCCAAGTCTCCAGCCTAACCCTGTCTCCTGTCAGACCCTGAACCCTGTAATCAGTCCTAAGAAGGATCCTGATTACCACCAAAGGGATATGGGCTGATCTCAGCTAAATACACAGATTAGACATATAAGACAGACAGGATAGCACTCACTTGCATACACACTCAAACACCGAAGGAACATAAATGGTCTGGGAAATAAACTCTAAACAAGTTGAGCTTAAAACAGCTAAGGAGCTCTCAACTTATGTCTATACAGATTCATTCCTATCTGTGGTCTGCATGAAGGATTTCACTGGCAACTCCCAAAGCAGACAACCAGGAATTTAAAGGAAACCAATCAACAAATAATCAATTGCAGCCGGGAGAAACTGCACCCAGTCCCAGCACCGAGCACAGACAGAATTAACTCCCTAGCTGCCAAACACAAAGAAACAGCAACTCAGCTGTGAGAAGTCAAAACGTGCAACCGCGACGATCTTCGTGGCAATGCACACATGACAATAATGTCCCCCAGAGTTCCCCTATATATAGAATGATGTCCCCACTGCTCCTCCAATACACAGTATAATCGTTAATGGTGTTCTGACACTGTGCGGCGCCTGCACTGAGAGCCCCTCTGCCAGGAGGAAATTAACTTTATTCCTCCCCGGCAGCCTTGCTCTTCCAGTCATCGCAGTTGCGCTGGCACGGTTTCAGTCACCGCTCTGTGTATAGAAAGTGGTGGCTGTAAGAGCACCACGGTACTGACTGACAGCCGGCTCAGCACCGTCTCCCACCCAGTAACTACCCTACTGGTGCCCCTATAAATAATAATGCTTCTTAAGGGCCCACATAATAATTAACTGAGTCCCCCTATGCACAGTTGTAATGGCCCCAGCATCACTGATGTGAGCAGGGGGTCGTGTGATGACTCTTTCGGCTTCTCCCAATTATCTTCTAGTGAGAGAAGTCAAACTTATCTAGTCGACACGTGCAAATAGCAAATGTGGTCACATGACCGCCTGATCGCACCAGTGGTCTTGGGGTCTCATGACAGCAGGTGTACCATATCATGATTTGGCCGTCTGTAGTCTCAGAGTGACTGCAGACAATTATCCCGAGCCTTTAATAACTTCATAATAATAAATGATTTATGAAATTATTAAATAGAATGCAGCTCGTGGTTACTGTATTGTTATACTTGTTAAGGGGCCGACAGACGGACATATTTCTCATGCGAGGATCGTATCGCCGCCCTCGGACTGACAGTTGGCTCTCCTGATCTGAGTGTAACAGCTCAATAGTAATCCATCACACTGTCACGCTCATGTCATGAGCGGCAGCGGGCAGTCCGAGGATTGCAAAGTGATCCTCGCATGAGTTATACGGCCGTCTGCCTGCGCCCTTATGCTAAGGCCGGGGTCGCATGTGCGAGAAACTCACACGAGTCTCGCACCTCAACACCCGGCACTGCCACCGGCACTCGGGAGCGGAGTGTGCGGCTGCATGTATTTCTATGTATTTCTGCGCAGCCGCACATGAGGGTCTGAGTGCCGGCGGCAGTGCTGGGTGTTGATGTGCGAGATTCTCGCATCACACTCGCAAGTGTGACCCCGGCCTTATACTTATCCTGGTAAAAACTAATACGTAGATATTAACCCCATCCTCTCACATTAACCCTGCAGTGCCCTGTCTCCTCTCTCTCATAATACCCCATCCTCTCACATTAACCCCCCAGTGCCCTGTCTCCTCTCCCCTTAATACCCCCCATCCTCTCACATTCACCCCCCAGTGCACTAGCCCCCACAATACCCCATCCTCTTACATTAAGCCCCCCAGTGCCCTGTCTCCTCTCTCCCATAATACCCCATCCTCTTACATTCACCCCCAGTGCCCTAGCACCCACAATACCCCATCCTCTAACATTCACCCCCAGTACACTGTATCCTCTCCCCTTAATACCCCCATCCTCTCACATTCACCCCCCCAGTGAACTAGCCCCCACAATACCCCCATCCTCTCACAATAACCCTCTAGTGCCCTGTCTCCTCTCTCAAATATTACCCCATCCTCTTTCATTCACCCCAGCGTCCTTTTTCCTCTCCCCATAATACCCCATCCTCTCACATTAACTGCCCCAGTGCCCTAGCCCCCACAATAACTCCATCCTCACACATTAACCCCCCCAGTGCCCTAGCCCCCACAATACCCCATCCTCTCACATTAAGACCCCCAGTGCCGTCTACTCTCCCCCACAATACCCCCCATCCTCTCACATTCAACCCACAGTGACCATGAAATGCCCAAACTAAATGAATCTAATCAATTCCATCCCCACATACTGATGAAGCTTGCTGGCACAGTGAGGCAGGACCAGGAAGTGTCCAGTTTAATGTGAGGAGGGCACTAGGACCCAGCGTGCCTGAGCCAGTGTCTGCACAGAGAAAAAGACTGCAGCTGCTGAGGCCAGGAAGGAGCTTCTCCCAGCACACTGTACTGACTGCAGGGACTGAGTCTCCGGCTCTGCAAGGTGCCACTGTGTGCAGTCTGTCTGACAGGGGAGCTGACATTGTGCTGCTCTCTCTCTGCACCTCAAATGTAGAGCCCAGCTGTGCCTGGATTCTTACTTCTCAGAGGGATGCACCGAAGGTAATGACCACTAGAGGACCCAATATGCATACACACATCTTCACCAATCCCTAGAACCACCAGAGGGAGCCTTTTTAGAGTAAATAAGGATGGTGAAGACACAGAGAGCAGATCAGTTCTCTCAGAGAGGAGAGAGGAGAGATTAGTCTGAGTTTAGTTCTCTTGGAGGGAAGAGAGAGAGAACAGCTGTTGTTGAAAGAACCTGAAATCTGCAGCTCCAAGCTTAGTTCAAACGTGTGGAGGCTAGTACAATTGGAAAGATAGCCACTCCAGCCTAGTCAGAACTGAGTCAACCGAGTGCAGTTCAGTGAGCAAGCGTGCCGACGCTTTGAGAGCGGTGAAGAAAGGAGAAGAAGCAGTCCACCATCTGCTAGCGTGTGCTTATGTGAGGGTCGAGTAGGACGAAAGGCGAGTGGATAAGAAGAGAGTGACAGAGGTGGAAATAGCATTGATAGTGTAAGGCAGCGCTTGTCATCATCCTGGGGAATACTCGCTTCGCTGCGCCAATCAATTCACACTTGCAATGTCTTTTCATTATTTTCACAATGTAGCAGTTTATTACTTCATAAACTCCATGTTTCCGGGTCCACTCCGTGGCCCGCCGACACACATATAAACAGTATTCGTGAGCCAAGTGGCACACAGGCCCACTTGCTCCAGGTACAGCCTCCCGCAAGGTAACAATTGAACAATGTCCATATAAATGTCCATATGACAACGAGTATTACCTTGTCCGGGGTTTGGCTGCTTCATCCATTTAGTCCGCCACCACTGCGGCTTTGCGGCTTCCCAGCTGGGGTCTCTAGCCGTCGTTCCCTCTAAGGCTACTGGTATGCCTTCACTCTAACATCCAGCCTTCGCCTTTCGGGGCTCTTCACTACAGTCCATTTGCCTTTCAAGGCACTAGCATCCACACAGGATCCAGTCTCTGACCTTTCAGGCAGTCAGGCTTCACTCAGGCTCTGCACACACATGTGTCCTGTCCGGGTGCTATTCAGGACCCCAGTCCAACACCCTGGCTACCAAGCTCCAAGTCTCACCACGTGCTTCCAGGAATCTTCCAACACCGGCAGACCTTCCAGGAACCTTCCAGGAGCCCTGTGCAGGACACACTCTTCACTCGTCTCAGCCAGACTCCCTTGAGACAGACATCAGAGACATTTCCCAGCCTCCACCACGTTCTCCTCTCATGTGCACAGCACTGGCTTTTACAGGTGTTACCCCACCCACAGATGAGGTCAGGATCACATGGTTAGGTCACCTGGTCATGACCTCATCACAGGTCCTTTTACCACAACACACTATTATATACAGGTTTTATCCCAGGTATTCAAACACATACCCCTTTGAGTGGGTTTGTAGGTGACTGGACCCACCCAGCTCTCCTAGTCACCTGGAAGCCTCCCAATACATAGCACAACTCTCAGCAGTACATCTGCTGAACAAACATATCCAGGCTTCCATCACAGAGCCACCCATCTCTGCGATACATACCGTCCATCCATGACATGTCTCCATGCATATCCCGAGGGCCATACACAGCGCCCCCTAGCTGCATCAGGTGTCACTACACCACAATAGCTTACTTCTACTCTGATTAACCGGACGCCGGGTCCGAGCTTGCTGGATCCTTCACGACTAGCAGGTGATACCGGAGACCCTGCGGGACTACAAGTCGCAGGAGCCCATAGGTGTTGATACGTGGCTGGGTTAGGAAGGCAGGAGTCTGGCAGGAACAGCCATTAGAGACTGTGTTCTTCCAATAGAAAGCCCTATACAAAATCAGCCGGGTGTAAAGTTGAAGTCAGAGTGTCAAGATCCCGTCTGGGTTGGAGCCGATGTTACTGCAAACACTAGGGGAAGCAGAGGCAGGTAGCGTAGTCAGATGGCAGCCGGAGGTCGGTACACAGGAAAGCAGTGTTGGTAGCAATGGATCAGGCGGATAACGTAGTCAGGTGGCAGCCGGAGGTCGGTACACAGGAAAGGCAGTTTCGTAACAGGGAGTCAGGCAGATAACGTAGTCAGAGGCAGGCCGGAGGTCGGTACACAGGAGAGCAGTGTTTGTAGCAATGGATCAGGCGGAGAGCGTAGTCAGAAGGCAGGCCGAGGTCGGTTCACAGGAGAGCAGTGTTTGTAGCAATGGATCAGCAGGAAACGCTTGACTAAAGGCTTGGAGCTCAATAATCTCGCAATGACACACCCACAGGGCCAGGTTTATATAGGGTGTGTAATTGGCAATCAAGGCCCAATCAAGAGAGCACTAGGTGTAGCCAATCAGGAAGAACAGTCAATGGTATCTGGGTTCAGCAAGGAACTTTGCAGCCAGCAGAATAGCTCAGATGGTAGAGCTGCTGGCCAGTAGACAAGAGGTACTGGGTTCGACTCCTGACAGTACTCCCCTCCTTCCAGGATGGCCTCTGGACATCTCAGGAGCTGGCTTATCCGGGTACCTCTGATGAAAGGCTCTTGTTAGTCTAGGAGCATGGACGTTGTCCCTTGGTTCCCATGAATTTTCCTCTGGTCCGTAACCCTTCCACTGCACCAGATACTGCAGTTTACCTCTGAATTTTCGGGAGTCCAGAATCTTATCCACAATGTATTCTTCTTCACCACGGATCCTTTCTGGTGGAGGAGGTGGCTGAATTCTTCCTGGAAACGGGTTTTCACAGAAGGGTTTGAGCAAGGATATGTGAAACACTGGATGAATCTTTAGATTGTTGGGAAGTTTTAAACGAAAAGCAACCTGGTTAATTTTTGCAGAAATTTGAAAAGGTCCAATGAATTTCTGACCCAATTTGGAGGATGGCACATGTGTCTTAAGGTTTTTAGTGGACAGCCAAACTTTGTCTCCAACCTGAAGAGCAGGGGGCACTCTCCGATGTTTATCTGCTGCTTCCTTATATACTTCCTGGGTCTTGAGTAATATCTCTGATAATTCCTTCTGGGATTCCTGTAATTTTGCAAGCCTGTCATTTACAGCAGGAATGGGAGTGTTCACTGGCAGATTAGGGATAAATACTGGATGTACTCCATAATTAGCAAAAAATGGGGTTTGAGATGTAGCGCTATGTATGGAGTTGTTGTAGGCAAACTCTGCTGTTGGTAAATAGTCCACCCAGTCATCCTGAAGATAGGAAATGAAGCAACGGAGGTATTGCTCCAAAGTCTGGTTCGTTCTCTCTGTCTGGCCATTGGACTGAGGATGGAAAGCGGTAGAAAGATTCACCGTGACTCCCAAGGCTGTACAGAAACTCTTCCAAAATTTTGACGTAAACTGAACGCCTCTGTCAGACACCACGCTGTCAGGAATTCCATGTAACCTGAATACCTCTTTGATTATCAGTTCTGCAGTTTTTTCAGCAGTAGGAATTCCTTCAGTTGGAATAAAGTGGGCCATTTTTGTGAGTCGGTCCACTATGACAAGGATGACGGTCATCTGTTTGGAAGGGGGTAGTTCCACAATAAAATCCATGGAAATAGATCCCCAAGGCCTGGATGGAACTGGAAGTGGTTGCAAGAGTCCTAGAGGAGACGATCGTGGGGTCTTGTTTCGTGCGCATGTTAAACAGGTTGAAACATATTTCCTCACGTCCTTCCTACAATTAGGCCACCAAAAGAAACGAAGTAGTAAGTCTTGTGTTTTTGCAACTCCAGGATGTCCTGCCAGTTTAGAATCATGGACACTTTTGAGGACTTCAAGGCGAGAAGATTCAGGTACATATATTTTGTGTTTCTGCATCCAAAACCCCTCTTTGAATGAAAGATCGACGTCTTCCGAAGGATGGTTAAGGAAAGAGTCCTCTTGATATCCATCTTTAATTCTATTACATAGTCCTCTAGAGTGCAATATTCCCAAAAAATTTTTAGGGCCTAGAATTGTATCGTCATTACTAGACCTCTCCTGAGGTTCCGAACACATCCTGGACAGGGCGTCAGCCTTGCCATTTCTTGAACCAGGCCGGTAAGAAATTATAAAATTGAATCTTGAGAAAAATAAGGCCCATCGTGCTTGTCTTGCAGACAATCTTTTTGCTGTACGGAGGAATTCAAGATTCTTGTGGTCCGTGAGGACAGTCACAGGGTGATTGGCACCTTCCAAAAGATGTCTCCATTCAGAGAAGGCAACTTTAATGGCTAACAGTTCTTTATTACCGATGTCGTAGTTCTTTTCTGCAGATGACATGGTGTGGGAAAGAAACGCACATGGGTGAAGTTGCATTTTGTCCCCAACTCGCTGAGACAGAATGGCTCCTACTGCAGAGTCCGAGGCGTCCACTTCGACAGTAAATGGCAATTCAGGATTTGGGTGTACTAACAATGGAGCAGACGTAAAAAGAGTTTTCAATTTGTCAAAAGCCTCCTGTGCCTCCGGAGACCAGAAAAATGCTTTGGTCTTTTTTGTTAGTGTAGTAATTGGTAGTATGATCCGTGAAAAGTTCTTTATAAATTTTCGGTAAAAATTTGCAAATCCTATGAAACGCTGGACGTCTTTTAAATTTCTTGGAACAGGCCAGTCCACTACAGCATTGATTTTGCCGGGATCCATGCTCAGACCTTCTGGGGAGATGATATATCCCAGAAATTGAATACTGGTTTGTTCAAACTCACATTTTTCAAGTTTAATGTAAAGATGGTTCTCCTGTAGTCGTTCCAAGACTAACTGGACGTGCCTGCGATGCTCTTCCAAGGTGTCTGAAAATATAAGAATGTCATCGAGATAAGCCACAACGAATTGGTCCAAGAAATCTCGAAATACATCATTAATAAAATGTTGAAAGGTGGCTGGGGCATTGCTAAGACCAAAGGTCATAACCAGAGATTCAAAATGTCCATATCTCGTTCTGAAGTCGGTCTTCCACTCATCTCCTGGGCGAATCCGTATGAGGTTGTAAGCCCCTCTAAGATCCAGCTTCGTAAAGATTTTCGCAGAACGGAGTCTCTCAAATAGTTCAGGAATCAAGGGTAGCGGGTAGCGATTCTTGACAGTGATATTATTCATCTCTCTGTAGTCAATACATGGCCGCAGACTGGAGTCTTTCTTTTCAACAAAGAACAGGGGTGCCCCAGCTGGAGATGTGGAAGGTCGAATAAAGCCTTTCTCTAAATTTTCATCCAGGAACTTTCTTAATACCTTCAATTCAGGTTCGGAAAGATTGTAAATCCGTCCAAATGGAATGGTTGCTCCTGGCAGCAATTCAATGGGACAGTCGTAAGGACGGTGAGGAGGTAATTGATCTGCTTTCTTCTTACTGCAGACATCAGAGAACTGCTGATATTGAGGTGGTAGTTTCTCTTCCTTCTCATGCGAAATCTCAGAGATTTGGACTTGTTGGAGAACAGGGGGTTCCTTATGACAATTATTCTTACAGTAGTCAGATGGAAAGGTGATGGTCCTTGATGCCCAGTGGATAGAAGGGTTATGGACTGAAAACCAGGGATCCCTAGAATAACCGGAAATTTCAGAGATGAGATAAGGTGGAAACTGACAGCTTCATGATGATCCGGTTCGATACAAATCTCCAGTTCGATTGTCTCATGCGTGACAGGTCCAGAAGACAAGGGTGATCCATCCACCGTTTCCATTTCAATTGGTGTGGATTTGGTTCTACTGGAAATATTATTATCACGTGTAAATTTTAAGTCCATAAAATTCCCTCCTGCTCCCGAATCCAACAGGGCAGAGCATTGTATTTTTTGGGTGCCCATTACAACCTGAATGGGGATTACAAAATGAGATGATGTAGTATGTATTTTGTCTATTTCTGGCGTTACTGATGAGATAGTCTGCAAGATGGAATCCGACTGCTGAGAAAGGTCCATATTGCTGGCAGACCTGTTGTTGGTAAAGGCTATAGTCCTTTTGTTAGGACAGTTGATGGCATAGTGTCCAGGGTCCCCACAATAGAGGCAGAGATGTTCTGCACGTCGCCTCTCCTTCTCCTGTGCAGAGAGTGGTCTTCGGATGACGTCGATCTGCATCGGTTCAGACACGCCTTGCGTCTTTTCTTGGTGGTCCGATGCTGAAAATGAGAAGCCAGGGCTATTCCCAAGTGCTCGCAGTCTCTCCTTTCTCCTTTCAGTAAGTCTCTGGTCAATCCGGATACATAGTTGAATAAAGTCCTCCAACTGGTCAGGGGTCTCAACCCTGGCAAGCTCGTCTTTCACTGGTTCTGATAACCCTCGTCGAAATTGACTTCTCTGGGCCGCTGGATTCCAGGTGGTGTCGGCCACCCAGCGACGGAACTCCGATGTGTATTCCGCAACAGAGCGACGTCCTTGGCGCAAATTATGTAATTTGGTTTCTGCTGTGGCACAGCGGTTTGGGTAATCAAAAACTTGATTCATAGCTGCGGTGAAGGCTTCCAGGTCATTAAGGAGGTCATAGTCCTTTTCTACATAAGGTGAAGCCCAAGCAAGAGCTTCATCCGTCAGGAGATTTATCATGAAAAAAACTTTCTTCCTCTCACTGGTAAAGGGAGCAGGTTGCATCTGGAAGTATATGCGGCATTGATTGAGGAATCCTCGGTACTGCTTGCGATCCCCACTGAACTTTGCAGGCAGCGGCAGCCGCGCGTTTGATTCGGACCCTGAATTGTGCACGTCCAGAAGTTGTTTTTGTAGCTCAATTACTTCCTGTTGTATCGCCGTGAAATCAGTTTGTAACTTGGCATATTTTCCTTGAGAGTCAGTACAAAAACTTTGAAGCTCCGTAACTTGCCGTCTCAGGGTGTTCACAGCGGACTCCATTTTGGCGCGAGATTATTCTGTCAAGATCCCGTCTGGGTTGGAGCCGATGTTACTGCAAACACTAGGGGAAGCAGAGGCAGGTAGCGTAGTCAGATGGCAGCCGGAGGTCGGTACACAGGAAAGCAGTGTTGGTAGCAATGGATCAGGCGGATAACGTAGTCAGGTGGCAGCCGGAGGTCGGTACACAGGAAAGGCAGTTCGGTAACAGAGGAGCAGGCAGATAACGTAGTCAGGTGGCAGCCGGAGGTCGGTACACAGGAGAGCAGTGTTTGTAGCAATGGATCAGGCGGAGAGCGTAGTCAGAAGGCAGGCCGAGGTCGGTTCACAGGAGAGCAGTGTTTGTAGCAATGGATCAGGCGGAGAGCGTAGTCAGAAGGCAGGCCGAGGTCGGTTCACAGGAGAGCAGTGTTTGTAGCAATGGATCAGCAGGAAACGCTTGACTAAAGGCTTGGAGCTCAATAATCTCGCAATGACACACCCACAGGGCCAGGTTTATATAGGGTGTGTAATTGGCAATCAGAGGCCCAATCAAGAGAGCACTAGGTGTAGCCAATCAGGAAGAACAGTCAATGGTATCTGGGTTCAGCAAGGAACTTTGCAGCCAGCAGAATAGCTCAGATGGTAGAGCTGCTGGCCAGTAGACAAGAGGTACTGGGTTCGACTCCTGACACAGAGTTAGACCTCGTTTCATTCAGGTCAGAGACTCACATTACAGGAGAGAGGAGGCCCTACACCTACTCAGTGGGAAGAACTGGACGTGCATCCTTCACCCTGCCAGCACCCCGGGACGTGCCTGCCATTCCATCAGTAAAGGTACAGAAAGAGACTTTTGTGTGTGTCTACCTTATTACCCCCGCTGCTGAACTCCCCTCCTCCATCCTGCACCCCTACACTCCGTTTACTCTGAAGGACCCCAGCCTTGCCTGTGGAAGGCTTAACACCTTGCTGCCCAACACCAACCCTTCAGCGGATCTGTATAGCAGCGCTGGTCACCCTGACCAGGTACCACAGGTGGCGTCACGAACATCCTACAAATACTTTAATCCCCTGTAAATATCCCCCTTTTTCAGTGAGCGCCCAGGGCCACAGACCGAGCTGTGTCGCTGTGACATCCCCCATAGAAGTGAACGGGCTCGGTGCCGAGTACCCCACGGCCCTGGCGGGCGACTCACAGACACGGCCTCATAACGTAAGTGGCCATGTCTCCCAGTGGGCCCCTGCATGTGACGGGGCCCGGGGCAATGGCCCCCTCTGCCCCCCCAGTAGCTACGCTACTGCCCAAAACCATGAAGTTCCGACATAGTCCAAAAATGGGAACCTGAAAGACATAAAAAGATAGAGTTAAAGAAATATAAACAAGAGACAGTTATACATTCACAAATTTATTATTAAAAAAAAAATCCCCGCAGCTCCGACTTAATCCATGGTGTTCCAACGATGTACAACAATTCTGTACTGCAACCTATGGTGTGTCACTCTTGAGAATGATGCTTCATAGGTCACTCCCGGTCATGTCTCACACTCGATGACATCAGTAACTCAGTAGCGTCATTGCTCTTGAGACATGACCAGGAGTGACCTATGGTTGCAGTACAGAATCAAAAATGCCAGCTCCCGCGAGATCTGGTGGCTCTGAACAGTCTCATTGAGGGTAGCATGGCTCTCACTCTGTAGTTACTTCACAGTTGTTAATCGCAGGAGTCGGCAACTTTGATTAGACGACTTTCCATTACTAACATCAGGGCTTGATGCCAACTGATATTACGCTGATACTTCATATATGGTGTTAAACTACTGTTTGGGCACATGGCTGGACTCAGAAGAGAAGGAGTGCCATTTTGGAGTGTTACATTTTGCTGTAATATTTTGCAGGCCGCATGTAGCATTTGCACATGTTCCATAAAAGCTAAAACCCCTCAAAAAGTTATCCTATTATACAAATTTTAATCCTCAACAAATTTACCAAAGGGCCGTAATGAGATTGGTGTTTGAATTTATAATTTAGTGACATATGTAAATTGTGCAGAACAGAGGTGTATCCAGGGGGGGCATGTGCCCTGGGCGCAGCTGGCAGGGGGGCGCAGTCGGGCTGCCTAATGCGGGGGTCCGCAGTGTCTCCCCTGGCGGCTGCACTCTGACGCCCCGGCAAGGGAGACGGCGGTTCCCTGTGCCGGCTGTCAAGGAGCTGCCCGTGCTGGCTCCCAGGGATCAATTATACTGGCGTCTATACAGATGCCGGTACAATTGAAGCTCTGACCACCGGGTCAGAGCGATTCCAGCAGCGTGATCAGGTCATGTGATCACGCTGCTGACGTCACTCACTGGCTCTCAGAAGCGCGAAGAGCATCGGTGGTAATGGTAAGTGCTCCACTGAGGAGCTGAAGAAACCACCGAAGATTAAGGGAGAGGGGACAACATAATGTGTGGGGGATTTGGAGTTGGGATGGGCGAACATAATGTGTGGGGGGATTTAGATTGGGGATGGGGGATTCTTTATGTGTGGGGGGATTTGGAGTGGGGATGGATGATACTTTATGTGTGGGGGGATTTTGATTGGGGATGGGGTACTTTATGTGTGGGGGAATTTGGAGTGGGGATGGGGGATACTTTATGTGTGGGGATTTGGAGTGGGAATGGGGATAATTTATGTGTGGGGGGATTTAGAGTGGGGATGGGGGATACTTTATGTGTGGGGGGATTTGGAGTGGGGATGGGGATAATATATGTGTGGGGGGATTTGGAGTGGGGATGGGGATACTTTATGTGTGGGGGATTTGGAGTGGGGATGGGGGATATTTTATGTGTGTGGGATTTGAAGTGGCAATGGGGGATACTTTATGTGTGGGGGGATTTGGAGTGGGGATGTGGATACTTTATGTGTGGGGGGATTTGGAGTGGGGATGGGAGTACCTAATGTGTGGGAGGATTTGGAGTGGGGATGGTGGGGTTATTTAATGTGTGAGGGGATTTGGCATAGGGATGGGGGGTTTTAAAGTGAGGGGGGATTTGGAGTGGGAATAGGGAATTTAATGTGTGTGTGGGGATTTGGAGTGGGGATGGGGGATTTAATGTGTGTGAGGGATTTGGAGTGGGCATAGGGGATTTAATGTGTGGGGAGATTTGAGGACACTGAAGAGTATGCATGTATGAGGGCATGTATAAGGAAACAGTATGGGGATGGGTGCAGACACAGTATGGTGAGTGGGGGATGGGTGCAGACAGTATGGGGAGCGAACGGGTAAATGTATGTGGACACAGTATGAATAACGATGGGAAAAATATATGTGGACACAGTATGGGGAGTGAGAGGTATGTGTGAGTAGACAGTATAGAGAGTGAGGGGGTAAATATATGAGGAGACAGTATGCTGAACAGGTGGGATGTTAGAGGAGACAGTATGAGGAGGGAGGGGAATAGTGTGAGGCGACAGTATATTGCAGATATTTTTATTTAGGAGCATTATAATGACACTTCTATCTTTAAGGGCATCGTGTGGAGATTTGCTGCAGAAGACCGGAGAGGATGGAGGTCTGCAGAGACGAGCCGTGGATGAGAAAACTCATCATGGGGTCTGGACAAGATGAAGAGAAGAAGGAGAACGACTCCAGAGACGACGTCATCTATAAGGTACCTGGATGTAAATATTATTTGTGAAACTGACTTATACTCATGTTGTAATTTATGTTAGGAGCATTAAAGGGGTTGCCCAGGTATGTGCTGAGTCTGCAGTCATTCTTTGTGACTACAGACTTCTGAAATCTCTCAGTGCTCACTGCACACTATTAGGATTCCCTCGTGCCGGCGATTTACATACATGCAGCCACATGCTGACTAGACATGTGTGGCCTCACTCAATGAAAATGAACAGAGCGAGGCTGGGCACGTCTAGTCGGAATGTGGCCAGAAGTATATAAATCACATGCTTCTGCTGACATGACCGTGTACTCTTGCCAACGATAAGGGAGAACCCTAAAGATGTGCAGTGCATTTGTTGTGAGAATTCAGAAGCCTGCAATGTCAGGATTCAGCTCTGCAGGTTCCAGTAGTCATCATATGGACACTTCACTCATATGCGATTTTCATACTTATGGTCCTGTGACAACAAGCTTCTCTTCCTGCTTCTCTCAGTTTTTCACTGAACATTGAGAGCATTAGGGAGAGCAGTTTGTTGGTACATGACTAAGTGTGCAAATCGCATATGTGCTTGAGGGGGGGCGCCAAACCAAATCCTTACCCCGGGTGCCAGAAAGCCAAGATACACCTCTGGTGCAGGATACATCAGGGTGTAATAGGATGGTGAGATAAGAGATGAATTTAGTAATCCATGTACGTGTGGTACAGTTTGAAACATTTCTTTATGCAAAGGCCAGGTTTGTCAGGGCAGGTGTTGCACTGAAAAGTGGTGTCCTTTCTTATCCTCATTTTATAACACACTTTGCACCTTTTTTTAACCCATACCCTTGATATAGTGCTATGTATGTGTGTGTGTTGTCTCCACCACCCCAACACCACTAGGCGGTGGAGGCAACACACACGCAGCAGTGGTCACTTTATGTAAGTCCATTCTTTTATTATGTGCATACCATGCATTTATATAAGGAATGTATCCTGGAAAAATTGAATTATTATGCTTCCCTATCATACCTAAACCAATATCTGGAATTTATTGAAGTGCTACTGTAATAACGTGCAGGTGCAGGGTATGTCACCATGGAGCAGAGCCAGATCAACAGTGAAGGATTTATTTACAAGGATAAGATTCTCCTCGCAGGGAGAACATAGGGGGATTAAACTGATATTATAACAGTATATTAATCAGCATATGAGGTCTAAAATGAGTAATCAAACAGTCGAGCAGAATAACGATAATTAACGGGAGTTTCGGGAAACTTATCAGTCTGAAGAAATCTTGCCCTCGCAGGATCGTCCTCTCCAACGTAGGTGCCGACAGCAGCAGCACTTGTAGTCTCTGTGAGCGCTGTCGTCTCTGTGAGCGCTGTTGGTTCTGTAAAATGGTAACCGGGTTCTCAAGGGTTAATGTGGGAGGCAGGGGGAGACTGGGACAACTGAGTCTTCCCTGCTCTGAGTCTCTGCTTCAAAACTAACAGTCTCTCCACCGGGACACTACTCAGTCTTTTGTTAAGCTTCTCTGCTGGGGTCAGGGGCTCTGACCCATCACTGTGGCTGCTGCGACTATGCGAGTGAGTCTCCGTCCCCATGCGGTCAGGAGGGAGTCTTGTTCCAATCTCTGGGGACTCGACATTCATGTACTCACAGTCAGCAGAAAGTCTGTTCCACCCGCCTGTCTTAGCTCGTTCGCAGGGAATCCTCCACCCTCCCTTGCGTGTAGCTGTCTGTTCCTCTGTCTGCTGCACACAATCCTCTTGGCTCAGCGCACCAAGCCCTCCCGCCCTCTGTCTGTCTCGCTTCCTGTCTTCGTCTGAAAAAGTCCCCCCGGGAAACTTGCTGTACAGCACCATGGTTCCGGACACGGAGCAGAGGAGGTAAACCCCTTCCGACTCTTCCTGTGCTTCACCCCCTTACACTACCAACATGTGATTAAGTGTTAAAGTTTCTGCTTTAAGGATAGCAGCCTCTACTTTAGTTACCCTATTAAATTGATTCTGATTGTTTTTTGTTTTAATTATACTGTAGTATTAATAAAAGTGTTTTTATGGGCTAAATATTCTCTATTGTCTCTTGATTTAAATGAGTAATTGGTGCAGAAAATCTGCAACATCAAAAACTCATCAAATAGCCTAATTTAAATTTTTTTCAGTTGCAGTTTTTGTTTCTTTTTGGAATGTCAAGTTTTAAGTAAACTACATTGTTTTGGAAACTTTCTGTTACTTAACCCCTTTATTCCATCAGACGTACTATTCCGTCCATGTGACCCTGGACCTAATTCCCATGGACGGAATAGTACGTCATGGGCGATCAGCTGCGCTCCCGGGGGGAGCGCAGCTGATCGCCGCCGGGTGTCAGCTGATTATCACAGCTGACACCCGTGACTGTGTGTCAGGAGCGGTCACGGACCGCTCCCGGAACATTAACCCTTGGCACACCACGATCAAACATGATCGCGGTGTACACGGGGCACAGGGGAGGATCGCGCAGGGTGGGGGCTCCCTGCGCGCTCCCCTGAGACCCTCAGAGCAGCGCGATGTGTCGCGCTGTTCCGAGGGTCCGTCCTCCCTCCAGGTCCCCGGATCCAAGATGGCACCGGGGTCCTGCAGGGAGGCGGCTTCCTCAGTGCCTGCTGATAGCAGGTGCTGAGGAAGCCTGCAGCGATGCCAGAGCGATCGCTGGTGTGACAGAGTGCTGTGCACACTGTCACACCAGCGATCTGCTAAAATACTGTGATGTCCCACCCTGGGACAAAGTAAAAAAGTTTAAAAAATAAAAATAAAAAGTGGTAAAAAAAATCATAAAAAAAAAAAAATATTCCCCAATAAATTCATTCTTTCCTGTAAATAAGAAAAACAAAACAATGAAAGTACACATATTTGGTATCGCCGCGTCCGTAACGACCCCCCTATAAAACTGTCCCACTAGTTAACCCCTTTACTAAACCCCTTAAAAAAAAAAAGAAAACGAAGCAAAAAATCAATGCTTTATCATCATACCGCTGAACAAAAAGTGGAATAACACGCGATCAAAAAGACCGAGATAAATAACCATAGTACCGCTGAAAACGTCATCTTGTCCCGCAAAAAACGAGCCATCAAACAGCATCATCAGTGAAAAAATAAAAAATTTATAGCTCGCAGAATAAAGCGATGCAAAAATAATGATTTTTTATATAAAATTGTTTTAATTCTATAAAAGCGCCAAAACATAAAAAAATGATATAAATGAGGTATCGCCGGAATCGTACTGACCCGAAGAATAAAACTGCTTTATCAATTTTACCACACGCGGAACGGTACAAACGCCACCCCAAAAGAAATTCATGAATTGCTGATTTTTGTTCATTCTAACCTCCAAAAAATCGAAATAAAAAGTGATCAAAAAATGTCATGTGCTCAAAAAAGGTACCAATAAAAACGTCACCTCGTCCCGCAATAAATAAGACCTCACCTGACTCTGTGGGCCAAAATATGCAAAAATTATAGCTCTCAAAATGTGGCGATGCAAAAAACTATTTTTTGCAATAAAAAGCGTCTTTTAGCGTGACAGCTGCCAATTATAAAAACCCGCTATAAATAGTAAATCAAACCCCCCTATATCACCCCCTTAGTTAGGGAAAAATAATAAAATTAAAAAAATGTATTTATTTCCATTTTCCCGTTAGGGTTAGGGTTGCGGCTAAAGTTAGGGTTGGCGCTAACGTTAGGATTAGGATTAGGGTTGGGATTACGGTTAGGGGTGTGTTAGGGTTAGGTTTGTGGTTAGGGTTGGGACTAGGGTTAGGGTGTGTTGGGGTTAGGGTTGGAGTTAGAATTGGAGGGTTTCTGCTGTTTAGGCACATCAGGGGCTCTCCAAATGTGACATGGCGTCTGATCTCAATTCCAGCCAATTCTGCGTTGAAAAAGTCAAACGGTGCTCCTTCACTTCTGAGCTCTGCCATGCGCCCAAACAGTAGTTTACTCCCGCATATGGGGTATCAGCGTACTCTGGACCACAAGAGTTATTGTGCAATTTGTCCTATTTCTTCTGTTACCCTTGGGAAAATAAAAAACTGGGGGCGACAAAATCATTTTTGTAAAAAAAAAATGATTTTTTTGTTTTTACGGCTGTATGTTATAAAACTTCTGTGAAGCACTTGGGGCTTCATAGCGCTCACCACACTTCTAGATAAGTTCCTTGTGGGGTCTATTTTCCAAAATGGGGTCACTTGTGGGAGGTTTCCACTGTTTAGGCGCATCAGGGGCTCTCCAAATGCGACATGACGCCCCCAGACCATTCCATCAAAGTCTGCAATCCAAAACATCACTACTTCCCTTCCGAGCCCCGACGTGCACCCATACAGTAGTTTACTCCCACATATTGGGTATCAGCGTACTCAGGACAAATTGGACAACAACTTTTGGGGTCCAATTTCTCCTGTTACCCTTGTGAAAATAAAATATTGGGGGCGAAAAAATCATTTTTGTAAAAAAAAAAAGGATTTTTTATTTTTACGGCTGTACGTTATAAACTTCTGTGAAGCACTTCGGGGTTCAAAGTGCTCACCACACATCTAGATAAGTTCCTTGTGGGGTCTATTTTCCAAAATGGGGTCACTTGTGGGGGGTTTCCACTGTTTAGACGCATCAGGGGCTCTCCAAATGCGACATGACTCCCCAGACCATTCCATCAAAGTCTGCAATCCAAAACGTCACTACTTCCCTTCCGAGCCCCGACGTGCACCCATACAGTAGTTTACTCCCACATATTGGGTATCAGCGTACTCAGGACAAATTGGACAACAACGTTTGGGGTCCAATTTCTCCTGTTACCCTTGAGAAAATAAAATATTGGGGGCGAAAAAATCATTTTTGTAAAAAAAAAAAAAGAGATTTTTTATTTTACGGCTGTACGTTATAAACTTCTGTGAAGCACTTTGGGGTTCAAAGTGCTCACCACACATCTAGATAAGTTCCTTGAGGGGTCTAGTTTCCAAAATGGTGTCATTTGTGGGGGGTTTCCACTGTTTAGGCAGATCAGGAGCTCTCCAAACACGACATGGCATCCAGCCAATTCTGCGTTGAAAAAGTCAAACGGCGCTCCTTCCCTTCCAAACTCTGCCATGCACCCAAACAGTGGTTTACTCCCACATATGGGGTATCAGCGCGCTCAGGACAAATTGCACAATAACTTTTGGAGTCTTGTTACCCTTGGGAAAATAAAAATTGGGGTGAAAAGATCAATTTTGTGGAAAAAATATGATTTTTTAATTTTACGGCTCTACGTTATAAACTTGTGTGAAGCACTTGGGGGTTCAAATTGCTCACCAAAGATCTAGATAAGTTCCTTAGGGGGTCTAGTTTCCGAAATGGGGTCACCTGTGGGGGGTTTCCACTGTTTAGGCACAGCAGGGGCTCTCCAAATGCAACATGGCGTCCAATCTCAATTCCAGCCAATTTTGTTTGGAAAAAGTCAAATGGTGCTCCTTCCATTCCGAGCTCTGCCATGCACCCAAACAGTGGTTCCCCCCAACATATGGGGTATCAGCGTACTCAGAACAAATTGGACAACAAATTTTGTTGTCCAATTTCTCCTGTTACCCTTGGGAAAATAAAAAATTAGTGACTAAGAGATAATTTTTGTGGGAAAAAAATAGGATTTTTTATTTTCATGCCCGGGCATTATAAACTTGTGTGAAGCACTTGGGGGTTCAAAGTGCTCACCAAAGATCTAGATAAGTTTCTTAGGGGTCTAGCGTCCAAAATGGGGTCACTTGTGGGGGGTTTCCACTGTTTAGGCTCATCTGGGGCACTACAAACGGAACATGACCCCCATCAATGTTTGCATTCCAAAACGTTACTGCTGCCTTTCCAAGCCCTGCCGTGCGCCCAAACAGTTTCCCCCCCCCCACATATTGGGTATCAGCGTACTCAGGACAAATTGGACAACAACTTTTGGGGTCCAATTTCTTTGGGAATAATCAAAAATTTGGGACTAAAACATCATTTTTGTGGAAAATTGTTTTTTTTTTTTTCACACCCAGGCATTATAAACTTTTGTGAAACACTTTGGGGTTTAAAACGCTCACAACAGATCTAGATAAGTTCCTTAGTTTCCAAAATGGTGTCACTTGTGGGGGGTTTCCACTGTTTAGGCATATCAGGGGCTCTCCAAACACGACATGGCGTCCAATCTCAATTCCAGCCAATTTTAGTTTGAAAAAGTCAAACGGCGCTCCTTCCCTTACGAGCTCTGCCGTGTGCCCAAACAGTGGTTTTCCCCACATATGGGGTATTGGCGTACTCAGGAGAAATTGCACAACAACTTTATCTGCCCATTTTCTCCTTTTACCCTTGTGAAAATAAAAAAAAGTTTGTAAAAGATCATTTTTGTGGCTAAAAAGTTAAATGTTCATTTTTTCCTTCCACGTTGCTTCAGATCCTGTGAAGCACCTGAAGGGTTAATAAACTTATTGAATGTGTTTTGAGTACCTTGAGGGGTGCAGTTTTTAGAATGGTGTCACTTTTTGGTATTTTCTGCCATATAGACCCCTCAAAGTGACTTCAAATGTGAGGTGGTCCCTAAAAAAATGGCTTTGTAAATTTTGTTGTAAAAATGAGAAATCACTGGTCAACTTTTAACCCTTATAATTTCCTAACAAAAAAAAATTTTTGGTTCCAAAATTGTGCTGATGTAAAGTAGACATGTGGGAAATGTTATTTCTTAACTATTTTGTGTGACATATCTCTCTGTTTTAGGGGAAAAAAAATTCAAAGTTTGAAAATTGCAAAATTTTCAAAATTTTCGCCATTTTGCGTTTTTTTTTCAAAAATAAACGCAAGGTATATCGAAGAAATTTTACCACTAACATGAAGTACAATATGTCACGAGAAAACAGTCTCAGAATCGCGAAGATCCGTTGTAACCTCATAAAGAGACAGTGGTCAGAATTGTAAAAATTGGCCCGGTCATTAACGTGCAAACCACCCTTGGGGGTGAAGGGGTTAACTTTATCAGTGAAGTATTTATCAATGAAGTTATGTGCAGGTTACATTTATTTATTTTAGCGTCTTATATAGCGCCATTAATTCCACAGTGCTTTACAGACATTATAATCACTGTCCCCATTGGGGTCGCAATCTAAATTCCCTATCAGTATGTACTTGGAGTGTGGGAGGAAACCGGAGAACCTGGAGGATACGCACCCAAGCACATGGAGAACATACAAACTCCTTGCATGTGCTTTTATTGCGTTTCCACTGTGTAAAAACACAAAAGCAGGATTTTTGGTTGCTTACCGTAAAATCTGTTTCTCGGAGCCTTCATTGGGGGACATGGGGGAAACCATGGGTGTATGCTGCTGCCACTAGAAGGCTGACACTATGCACAAAAAAAGTTAGCTCCTCCTCCACAGTGTACACCCCTCCGACAGGAACTAGGGAATTCAGTTAGTGAGAAAGCAGTAGGAGAAGCAATCTGTAAGAGACAGAAACCACAGAAAAAACACAAACTCAAACTGTAACAATATAATACAGTAAACAAAAGCTGTTCGACTTGGGGGGGTGCTGTGTCCCCCAATGAAGGCTCCGAGAAGCATATTTTACGGTAAGCAACCAAAAATCCTGTTTTCTCTATCGCCTTATTGGGGGACACAGGAAACCATGGGACATCCAAAAGCAGTACCCAAGGGGAGGGAACAGCAGATATGTTTAACCAGGTCGGAAAACTGACCTCCGTAACCTGCGAGGACTTACAAGTTAAGCCAGTATCCGCCGAAGCAATACATGGACTCTGACTAAAGGAAGATCCTTCCCTGAGAAGACATTGTCGATCTAATATGTCCTGGCCGCATTGAAGCGGGGAGAAGAATGTAGTGTGTGGACCCACTTACCTGAGTATGAGACATCACACAACTAAAGATACAAATCCTGCTCAAGGAAGAAAACGTGTTATCACCAAACTATTCATTGAATTCAGGCCTGGAGCAGCGTTCCGCACTGGTTGATGCGTGCGGAGAGTGAGATCCAATTCTGTCCAAGGGGGGAGAACCTGATGCTGCCATCCTCGGAAATAAAATCGTAGAGCTGCTCGAGGCTTTATTCGGTGTCTGTAAGAAAGAAGAGGTAAGTACCGACAAATAGATAGGGAGCTCTGGTATTGAGGTATCTCAAAGGTCCTTAGGACAGAATAGTGAAGGGTCATGAGAGTTATTGTGTACCTATGGGTGCTGACTCAGTAAAGACAGCCACAACGTATAAACAGACAATGGTAAGCTATTTATGATAGGAGTAACGCACTGGATAACCAAGAGAGCCTGAGGAGCACTGTAACCTGACCTACGGATAGATAGTGCAAGGCCCGAATAATCAGATGGTGATGACAGGCCCCTGGTGAGCAACCTGCGACCAGGGCCCAGTGCGTGGCCGAAGAAAAGGTGGGACTATCTGGTACCGGACACCAGCATGTCTGACCTACCTGAAAGTGGTCTGGCCACTCATGCTGAAACCGAGATCCACCTTATGGCGCTCCTCCCTGTGGAACGTGGTAGATGTACTGTTAATAGACCGCAGATGTTATTGATCATGGAAACAAGCAGCAGAAGGTGCCTGTAACTAACCTGAAAGCGGAATGAAACCGCTGCTGCAGCCTACCAGAAGTAATGAATACCGGGTGCCTCTCACAGAGGTCAACCGAAGAGAGCCTAGACAGATGTGCAAAGGGCCCTGAGGTACGAGAAAGAGAGGGTTCCTGACTGACCAATGCAGCACTTCATATTGGGCACATCTGAACTACTGGAAAAGAACTGCGTGTATCGATGGCCGGTAGATGACACCAGTAAATCCTGGATAACGGCTAGAGTACTGCTGCAATAGGGCGCGGAGAACATGAAGGAAAATGCTTCTGACTCACCTGATACAGTACGGAATACCAGTACCATAGCAGCAGACCACTCAAGATCTGATCCACTGAAAATACGACAGTATCAAAATGCTCTACTGTATCTGGTAGGTGGTGCGTATAAACCTGCGTATAGATAGCGGATAGAATACTGCTATGATTGGCTCTCAGCATCCTGCGACTACATTAGCGTGGAGAGAACCCTGGAGAAGGGTCTGGGAGAGAGCCAATTCTGTGTTGTGGTCTAGGTCGGGATACCTGATGGCATTCGGTATAATAACGGCCTTACTTGTAGAAGCTGCACCATGGAGTCTGCGCTGAGGTATATCCTGTACAGACTTTCTCCTGACGGTAGAACAGTAGGTTTGGAATCAGAGGGAGACTAAACTCACTCTGTTTTGCACCTGGGTTAAAACCCTTGGGCCTGCGATTTGTGGTCAGCTTCTTTGTCTACTGAGCCACAGCAGGCGTGCCGGAGATACAGACTTTTACAGCGCTGTCGGTTGGCCCCCGCAACACTGCAGTCATAAAGGGTTATGTCAGCAATGGCAGCATTAGGAGAGGGGCTGCGATGAGATGCAGGGCAAGTGCCTGTAAGCGTAGAAACATATAATATGCCAGGGAACCAGCATCTGTATGTGTAGAGTAATGGCCCCGCCATGCTCCGTTTAAAACTGGAGTACAAGCTCCTTGCAGACGTCATTCGTGGTGGGTTCTGAACCCTGGACTCTCACGCGGCAAAGCACCAGTGCAACTGAGCTACCATCCTGCTCCTGAAATCAAGGCACAGATGTGTAATAGCAGAAATCACAACCGGAGCGTGTTGTAACGGAAAATCTCTGAGAGGAGACTGCAAGAGAAAACTCTACAGAGCAAACCGTGTACGGCAGGACTTACAAGGGCCCCCGTCACTGTGGAGGGTGCTGAGAGCGGGGAGTAATGCAATACCCATTGCTGTAGACTGCCCAGTACTGGAGCACTCATCACGTCAGGGACTGCCAGCTCCAGAGTATTACTACACCAGTAACTATACGACTGTAGAGCCTTATTACACCCGTGACTGTCCTGCGTTAGAGCGCTTATTACACCAGTGAGTGCATTTTTCTAGACCATTTAAAACACCGGTGACTGTACGGCACTAAAGCATGTAATACACCAGTCACTGCCTGCTCTTGAGCACTTAATATCCCTTAATAAATCGGCCCCAGGGAAAGATGGAAACTCTCGGCAACCACTGAGCCCACAGATAGTGTAGCCTGTCTGAACTGTTAGCTGTGCCTGACTTGTACTTTGCACCCCGCCTGTTACCTGGATCAAGCGTTGCCTTCCAGGTCCCAGGAGAAGCTCTGCAGACAGGCTGTAAGGCCATAGGCGCTGAAGGAGCAGATCCCCCAGGGAGAGGGCCACCATTCGGATGCAGTAGCCGGAAAAAAAAAAAAGCAAGCACCAAGAGAGTGACAGGGACCGAGGGGGGGGGGCAGAGAAAAAAAGGCAGAGAAGAGTGTCTGCTCACAGTTCCTGTTGAAGACGATAGCAGAGGCTTCAGGAGAATTTGCCCTGCCCACGGTGCGAAGATGGGGATTTTTCCTTTTCACTCTTGCGACCACTTATGGTCCAGCTGGGTGAAAAACGCATGCTGCTGCTGAGAGGAATATGGCGGCTGCGACCACCAACGGCTGAGAGTGGTGGGTGGAGCCTAAGACAGCGCTGAGGGAAGGTGCGGGACCAGCGCTAAAACAAGGCCCAAAGGGAAGCCTGGGCCTCGATTAGGACCCGCGGCCGCCGGAGAGCACTCGTCCTGCTTGGGGCAAAGTGAGGGATCCTGTTCTCAGCGGTGGACAAAAAAAGGGGGCGGAGCCTCAGACCACATTGTAGGGAGAGGCGGGCGGGAGAAAAGCCCTCCCGGAAGCTGAAAGAAAGGGGGGGAGCCGGTGCTCTGACTAGGCCCGAAGTGAATCCGGGGCCTAGATTAGAGCCTGTGGCCGCCGGCGGGGGGGCGGCGCGGAGGTCGCCGAAGAGCACATAAAAACGATCAGAAGTGATGAAGCTGCCTTAACAAGGAGGCCCCATAAGCAGCGCAAGCAGGCACCTAAATCTGCAGGTGCCCTGGGGTTGAGGGGTAAGCAAAAAGGGCGGCTTTTGAACCACGGTCCGAGCTCAGAATGAGAAAATAGCTACTACCCCCCTACTCTGAAAACCCTTTATCCTTCCATTCTTGTCTTCTTTTCTTCAATCTTCTCTCGCTATGGGGGGAAGAGGGACAGTACCTCTGAAGATAAACAGACGCCCGGGAACCCGTTGCAGAACGTCCATGTCTCCTTCACCGACATGCTCTGGTGGGCAAGTTGGTGGGAGACGGAGGCAGGCCCGGGTCTTCATCCTTTCCGTGGTCACCTGAACACCTGACCGTGTCAGGGATCCTTGGGGTCCTGCCAAAGTACCAGACATATGAGGATACGGGGTGGCAGTACACGCCGTACTCATAATCTCTGTGTGGGAGTACAGTAGTGACCATTCAAACTGTATCCCTCCGGTAAAAAAACTGAAAAGGAGCGACGCACATTGAGGTCGATATGGGTCTCAATAGAGACCCGTGTCCACCTCCTACTGACACTAAGCTAAAACTGAATTCCCTAGTTCCTGTCGGAGGGGTGTACACTGCGGAGGAGGAGCTAACTTTTTTTGTGCATAGTGTCATCCTCCTAGTGGCAGCAGCATACACCCATGGTTTCCTGTGTCCCCCAATAAGGCAATAGAGAAAGCATTTTTTATCTCTGGATTTTCCTCATTATATTCAATTCTATGGGTACAATCTGTAAGTAAAACACAACAGTAATTGACATGTTGCAGATTTCAAAATCTCATCACAGTGCAGTTTCGGCAAAGTAAAAATAAAAAAAAATACAGTGGGCATGAGATTTCTATAAATTCCATACACTAAATGCTCACCTAGGGAACTTAGCCTAATATGTAAGTGGCCCCTGACAGATGATTGTCAGGTGAGGTAAGGATTGGCCATGCTACTAGAGATGAGCGACTTTGGCTCCAGGAGGGTCGAGTCGGGTTTCAGGCCACCCTCCAGGAGGGTCGAGTCGAACGAAGTCGGCCGACTAACGGAAAAGGTCGAGTCGGAGTCGAAAATCCGACCCAATGGATTTGACCGTAATACAAAAAGCAGATATACGGTACTGTCTCAGAAGCGTACAGCTGTATACGGTGTATGGGAAAATTGTAAATCTCCGTATATATTTCCGGAGTCACACACAGATAGTCAGCATGTATTTATCCGTGATACCAGCCGGTACACGGTAGTGTGTGAGGAGCGTACACCTCTATACGGTGTGGGAAAAAATGAACGCTCAGTAACTGTGCAGAAAAAAAGAATAAAAGTATTAGTGCTGTGTAAAAAGCAGTCTGCACAGCAGTGTACACACAGCAATACAGCTATCAGGCAGCCTAATAACCAGCGCTGCTGCACACAAGAAAATCCTCCCTTGTCACAGTCAGGCAACCTAATAACCAGCGCTGCTGCACACAAGAAAATCCTCCCCTGTCACTGTACACTAACTGTACAGCACAATTGCTATCAGCACAAGCACATAAGAACTTCTCCTATCTTTCCAGCCCTAACTCTCTCCCTACTGATAAACAGCAAGCAACCTCTCCTACTGTTAATATCGCCAGAAGTAAAATGGCGGTCGGTGTTCAGAGCTTTTATAGACACTATGACGCCCCCCAAAGCAAGCCAATCACTGCAATGCCCTTCTCTAAGATGGTGGTGGACGCTGCTCATGTCATCTCGTTACCCACAGTGTCCGTCCTTGCTCATTGGCTGAAAAAAGGCGCCTGAAAGCATTCTGGAAAATTCGACTTTGGCGCTCGTTTTGCCGACCGCATGGCCGACTGCAGGTTATGGTCGTGTGTCGGCCAACGAAACCCGACTTTGGCGAAAGTCGGCGACTTTTGAATCTGACCAAAATAAAAAACAGACTGACAGCACTCACTGCACTGGGGCGCTCGTATCAAAACCAAGGAACCTTCTTGGATGTGTCAATCAAAGCAAAACAGAAGAAACAGCGCTCCATCCAGGTGAAATATATTTCAATAAGGTTTATTCCGCCGTATAACAGAGACTTTTCGACCCATAACAGGTCTTTTTCAAGCATGTAACAATAATGTCAGGGCTGGCCTTAAATAGTCATGGTGTACAAAATCCACCAATCATAATCATGTATCAGCCCACTCGCAAATTATACAGCATATAGTACAATCCGTTACACAATACATATAAAAATACTTATGATACTAATACAAACAAGTATATCTACTTATCAATTGCTTGAATAAAATCCAGCCTTCAAGTGGATCGCACATCGGACACATTAATATAAACACATTGTTATTGCGTCCTCATCGTCATGGCAACCCTTCTCCAAACCTCTTGTGCTCCCATCAGCCGCTCTTATGACGCAGTCTCCAGCTTCCCAATCACATCGGTTCTATGCAGTTGCTTGAGTTCATCCTCAGGAGGAATTATTTCCTCTTTGGGAATGATTACTTTTTGCAACGATGTTGTACCGCCATGGGGTCCAATGTGGCCCCCACTTATGCTAACATCTATGTGGCGGTATTGGAGAGCAGGTTTGTGTACAGGTACATCCTCTGGCGCCATGTCAGAGCCTGGTGGCGCTATATTGACGACATTTTTGTAATATGGGATGGCACTGCAGATGAAAAGTCTGACTTTCATTTTGAGCTTCTGCCACAGCGCGCTACGGCGTTTATTTTAGCGACTCTGCGGGATAACAGAGTTCGCTACTTAAGCCATCTTACTATGTACGGTGGACCCCGGGCTGCGAACACACCTCTCTACATTATTTATTAGGTGCGTTCCGCAGACCCTAACATAATCCTAGCGCCAGGGTCTGGCTAGTAAATGGCGGATGACCAGTGTTTACCGCAGTACATCCAGCAGCTGGAGGGTAGGTTGGCGGCTCTTGAGCGCACAACCTCAGCTGTGGATGTTACCGCAGTCGCTGTTCAGGCTGCTAGCGTGGCTGCAGCCAGTTTGTCTGCTGCCACCACTGCCCCTACATTATCCCACCTCCCTGCTTCCTGACAAGTTTTCCGGTGACAGCAAGCAATGTCGTGGATTCGTGAGTCAGTGCTCTATACAGCTCGAGCTTCTGGCTGCACGTTTCCCCACGGATCGGGCACAAGTGGGTTTTGTACTGTCTCTACTCTCGGGCAGAGCGTTGGAGTGGGCAACGTCGCTGTGGGAGCACGACGATCGTGTGATGCGGAGTGCTCCTCGTTTCCTGGAGGCTCTTAAAAAGGTCTTTTTAGGACCTCAGGTCACCCACGATACGGCACTCCAACTGCTTGCATTGGCACAGGGTTCGTCTTTGGTCAATCAGTTTTCCGTCCAGTTTCGGACTCTGGCCTCAGAGCTAGACTGGTCGGATAAAGTTCTCATTCCAGTCTACTGGCGAGGACTGGCTTACCATGTTAACCCCTTAACCCCCAAGGGTGGTTTGCACGTTAATGACCGGGCCAATTTTTACAATTCTGACCACTGTCTCTTTATGAGGTTATAACTCTGGAACGGTTCAACGGATCTTCGCGATTCTGAGAATGTTTTCTCGTGACATATTGTACTTCATGATAGTGGTAAAATTTCTTCGATATACCTTGTGTTTATTTTTGAAAAAAACGCAAATATGGCGAAAATATTGAAAATTTTGCAATTTTCAAACTTTGAATTTTTTTTCCCTTAAAACAGAGAAATATGTCACACAAAATAGTTAAGAAATATCATTTCCCACATGTCCACTTTACATCAGCACAATTTTGGAACCCAAATTTTTTTTTGTTAGGAAATTATAAGGGTTAAAAGTTGACCAGTGATTTCTCATTTTTACAACAAAATTTACAAAGCCATTTTTTTAGGGACCACCTCACATTTGAAGTCACTTTGATGGGTCTATATAGCAGAAAATACCCAAAAGTGACACTATTCTAAAAACTGCACCCCTCAAGGTACTCAAAACCACATTCAAGAAGTTTATTAACCCTTCAGGTGCTTCACAGGAGCTGAAGCAACGTGGAAGGAAAAAATTAATATTTAACTTTTTAGCCACAAAAATGATCTTTTACAAACTTTTTTTTATTTTCACAAGGGTAAAAGGAGAAAATGGGCAGATAAAGTTGTTGTGCAATTTCTCCTGAGTACGCCAATACCCTATATGTGGGGGAAAACCACTGTTTGGGCACACGGCAGAGCTCGTAAGGGAAGGAGCGCCGTTTGACTTTTTCAAACTAAAATTGGCTGGAGTTGAGATTGGACGCCATGTCGTGTTTGGAGAGCCCCTGATGCGCCTAAACAGTGGAACCCCCCCACAAGTGACACCATTTTGGAAACTAGACCCCCTAAGGAACTTATCTAGATCTGTTGTGAGCACTTTGGACCCCAAAGTGTTTCACAAAAGTTTATAATGCCTGGGTGTGGAAAAAGAAACAAACAATTTTCCACAAAAATGATTTTTAAGTTCAAAATTTTAGATTTTTCCCAAGGAAATTGGACCCCAAAAGTTGTTGTCCAATTTGTCCTGAGTACGCTGATACCCCATATGTGGGGGGGGAAACTGTTTAGGCGCACGGCAGGGCTTGGAAAGGAAGCAGTAATGTTTTGGAATGCAAACATTGATGGGGGTCATGTTCCGTTTGTAGTGCCCCAGATGAGCCTAAACAGTGGAAACCCCCCACAAGTGACCCCATTTTGGAAGCTAGACCCCTAAGGAACTTATCTAGATCTTTGGTGAGCACTTTGAACCCCCAAGTGCTTCACACAAGTTTATAATGCCCGGGCATGAAAATGAAAAATCCTATTTTTTTCCCACAAAAATTATCTCTTAGTCACTAATTTTTTATTTTCCCATAGGTAACAGGAGAAATTGGACCTCAAAAGTTGTTGTCCAATTTGTTCTGAGTACGCTGATACCCCATATGTGGGGGGGAACCACTGTTTGGGCGCACGGCAGAGCTCGGAATGGAAGGAGCACCATTTGACTTTTTCCAACCAAAATTGGCTGGAATTGAGATTGGACGCCATGTTGCATTTGGAGAGTCCCTGATGTGGCTAAACAGTGGAAACCCCCAACAAGTGACCCCGTTTGGGAAACTAGACCCCCTAAGGAACTTATCTAGATCTTTGGTGAGCAATTTGAACCCCCAAGTGCTTCAGACAAGTTTATAACGTAGAGCCGTAAAATTAAAAAATCATATTTTTTCCACAAAATTGATCTTTTCACCCCAATTTTTATTTTCCCAAGGGTAACAAGACTCCAAAAGTTATTGTGCAATTTGTCCTGAGTACGCTGATACCCCATATGTGGGGGTAAACCACTGTTTGGGTGCATGGCAGAGTTTGGAAGGGAAGGAGCGCCGTTTGACTTTTTCAACGCAGAATTGGCTGGATGCCATGTCGTGTTTGGAGAGCTCCTGATCTGCCTAAACAGTGGAAACCCCCCACAAATGACACCATTTTGGAAACTAGACCCCTCAAGGAACTTATCTAGATGTGTGGTGAGCACTTTGAACCCCAAAGTGCTTCACAGAAGTTTATAACGTACAGCCGTAAAATAAAAGATCTTTTTTTTTTTTCTTTACAAAAATGATTTTTTCGCCCCCATATTTTTTTTCACAAGGGTAACAGGAGAAATTGGACCCCAAATATTGTTGTCCAATTTGTCCTGAGTACGCTGATACCCAATATGTGGGAGTAAACTACTGTATGGGCGCACGTCGGGGCTCGGAAGGGAAGTAGTGACGTTTTGGATTGCAGACTTTGATGGAATGGTCTGGGGGCGTCATGTCGCATTTGGAGAGCCCTGATGCACCTAAACAGTGGAAACCCCCCACAAGTGACCCCATTTTGGAAAATAGACCCCACAAGGAACTTATCTAGATGTGTGGTGAGCACTTTGAACTCCGAATTGCTTCACAGAAGTTTATAACGTACAGCCGTAAAACAAAAAAATCCTTTTTTTTTTTACAAAAATGATTTTTTCGCCCCCAATATTTTATTTTCACAAGGATAACAGGAGAAATTGGACCCCAAAATTTGTTGTCCAATTTGTCCTGAGTATGCTGATACCCAATATGTGGGAGAAAACTACTGTATGGGTGCACGTCTGGGCTCGGAAGGGAAGTAGTGACGTTTTGGATTGCAGACTTTGATGGAATGGTCTGGGGGCGTCATGTCGCATTTGGAGAGCCTCTGATGTGCCTAAACAGTAGAAACTCCACACAAGTGACCCCATTTTGGAAAATAGACCCACAAGGAACTTATCTAGATGTGTTGTGAGCACTTTGAACCCCGAATTGCTTCACAGAAGTTTATAACGTACAGCCGTAAAAATAAAAAATCCTTTTTTTTTTTTTTTACAAAAATGATTTTTTCACCCCCAATATTTTATTTTCACAAGGTTAACAGGAGAAATTGGACCCCAAAATTTGTTGTCCATTTTGTCCTGAGTACGCTGATACCCAATATGTGGGAGAAAACTACTGTATGGGTGCACGTCTGGGTTTTTAAGGGAAGTAGTGACGTTTTGGATTGCAGACTTTGATGGAATGGTCTGGGGGCGTCATGTCGCATTTGAGAGCCCCTGATGCGCCTAAACAGTGGAAACCCCCCACAAGTGACCCCATTTGGAAAATAGACCCCACAAGGAACTTATCTAGAAGTGTGGTGAGCGCTATGAAGCCCCAAGTGCTTCACAGAAAATTTATAACATACAGCCGTAAAAACAAAAAAATCATTTTTTTTTTACAAAAATGATTTTGTCGCCCCCAGTTTTTTATTTTCCCAAGGGTAACAGAAGAAATAGGACAAATTTCACAATAACTCTTGTGGTCCAGAGTACGCTGATACCCCATATGCGGGGGTAAACTACTGTTTGGGCGCATGGCAGAGCTCAGAAGTGAAGGAGCACCGTTTGACTTTTTCTACGCAGAATTGGCTGGAATTGAGATCAGATGTCATTTCACATTTGGAGAGCCCCTGATGTGCCTAAACAGTGGAAACCACCTAATTCTAACTCCAACCCTAACCCCAACACACCCCTAACCCTAGTCCTAACCCTAACCACAAACCTAACCCTAACACACCCATAACCCTAATCCCAACCCTAATCCTAATCCTAACGTTAGCGCCAACCCTAACTTTAGCCGCAACCCTAACCCTAACGGGAAAATGGAAATAAATACATTTTTTTAATTTTATTATTTTTCCCTAACTAAGGGAGTGATAAAGGGGGGTTTGATTTACTATTTATAGCGGGTTTTTATGATTGGCAGCTGTCACGCTAAAAGACGCTTTTTATTGCAAAAAGTAGTTTTTTGCATCACCACATCTTGAGAGCTATAATTTTTGCATATTTTGGCCCACAGAGTCATGTGAGGTCTTATTTATTGCGGGACGAGGTGACGTTTTTATTGGTACCATTTTTGAGCACGTGACATTTTTTGATCGCTTTTTATTTCGATTTTTGGGAGGTTAGAATGAACAAAAATCAGCAATTCATGAATTTCTTTTGGGGGAGGCGTTTATACCGTTCCGCGTGTGGTAAAATTGATAAAGCAGTTTTATTCTTCGGGTCAGTACGATTATGGCGATACCTCATTTATATCATTTTTTTAATGTTTTGGTGCTTTTATAGAATAAAAACAATTTTATATAAAAAATCATTATTTTTGCATCGCTTTATTCTGCGAGCTATAACTTTTTTACTTTTTCGCTGATGATGCTGTATGATGGCTCGTTTTTTGCAGGACAAGATGACGTTTTCAGAGGTACCATGATTATTTATATCGGTCTTTTTAATCGCGTGTTATTCCATTTTTTATTCGGCGGTATGGTGATAAAGCATTGATTTTTTGCTTAGTTTTTTTTTTTTTTAAGGGGTTCACTAAAGGGGTTAACTAGTGGGACAGTTTTATAGGGGGAGTCATTACAGACGCGGCGATACCAAATATGTGTACTTTTATTGTTTTGTTTTTTTTATTTACAGGAAGAAATGAATTTATTGGGGAATATTTTTTTTTTTTTTTATGATTTTTTTTACCACTTTTTATTTTTATTTTTTTTACTTTTTTACTTTTTCCCAGGGTGGGACATCACAGTATTTTAGCAGATCGCTGGTGTGACAGTGTGCACAGCACTCTGTCACACCAGCGATCGCTCAGGCAGTGCAGCAGGCTTCTCAGTGCCTGCTCTCAGCAGGCACTGAGGAAGCCGCCTCCCTGAAGGACCCCGGCGCCATCTTGGATCCGGGGACCTGGAGGGAGGACGGACCCTCGGAACAGCGCGACACATCGCGCTGCTCTGAGGGTCTTAGGGGAGCGCTCAGGGAGCCCCCACCCTGCGCTATCCTCCCCTGTGCCCCGAGTACACCGCGATCATGTTTAATCGCGGTGTGCCAGGGGTTAATGTGTCGGGAGCGGTCCGTGACTGCTCCTGACACATAGTGCCGGGTGTCAGCTGTGATAATCAGCTGACACCCGGCAGCGATCAGCTGCGCTCCCCTCGGGAGCGCAGCTGATCGCCCTGGAAATAATATTCCGTCCATGGGAATTAAGTACCAGGTCACATGGACAGAATATTACGTCCAATGGGATTAAGGGGTTAAAGACGCTTTGGCTACCAGGGAGATTCCTGCCACACTGGAGAAGCTTATCTCCATATCTACCCGCATCGACCTCCGTTTTCACGAGCGGAGGTTGGAGCGGGCCCAGTGTAGACAGAGGATTCGGTTGGCTCCCACCTTTGCCAAACCTCTCGAATCCCCCGATCTGGCGTCCGAACCCCAGAAGGCCACAGAGGTTCCTCGTACAGGACCTAAGTCTCGGGCCGTCTGAGTATCCATGGTCTGTAACCTTTGTCAGCAGACAGGACACTATGCAAACAAATGTCCACAGCGATCGGGGAAGCGATCGCGTCTAGTGGCCCTGGGAGGAGGTTCACTAGAGACAGCGGCATTTTCCTGCAAGATGACATTTAAAGGGACAGTCACTGTAGACTCTTCCACACTTACAGTCGAGCTTTGTGTGGACTCAGGAGCAGAGGGGAATTTTCATGTCATCTACCTTTGCTCGTCGCCACGCAATACATCTTGCAGCGCTCGACAAACCAGTGACTGTCCTGGTAGTGAATGGGTTGACATTGCCCTCGCCAATTACACATCAGACTGTCCCTCTTACTTTGTCTGTACCCCCTTCCCATCAGGAGATTATTTCCCTTCTCATCCTTCCCGAGGGAATAGACGAAATTCTACTGGGAGTTCCCTGGCTCCGTTCCCACTCCCCTCATATTGAGTGGACCTCTGGTAGATATTGGGTTGGAGTGAGTCATGTAAGGACAGATGTGTCAGGGAGTGCATGCAGGTTACCACTACAGAGATACCCGCAGATCTTTCTCCTCTTCCCAAGTGCTATCAGTCATATTCAGACGTGTTCTCTAAAAAGGCTGCGGAGACTCTGCCGCCCCATCGTCCCTACGACTGTCCTATTGACCTCTTGCCTGGAGCAGAACCTCCTCGGGGAAGGGTCTGTCCCCTCTCTCTTCCTGAGACGGAGGCTATGTCTCAATATATCCAGGAGAATCTGGCAAGAGGGTTCATTAGGAAGTCGGTGTCTCCACAGGAGCGGGGTTCTTCTTCGTGCAGAAGAAGAGTGGAGAATTACGTCCTTGTATAGATTACAGAGGTCTTAACGCCATCACCGTTAAGAATAAGTACCCGTTGCCCTGATCTCTGAGCTCTTTGATAGGCTTTGAGGAGCAAGGGTATTTACTAAATTAGATCTGCGTGGTGCTTATAACCTAATTCGCATCCGTGAGGGGGATGAATGGAAGACGGCTTTTAATACCAGGGATGGGCATTATGAATACCTGGTGATGCCCTTCGGGCTCTGTAATGCCCCAGCCATTTTCCAAGACTTTGTCAATAACATCTTCCGGGATATGCTTTCCACCTCTGTAGTAGTCTATCTGCATGATATTCTCATCTTGTAATGTAAGTAGTACAGTTCATATAGTGTCTTGTGCTTGGGTGCGATGAAAACACAGGAGTCACAGGTTTGATATAGAAGGTCTTGTATTACTTCATACAAGTGGCAATAATAGTCACACAGTTTGCAGATACAAAAGCAGGAGACACAGCAGGCCAGAGTAACTTAAGCTCAGCAATCTCTCTCCACAACAGGTTCAGGATCTCTTCTCTGTTACCATAAGTCC
>JARQOD010000001.1:860946174-860983952 GCA_033576555.1 Oophaga sylvatica | reverse complement strand
TTAATTTTAAAAAGGTAAATTTTTAAAAAAAATTTTTTTTTTTTTAAATATGCTTTTTTAGATTCCATCCCCAATACCCCAAACCAGCGGTTCTGTAAAGGGATAAGTTCCACCCCTTTTAATTTGCAAAAGTGTTTCTCCCATTTTTAATCCAAGTGAGCAAAAGGTACTCTCGAAGTTACAGTCCTTGCGAAAGTATTGGCCCCCTGGAACTTTTCAATCTTTTCCCTATCCATGCTTCAAACAAAAAAGAACCAAATGTAAATTTTGGTGAAAATCAAAAGTGGGAAAAATTGTGAATTGAAGAAATTTATATTTTTTTTTAAATTTATGTGAAATACAAAAACTGAAAAGTGGGCGTGCAATATTATTTGGCCCCTTTACTTTCAGTGCACAAACCACTCCAGAAGTTCATTGTGGATCTTAAGTCCAATGTTGCCAAAAAAGCTGATATAATTAAAATCCACCTTGTGTAATCAATCTCCGATAAATGCAGCTGCTCTTGAATCCAGGTTCTGTTTGAAGCCAGAGAACATCATGAAGACCAAGGAAACAACAGGCAGTCCGTGATACTGTTGTGGAGAAGTTTAACCCCTTCCCGACCTTGACGCCACGTAGGCGTCATGAAAGTCGTGCCATCCGACCCAGCGCCTAGGGCTCAGAAAGGATCGCTTCCTGCGGTCGGGTGACCGGGGTCACTGAAAGGCACCCGACCCCAGGCACAGGACCCTTTGGCTTCCCACAGGTGTTGGCTTAACCCCCCCCCCCGGGCCACGATCGCTCTGATTGGCTTTAAAAGGAACAGCCAATCAGGAAAACTGTAATATTCACCAAGAATTGGGGAAAATTACAATCAGCCATTGCCATGCTGCAATAGCAACACCTGGCGGACCCGAGCCCTGACCCCCCCAAAGTAGTCCGGCGGCAATCGGCCGCCGCCACCGAAAGATGGCAGCGGTCGGTACCGCCGTCATAACATTCCCCCCCCGTCCTGGCCTCCCTCCCCCCCACCTTCCGATCTCCCCCCCCTAACTTCCACCCCATACCACCTCCCCCGGGTCCCCGATGTCCCGGATTCTTCCCGGCGGCTGCCCTGGATTCTCATGGGGCCCGCCATATTGGAAAATGGGGGGGCCCCATCGCAGTGCGCCGCGGCCGGCGCATGTGCGTGCCCCCCCTGCAAGTCAAGAAACTTATTTTGATCACTGTGAAAAACTGTCACGTAATCAAAATAAAAAAAAGAAAGGGAAAAAAACCCCCTGTCTAGGTAGGGACAAAAAAAGAATTTTTTTTTTTTCCATTAGGCCCTGTCCCAAAAACGTTCGGATTTTGCTGCGGATCAGCAGCGGATTTCGGCTGCGGCCACAGCAGATCCAGAAAACATTACGTACAATGGAAATAAATGTAAAAAAAAACCGTGGCACATCCTGCAGATTTTTCAGCGCGGATTTGCGCGGTTTTAAATCCGAGAGTCAATTCTTTGTGCGGAATCCGCAGCGATTTCACCTATTCCTTATAGGCGTAAAACCGCAGGAAAAACCGCAGCAAATCCGTTAAATACCAGGAAAAAGCAGTCATTTAACGGGATTTTTGAAAAATACCAAGTGAAATCCGCAACGTTGCACGGGGCTCAGGGTTGGGTTGGCTGGGTTCATATTGCATTTGGCAGTCCGTTAATGGACGCGTTTCACCCGGTATAACGCGGTTTAACGCAGTCCGTTAAGCTGCTTTTACCCCATTTGTGTGCGCATCGCAACGCATCCTAACGGCATGCGTTCGCACGTTCGTCATTCAGTGACGGCCTTGGCGCAGGCGCAGCGTCTGGGCCCATCACCCGCAGCCAGATAACATCGCTGATTCCTCTGCACAGCGGGTATAGCATAAAAGCGACGTTTTATGCTTACCGTTACCAGCCCGTCAACGCTCTGTTGAAACGGGCGGTAAAACGCAATAGAACCCACCTTAGGGTTAGAACTAGGGTTAGGGTTGAACTGGGTAAGGGTTGGAATTAGGTTGGGTTGGAATTTGGGTTTTGGGTTGGGATTAGGGTTAGATTTGTGGTTAGGGTTAGGAGGAAAGCGTTGGGTGTTTTGGGTTGGGGTGGGATTAAGGTTAGGCTTTGTGGTTAGGTTTATGGTTAGAGTTGGGATTAGGGTTAGGGGTGTGTTGGGGTTAGGGTTATTTGGGTTTGGGTTTGTATTAGGTTGGGGGTGTAGGAGTTGGGTTGTGTTGGGTTAGGGTTGGAGTTAGAATTGAGGGTTTCCACTTTACCACATCAGGTCTCCATAGCAACTGGCGCCACCATTGATTCCTGCAAATTTTGCGTTCAAAAGTCAACCCGTGCTCCCTTTATTCCAAGCCCCGACTGTGCCCAAACATGGTTTACCCCCACATATGGGTATCAGCGTACCGGAAAAAGCACAACAATTTGGGGGTCTAATTTCCTGTTACTCTTGGGAAAAAAATTGGGGACTAAAAAAAATTATTCTTGTGGAAAAAAAAAAAAGATTTTTATTTCACGGCTCTGCGTTAAAAACTTCTGTGAATAACTTGGGATTCAAAGTGCTTAAACACATCTAGAGGAGTTCCTTGGGATCTAGTTTCCAAAATGGGGTCACTTGGGGGGGGTTTTCTACTGTTTAGGACATCAGGGACTCTGCAAAGTAACATGACGCCCGCGACCATTCCATCAAGTCGGCATTTCAAAACGTCATACTTCCCTTCCGAGCCCCGAAGTGTGCCCTACAGTTTTTTCTCCCACATATGGGATACAGCGTACTCAGGACAAATTGGACAACAACTTTTGAGGTCTAATTTCTCCTGTTACCCTTGGGAAATAAAAAATTGGGACTAAATGATCATGTTTTTGGAAAAATATATTTTTTTTTATTTTCAGCCCCGGCTTATAAACTTTGTGTAGCCCTGGGGTTCAAAGGCTCACTACACTTAGATAAGATCCTTGGGGGGTCTATTTCCAAAATGGGGTCACTTGTGGAGGGTTTCTACTGTTTAGGCACATCAGGGGCTCTCAAAACGCAACATGACGCCCACAGAACTTCCCAGTCGCATATTTTTCCAAAATGGCGCTCCTTCCCTTCTGGCTCCCCATGCGCCAAAACAGTGGTTCCCCCCCACAATGGGGTACCAGGTTTACTCAGGACAAACTGTACAACAACTTTGGGGTCCAATTTCTCCTGTTAACCCTTGGAAAATAAAAAATTGCGGGTTAAAAAAATCAGTTTTTGAGGAAAAAAATGTTTTTTTTATTTTCACGGCTCTGCATTACAAACTTCTGTGAAGCCGTGGGGGTTCAAGGTCTCACCCACATCTAAAAGTTCCTTGAGGGGTTATTTACAAAATTCATCACTTGTGGGGGGTTTTTTTTCCTGTTTACCATCGGGGTCCCACCCGCGCCATTCATCAATCGGCTTTTCAAAGCGCACTACATCCCTTCCAACCCTGAGTGTGCCCAAACAGGGGTTTCCCCCCCCCACATGTGAGGTATAGCGTCTTAGGACAAATTAGACCTTTTGGGGCCATTTCTCCGTAACCATTGTGAAAATAAAAAAAGGGGCTAAAAATCATTTTTTGAGAAAAAAAAATGATTTTTATTTTACGGTCTGCGTTATAAAACTTTTGTGAAGCACCTGGGGTTCAAAGTGCTCACTGGCTCTACATAATTCCTTAGGGGGGCTAGTTTCCAAAATGGGGTATTAGTGGGGGAGCTCCAAAGTTTTAGGATACGGGGCTCCCAAACATGACATGGGTCCGCTAACGATTGGAGCTAATTTTCCATTCAAAAAGTAAATGGCGCTCCTTCCCTTCTTAGCCCTCCGTGCGCCCAAAACAGTGGTTTATGACCACATTTGGGTATCTGGTACTCGGAAAATTGCCCAACAAATTTTAGGATCCAATTTAACTGTTGCCCATGGAAAAAAGAAAAAAGAGGCTAAAGAAAAATTTTGTGAAAAAAAAAGACTTTTTTTTTTTTACGGATCAATTTGTGAAGGCCTGTGGTTTCAAAGTGCTCACTATGCATAAGAAAAGTTGCTTGGGGGGTTTAGTTTTCCAAAATGGGGTCATTGTGGGGGACCCAATTTTTAGGTACACAGGACTCTCCAAATTGCGACATGGGCAACCGCTAATATTCCAGCTATTTTCCATTCAAAAATCAAATGGCGCTCCTTCCCTTCTGACCCTGCCGTGGCCCCAAAAAATGGTTTATGCCACATGTGAGGTACGGTACTCAAAAATTGCCCAACAAATTTTAGGATCCATTTTATCCTGTTGCCCATGTGAAAATGAAAAAACTGAGGCTAAAAGAAAATTTTGTGAAAAAAAAGTACTTTCTTTTTTTTTCGGATCAATTTGTGAAGCACCTGGGGGTTTAAAGTGCTCACTCTGCATCTAAATAAGTTCCTTGGGGGTCTAGTTTCCAAAATGGGGTCACTTGGGGGGAGCTCCAATGTTTAGGCACACAGGGACCTCTCCAAATGCGACATGCAACCGCTAAATATTCCAGCATATTTCCATTCAAAAATCAAATGGCGCTCCTTCCCTTCTGAGCCCTGCCGTGCGCCCAAACAGTGGTTTATGACCACATATGAGGTATCGGTGTACTCAGGAGAAATGCCCAACAAAATTTTAGGATCCATTTTATCCTGTTTGCCCTGCAAAAATGAAAAAACTGAGGCTAAAAGAAAATTTTTGTGAAAAAAAAGTACTTTCTTTTTTTTACGGATCAATTTGTGAAGCACCTGGGGGTTCAAAGTGCTCCTCTGCATCTAGATAAGTTCCTTGGGGGGTCTAGTTTTCCAAAATGGGGTCACTTGTGGGGGAGCTCAATGTTTAGGCACACAGGGACTCTCCAAATGCGACATGGCAGCCGCTAAATATTCCAGCATATTTTCCATTCAAAAGTCAAATGGCGCTCCTTCCCTTCTGAGCCCTGCCGTGCGCCCAAACGTGGTTTATAGACCACAATGAGGTATCTGGTACTCAGGAGAAATTGCCCAACAAATTTTAGGGTCCATTTTATCCTGTTGCCCATGCAAAAATGAAAAAAATTGATGCTAAAAGAAAAATTTTTGTTGGAAAAATTAAAATGTCCATTTTTTCTTCCACGTTGCTTTAGTTCCTGTGAGAGCACCTGAAGGGTTATAATCTTCTTGAATGTAGTTTTAAGTAGCTTGAGGGGTGCAGTTTTTATAAATGGTGTCACTTTTGGGTATTTCTGCCATATAGACCCCTCAAAGTGACTTCAAATGTGAGGTGGTCCCTAAAAAAAAAATGGTTTTGTAAATTTGCTGTAAAAATGAAAATTGCTGGTCAACTTTTAACCCTTATAACTTCCTAACAAAAAAAAATGTTGTTCCCAAACTTGTTCTGATGTAAAGTAGACATGTGGGAAATGTTTTTATTAACTATTTTGTGTCACATAACTCTCTGGTTTCAACAATTTTGGCCAAAGTTCCATTTTTTTCACAAATAAACGCAAAAAATATCGACCTAAATTACCACTAACATGAAGCCAATATGTCACAAAAATCAATCTCAGAATCGCTATGATCCTTTGAAGCGTTCCTGAGTTATTTACCTCATAAAGGGACACTGGTCAGAATTGCAAAAAAATGGCCAGGTCATTTAGGTCAAAATAGGCTGGGTCATGAAGGGGTTAAATCTAGATTTGGTTTCAAATGATTTCCAAAACTAAACATCCCAAGGAGTAACTGTGCAAGCGATCATATTGAAATGGAAGGAGTATCATACCAGTGCAAATCTAGCAAGGACCCGGCGTCCTCTAAACTTTCATCTCAAACAAGGAGAAGACTGATCTGCAGAGATCTACATCTGAGGTGGGACAGTCTGTCCATATGGCAGCAATCAGTCGTACACTGCACAAATCTGGTCCTTATGGAAGAGTGACAAGAAGAAAGACATTTCTCAAAGATATCCATAAAAGTGTCGTTTAAAGTTGGCAACAAGCCACCGGGAGACACACCAAACATGTGGAAGAATGTGCTCTCGTCAAAATGAAACCAAAATCGAACTTTTGGCAACAATGCCAAATGAATGTTTAGCGTAAGGCAACACAGCTCATCACCATGAACACACCATCCCCACTGTCAAACATGGTGGTGGCAGCATCATGGTTTGGGCCTGCTTTTCGTCAGCAGGGACAAGGAAGATGGTTAAAATTGATGAGCAGATGGATGGTGTCATGTGTGCATTGCCACGAAGATCGTCGCGGTTGCACATTTGACTTCTCACAGTGAGCTGCTGTTTCTTTGTGTTTGGCAGCTAGGGAGTTAATTCTGTCTGTGCTCGGTGCTGGGACTGGGGTGCAGTTTCTCCCGGCTGCAATTGATTATTTGTTGATTGGTTTCCTTTAAATTCCCTGGTTGTCTGCTTGGGGAGTTGCCATGAAACCTTCATGCAGACCACAGATAGGAATGAATCTGTATAGACTTTAGTTGTGAGCTCCTTAGTTGTTCTAAGCTCAACTTGGTTGGGGTTTATTTCCCAGACCATTTATGTTCCTTTGGTGTTTGAGTGTGTATGCAAGCGAGTGTTTTCCTGTCTGTCTATATGTCTAATCTGTGTATTTAGCTAAGATCAGCCCATATCCCTATGGTGGTAGTCAGGATCCTTCTTGGGACTGATTACAGGGTTCAGGTCTGATAGGAGACAGGGTTAGGTTGGTGACTTGGCCTCTGAACCCTTATCAGTACCTCCAAGGTGAGGGATTAGTTAGGACCCCAGTTTTAGGGTCAGGTTAGATCCCGGTCCACCTCTTTACCTGTTTCAGCTATCAGTCTCAAGATTAACCTGAGTTCAGCAGATATGTTCAGGTAAATCTATTTTACATGCTGATGTTGCTAACTAGTGTTGTATAGAGTGTTGTTCCTGTATTAATAGTTTACTGACATTGTATACATATCATTAGACAGCGTGACAGATGGAGCCAAATACAGGACCATTCTTGAAGAAAACCTGTTGGGTCGGCAAAAGACTGAGACTGGGACGGGGATTTGTCTTCCAACAAGACAATGTCCCAAACATAAAGCAAAATCTACAATGCAATGGTTCACAAAAACGTATCCAGGTGTTTGAATGGCCAAGTCAAAGTCCAGACCTGGAATCTAATCGAGATTCTGTGGGTAGAGCTGAAAACTGCTGTTCTCAAACGATTCTACATCCACCTCACTGAGCTCGAGCTGTTTGCAGGAAGAATTTGGGGAAGAATTTCAGTCACCGATGTACAAACTGATAGAGGGCATACCCCAAGCGACTTGCAGCTGTAATTCGCAGCAAAAGGTGGTGCAACAAAGTATTAAGTTAAAGGGGCCGAATTACATTGTACGGCCCTCTTTTCAGTTTTTGTATTTCCACAAAATATTTACATACCAAAAAATTTCGTTCAACTTCACAATTTGGGTCCCACTTGTTGTTGATTTCTTCACCAAAAATTTCATTTGGTATCTTTATGTTTTGAAGCATGTTATTGGGAAAAGTTGAAAAGTTCCAGGGGGCCGAATACTTTCGCAGGGCACTGTATATATGCTAGGGCAGGTTGAATTCATTGCGAGCTGTGTAAAATATTCTACTTTTCCTAAAATTGTAAACAAATTATTGAGTGTTTTTCACCAAAATGCTAATAAAACACCTATATTGGCGATGGAAGGAGGCTTTGAGGCTATATGGAGGAGCTATATTTTAATTTTATTTTTAGGTGTGCATAATTCCTGACAATTTTGGAAAAGTAGCTAAAAATCAAGGAAATGATCATAATCGTTAATTTTATAGATGTGTATAGTGTGTGAAAATCTTTTGTTCTTCCTGTAATTTCTCTATAGTAAGGTTTCCCCTACTCAGAGTAAAATTAGCAGTTCTATAAATGTGGATAGGATCCTCCTACCTTGTAAATTTGCATTATGTGTTATTTCGACCTTTGAGATCGAAGTGAGTTAAAAGGTTATTCTCAAATATATATATGCTAGACAGATGTTGAAAGTCATTGCAGAGCGTGTAAAAAATTATTCTACTTTTCCTAAATTGTAAACAAATCATTGAGTGTTTTTTTCTACCAAAATGCTAGAAAACACCTATATTGGCGATGGAAAGGAGGCTTTGAGGGGATATGGAGGAGGCCTATGTTTTTTAATTTTATTTTTAGGTGTGCAATAATCTGTTTGCTGAAAATTTTGGAAAAGTAGCAAAAAGCCAAGGAAACTATCATAATTGTTAAGTTTAAATAAGTAGAATGTATGAAAATATGGTTTTTACTGTAATATGCTTTATTGTAAAGATTCCCATACCCAATAGTCTAAACTCAGCGGATTCTGTAAATGTGGATAAGTTCCACCTACCTTGTAATTTGCATAAAGTGTTTATCCCATGTTTTAGATCCAAGTGAGCTAAAAGGTTACTGTCAAAGATACAGTGCCTTGAGAAAGTATTCGGCCCCCTGGAACTTTTCAACCTTTTCCACATACCATGCTTCAAACATAAAGATACCAAATGTAAATTTGTGGTGAAGAATAGTGTTGAGCATTCCGATACCGCAAGTACCGGGTATCGGCCGATATTCGCTGTATCGGAATTCCGATACTTAGTTCCGATATTTTTCCTATATCGTATACCGGAATCGGAAGTTCCCATAATTCTTTGAGAGGCACTGTGATTTTAGTCAGCCAATGAGGAATCCTACGAAGTGTGGGCGCATCCTGTAATGCTGCGGTCATGTGAACTAATGGCATGGCTGTGATTGGATGCTGAAATGATGTCAGAATGCACTATAAAAGGCGCCGCCGCCATTTTAGCGTCACTGTGCTGTGAATTCAGTTAGGGACAGAACGCTGCTCTGCTGACTCTGAGGGACAGTTACAGATAGCGTTTTTGTGAATTGTTCTGTAGGCAGGCTATTTGAGAAACCGCTGTGTAAATCATCCTTTTTCCTTGCAGTGTTGTTTTCACAGCTCTGTGCAAGGTGTGTGTGTGAGTGCAGGTGACGCTGCAGTTTGCTCTGCATCCAACGCTGTTTGTAGTCATCTGCACGTGTCACTCACTGACTCTTTTTTTTTTTATTTGGTGGAATTGGTGCTGCTCCATTCAATTGAAATTAACAGTGATCTATTAGTGTGACGTGCTTCCATCCGTATCCAATACATTGGTTGCAAACACTATAGAAGTACACAAAGGGGCCTTTCACACCTAGTGAACAGTTGTGTGCAGTGTTCACGGTAGTCTGTGAGGTTTTGATTTTTTGAGTGCAGATCACGCTCCAGTTAGTTCTTCAACCACTGCTGGTTGTAGTCTGCTGAGCGTGTGTCCCTGCCTCATCCTTGACATTTTTCTCTAATTGGTGCTGCTCCATTCTATTTGAAATAACTCAAATCTATTAGTGTGATGCGCTTCCATCCGTATCCAATACATTGGTTGCAAACACTATAGAAGTACACAAAGGGGCCTTTCACAGCTAGTGAACAGTTGTGTGCAGTGTTCACTGTAGTCTGTGAGGTTTTGATTTTTTGAGTGCAGATCACGCTCCAGTTAGTTCTTCAACCACTGCTGGTTGTAGTCTGCTGAGAGTGTGTCCCTGCCTCATCCTTGACATTTTTCTCTAATTGGTGCTGCTCCATTCTATTTCAAATAACTCAAATCTGTTAGTGTGATGCGCTTCCATCCGTATCCAATACATTGGTTGCAAACACTATAGAAGTACACAAAGGGGCCTTTCACACCTAGTGAACAGTTGTGTGCAGTGTTCACTGTAGTCTGAGGTTTTCATTTTTGGAGTGCAGATCACGCTCCAGTTAGTTCTTCAACCACTGCTGGTTGTAGTCTGCTGAGCGTGTGTCCCTGCCTCATCCTTGACATTTTTCTCTAATTGGTGCTGCTCCATTCTATTTCAAATAACTTAAATCTATTAGTGTGATGCGCTTCCATCCGTATCCAATACATTGGTTGCAAACACTATAGAAGTACACAAAGGGGCCTTTCACAGCTAGTGAACAGTTGTGCGCAGTGTTCACTGTAGTCTGAGGTTTTCAATTTTTGAGTGCAGATAACGCTCCAGTTAGTTCTTCAACCACTGCTGGTTGTAGTCTGCTGAGCATGTGTCACTGCCTCATCCTTGATATTTGTCTGTAATTGGTGCTGCTCCATTCTATTTAAAATAACTCAAATCTATTAGTGTGACGCGCTTCCATCCGTATCCAATACATTGGTTGCAAACACTATAGAAGTACACAAAGGGGCCTTTCACACCTAGTGAACAGTTGTGTGCAGTGTTCACTGTAGTCTGAGGTTTTCATTTTTGGAGTGCAGATCACGCTCAGTTAGTTCTTCAACCACTGCTGGTTGTAGTCTGCTGAGCGTGTGTCCCTGCCTCATCCTTGACATTTTTCTCTAATTGGTGCTGCTCCATTCTATTTCAAATAACTCAAATCTATTAGTTTGACGCGCTTCCATCCGTATCCAATACATTGGTTGCAAACACTATAGAACTACACAAAGGGGCCTTTCACAGCTAGTGAACAGTTGTGTGCAGTGTTCACTGTAGTCTGTGAGGTTTTGATTTTTTGAGTGCAGATTACGCTCCAGTTAGTTCTTCAACCACTGCTGGTTGTAGTCTGCTGAGCGTGTGTCCCTGCCTCATCCTTGACATTTTTCTCTAATTGGTGCTGCTCCATTCTATTTCAAATAACTCAAATCTATTAGTGTGATGCGCTTCCATCCGTATCCAATACATTGGTTGCAAACACTATAGAAGTACACAAAGGGGCCTTTCACAGCTAGTGAACAGTTGTGTGCAGTGTTCACTGTAGTCTGTGAGGTTTTGATTTTTTGAGTGCAGATCACGCTCCAGTTAGTTCTTCAACCACTGCTGGTTGTAGTCTGCTGAGTGTGTGTCCCTGCCTCATCCTTATCAAAAAACTGACCGGCACATCCAAACATAGATTCAGTGTGAACAGGTGCTAAACCTAGAGTCACCAACTCATATACATACAAGAAAAAAGGTAGCACACTGTAGCGCTATAGCTTGCAAACACGAAATATGAAAAATATGAAAAATGAATTGCATCATTACCTTAGAAATATGAAAAATTGAGAAGTCTTAGCGCATAAGATGGCCAAATTATGTGAGCCTGATAGCCACGTCAAGGCTCTTCTCGTATATCAGGTCCTAACTAATGCCTATCCTCGCTTAGAAAAGTCTGTCTGCATGGGAACATATGAATCCTCTCTTCAGACTAAAATCTACATCTCTGTGGAGGGGTGATGAACCTGTTGTAATTAAAAAGCCTGTGACCACCAGGTGGAGTGCTCAGGTAGAAGGTAAATGAATACATATCAAAAAACTGACCGGCACATCCAAACATAGATTCAGTGTGAACAGGTGCTAAACCTAGAGTCACCAACTCATATACATACAAGAAAAAAAGGTAGCACACTGTAGCGCTATAGCTTGCAAACACGAAATATGAAAAATATGAATGAATTGCATCATTACCTTAGAAATATGAAAAATTCAGAAGTCTTAGCGCATAAGATGGCCAAATTATGTGAGCCTGATAGCCACGTCAAGGCTCTTCTCGTATATCAGGTCCTAACTAATGCCTATCCTCGCTTAGAAAAGTATGTCTGCATGGGAACATATGAATCATTTCTTCAGACTAAAATCTACATCTCTGTGGAGGGGTGATGAACCTGTTGTAATTAAAAAGCCTGTGACCACCAGGTGGAGTGCTCAGGTAGAAGGTAAATGAATACATATCAAAAAACTGACCGGCACATCCAAACATAGATTCAGTGTGAACAGGTGCTAAACCTAGAGTCACCAACTCATATACATACAAGAAAAAAAGGTAGCACACTGTAGCGCTATAGCTTGCAAACACGAAATATGAAAAATATGAAAAGTGAATTGCATCATTACCTTAGAAATATGAAAAATTGAGAAGTCTTAGCGCATAAGATGGCCAAATTATGTGAGCCTGATAGCCACGTCAAGGCTCTTCTCGTATATCAGGTCCTAACTAATGCCTATCCTCGCTTAGAAAAGTCTGTCTGCATGGGAACATATGAATCCTCTCTTCAGACTAAAATCTACATCTCTGTGGAGGGGTGATGAACCTGTTGTAATTAAAAAGCCTGTGACCACCAGGTGGAGTGCTCAGGTAGAAGGTAAATGAATACATATCAAAAAACTGACCGGCACATCCAAACATAGATTCAGTGTGAACAGGTGCTAAACCTAGAGTCATCAACTCATATACATACAAGAAAAAAAGGTAGCACACTGTAGCGCTATAGCTTGCAAACACGAAATATGAAAAATATGAAAAATGAATTGCATCATTACCTTAGAAATATGAAAAATTGAGAAGTCTTAGCGCATAAGATGGCCAAATTATGTGAGCCTGATAGCCACGTCAAGGCTCTTCTCGTATATCAGGTCCTAACTAATGCCTATCCTCGCTTAGAAAAGTCTGTCTGCATGGGAACATATGAATCCTCTCTTCAGACTAAAATCTACATCTCTGTGGAGGGGTGATGAACCTGTTGTAATTAAAAAGCCTGTGACCACCAGGTGGAGTGCTCAGGTAGAAGGTAAATGAATACATATCAAAAAACTGACCGGCACATCCAAACATAGATTCAGTGTGAACAGGTGCTAAACCTAGAGTCACAAACTCATATACATACAAAAAGGTAGCACACAAAGGGCCATTTCACACATATGAACATTGTGTTTCAGTGTTCACCTTAGTCTGTGAGGTTTGTGATTTTTGAGTGCAGATCACGGCTCCAGTATAGTTCAATCCACTGCTGGTTGTGTCTGCTGACGTTGTCCCTAGCCTCATCTCTGTAGATTTTTCTTAATGGTGCCGCATGCCATTCTATTTCAAATGAACTTTAAACTATTCAGTGTGACGGCTTAACATCCGTATCCAATACATTGGTTGCAAAACACTATAGAGTACACAAAGGGGCCTTTCACACCTAGTGAACAGTTGTGTGCAGTGTTCACTGTAGTCTGTGGTTTTCATTTTTTTGGGGTGCAGATCACGCTCCAGTTAGTTCTTCAACCACTGCTGGTTGTAGTCTGCTGAGCGTGTGTCCCTGCCTCATCCTTGACATTTTTCTCTAATTGGTGCTGCTCCATTCTATTTCAAATAACTCAAATCTTTAGTGTGATGCGCTTCCATCCGTATCCAATACATTAGTTGCATACACTATAGAAGTACACAAAGGGGCCTTTCACAGCTAGTGAACAGTTGTGTGCAGTGTTCACTGTAGTCTGAGGTTTTCATTTTTGGAGTGCAGATCACGCTCCAGTTAGTTCTTCAACCACTGCTGGTTGTAGTCTGCTGAGCGTGTGTCCCTGCCTCATCCTTGACATTTTTCTCTAATTGGTGCTGCTCCATTCTATTTCAAATAACTCAAATCTGTTAGTGTGATGCGCTTCCATCCGTATCCAATACATTGGTTGCAAACACTATAGCAGTACACAAAGGGGCCTTTCACACCTAGTGAACAGTTGTGTGCAGTGTTCACTGTAGTCTGAGGTTTTCATTTTTGGAGTGCAGATCACGCTCCAGTTAGTTCTTCAACCACTGCTGGTTATAGTCTGCTGAGCGTGTGTCACTGCCTCATATTTACTTGTATGCTTTTATTTAACCCCTTCATGACCTGTGACACAGCGTATGTGTCATGAAAGGATCGCGTCACTGAAAGGTTACCCAACACGCAGGCACAAGACCCTTTGTGCTTCACCTCAGGGGGGTTGGCTTAACCCCTACGTGGCTATGATCGCTCTGATTGGCTGTTAAAAGTGAAACAGTGCTCCCTTTATTCCGAGCCCCGATGTGTGCCCAAACAGTGGTTTACCCCCACATATGGGGTATCAGCGTACTCAGTAAAAATTGCACAACAACTTTGGGGGTCTAATTTCTCCTGTTACTCTTGGGAAAAAAAATTGGGGACTAAAAAAATGATTTTTGTGGAAAAAAAAATGATTTTTTATTTTCACAGCTCTGCGTTATAAACTTCTGTGAAGAACTTGGAGATTCAAAGTGCTCACCACACAATCTAGAGGAGTTCCTTGGGGTATCTAGTTTCCATAATGGGGTCACTTGGGGGGTTTCTACTGTTTAGGCACATCATGGGCTCTGCAAACGTAACATGATGCCCACAGACCATTCCATCAAGTCGGCATTTCAAAACATCACTACTTCCCTTCCGAGCCCCGACGTGTGCCCATACAGTAGTTTTCTCCCACATATGGGGTACCAGTGTACTCAGGACAAACTGTACAACAACTTTTGGGGTCCAATTTCTCCTGTTACCCTTGTGAAAATAAAAAATTGTGGGTTAAAAAAATCAGTTTTTGAGGAAAAAAATGATTTTTTGTTTTTACAGCTCTGCATTATAAACTTCTGTGATGCACGTGGGGGTACAAGGTGCTCACCACACATCTGAATAAGTTCCTTGGGGGGTCTAGTTTACAAAATGGGGTCACTTGTGGTTGTTTTCTACTGTTTGGGCACATCAGGGACTCTGCAAACGTAGCAAGATGCCCACAGACCATTCCATCAAGTCGGCATTTCAAAGAGTCACTACATCCCTTCCGAGCACTGACGTGTGCCCAAACACTGGTTACCCCCACATATGGGGTACCAGCGTACTCAGGACAAACTGGACAACAACTTTTGGGGTCCAATTTCTCCTGTAACCATTGTGAAAATAAAAAATAGGGGGCTAAAAAAATCATTTTTTGAGAAAAAAATGATTTTTTATTTTCAAGGCTGTGCGTTATAAACTTCTGTATAGCACCTGGGGGTTCAAAGTGCTCACTGTGCATCTAAATAAGTTCCTTGGGGGGTGTAGTTTCCAAAATGGGGTCACTTGTGGGGGGTTTCTACTGTTTAGGCACATCAGGGGCTCTGCAAACGCAACATGACGCCCGCATAACATTCCATCAAGTCTGCATTCCAAGATGGCGTTCCTTCCCTTCTGAGCTCTCCCATGCGCCAAAACAGTGGTTCCTCCCCACATATGGGGTATTGGTGTACTCACGACAAATTGCACAACAACTTTTGTGGTCCAATTTCTCCTGTTACCCTTGTGAAAATGAAAAATAGCGGGCTAAAAAATCATTGTTGAGGAAAAAAATGATTTTTTTATTTTCACTGCTCTGCGTTATAAACTTCTGTGAAGCACTTATGGGTTCAGAGTGCTCACAACACATCTAGATAAGTTCCATAAGAGGTATAGTTTCCAAAATGGTGTCACATGTGGGGTTTTTTCATTGTTTAGGCACACAGGGGCTCTCCAAACGCGTCATGGTGTCCGCTAATGATTGGAGCTAATTTTCCATTCAAAAAGTCAAATGGCGCTCCTTCCCTTCTGAGCCCTGCCGTACGCCCAAACAGTGGTTTATGACCACATATGAGGTATCTGTGTACTCAGGAGAAATTGCCCAACAAATTTTAGGATCCATTTTATCCTGTTGCCCATGCAAAAATGAAAAAATTGATGCTAAAATAAAATTTTTGTTGGAAAAATTAAAATGTCCATTTTTTCCTTCCACGTTGCTTTAGTTCCTGTGAAGCACCTGAAGGGTTAATAATTTTCTTGAATGTAGTTTTGAGTAGCTTGAGGGGTGCAGTTTTTATAATGGTGTCACTTTTGGGTATTTGCTACCATATAGACCCCTCAAAAGTGTCTTCAAATGTGAGGTGGTCCCTAAAAAAATGGTTTTGTAAATTTTGCTGTAAAAAATGAGAAATCGCTGGTCAACTTTTAACCCTTATAACTTCCTAAAAAAAAAATTTTTTGCTTCCAAAATTGTGCTGATTCAAAGAACACAAGTGGGAAATGTTATTTATTAACTATTTTGTGTTCACATAACTCTCTGGTTTAACAGAATAAAAATTCAAAATTTGAAAATTGATAAATTTTCAAAATTTTCGCCAAATTTCCATTTTTTTTCACAAATAAATGCAAAAATTATCGACCTAAATTTACCACTAACATGAAGCCCAATATGTCACAAAAAAAATGTCTCAGAATCGCTAGGATCCGTTGAAGCGTTCCTGAGTTATTACCTCATAAGGGACACTGGTCAGAATTTCAAAAAATGGCAAGGTCATGAAGGGGTTAAAAGCCAAGAACACTGAAGGATAACCTTCGCACTGCAGCTGTTGTCAAAGTTCAATCCACATTATGCACTTCCAACATTGCAGCATTTGAGGCATGATGTGAGTTGGATTTGTCAAAGTTATGGAGTGACAAGGTTCACCATCAGTACCCTATAGCATAAGTATGCTTTTGTGTTAGCATTTGTGTTAGACATGTGGATATCTGCAATAATATGTCACAATTATTTTGTTACAGATTTGTTACCAAGACTAATCATTTCATGGTTGTAAAGGTGACGTTTCACTTGTTTACAGCTTAGAAATAAGGGTGTAGCCTGATATCTATGTGTAGGCACTTTAACATGTCATGTTTTTTTCAACATGTGTAGCTAGGTAGCAGTAATTTTTGCCGGACACACAGCAGGAGAACAGCAGGCGTTACTGAACCCCACAAACACATCAGCGATTGTTTTGATCTGTGCATCCAACACTTCTGAGCAGCAACTGGCGGTGTTGAAGCCCAGGGTCAAGGAGGGTGTAGGCAGAGGCCTAGTATGAGATGTTTGAACTTTAATTTGTAGTTAGCAGCATTAATTTTTGCCAGACACACAGCAGGGGAACAGCAGGCGTTACTGAACCCCACTAACACTATAGCTTGTGTATTGGTCTGTGGACACGACACTTCTGAGCAGCAACTGGCAGTGTTGTAGCCCAGGGAGTAGAGTTCAGGTGGTAGAAAGATGAACATAACAGGAGACATGGATAACGTTGCCAACCAGTTATTTAATCGGAAACCGGACAGGCAAATTCAGGCGAGATCCATGCCTTATTCATTTTCAGAAAAGTAAGCCGTTCTACATTATCGGAGGATAGTCGCATGCAACGGTCTGTTAGTACACCACCTGCAGCAGTAAAGACGCGCTCCGATAATACACTGGCAGCAGGGCAAGCCAGCACCTCCAATGCATACTGGCTAAGCTCTGGCCATGTATCCAGCTTAGAGACCCAAAACTTGAATAGGGAAGAGCAATCTGGGAGTACACTGAGAGGGCAAGACATGTAGTCTGTCACCATCTTACGGAAACGTTGCCTCCTGCTGACTGGAGCCGTCTCGGATGGTGTAGACATTGGTGGCGCTGCCACAAAACTTCGCCACATTTGGAACATACTGGTCTTGCCCTGTGCAGAGGCGCTGCTTGTGCTCCCTCTTGTTGCAGAGCTGTCTCCACTGCCTCGACGCACAGAGCTGCTTTGTAAAGCAGTAGCAGCAGCAGTGCTCTCGGCTGGAATGGAGAACATTATGGATTGCACCAGTGTGTTTTGGTACTCCCGCATTTTACGCTCCTGGTTCAACGGTGTGATGAGGCTTTGTAAGTTGTCCCGGTAGCGAGGGTCTAGGAGGGTGTACACCCAATAATCAGACGTGGTGAGAATGTGGGCGATGCGGCGGTTGTTTCTCAGGCACTGCAGCATGAAATCAACCATGTGCTGCAGACTCCCAACTGGCCAAGAAACGCTGTCCCCTGTAAGAGGCGTCATCTCTGCCTGCTCTGCATCACCCCACCCTCGCTCTACATACTGACTAGAGCGTTGTGTACCTCCCTCTGGAGCGATGTCTTCCTCCTCCATTGACTCCTCCTCATCCTCCTCACAAAGTCCTTCAAATACATAAAAATTTACAAAATTTAAACCTCATAAAATTTTAAAACATTTTATCATAATTCTGTAACATCAGTTTATGGAAACACAATAGCATTACAAAAGGATAGACAAAAACTGTACATTATGTGCTTTGTAAATACATTAAAAGTTTGCAATGGTTATGAAAATATAGACAGCGACTCTGGAGGTTCAATTGTTGATACAGCATGGTACTTTGAAAGTCCTCCAGCCCTTTGTGAGGAACCACGTTGCGCTGACTGTCCAGAAGGTGATGGAATTTGTGACTCCTCATCCTCCACCTCTTCCAAAACCTCATCCCTTAGTGCTTGCAGTGTTTTTTGAAGCAGGCAGATAAGGGGGACAGTCAGGCTGACTAGTGCATCATCTGCACTCGCCATCCGCGTTGACTCTTAAAACGCATGCAAAACGTGGCAGATGTCCTTCATAGAGTCCTTCGCCAGTCCTTAAACTGGCTGCCCATTCATTATAGGATCCAATTCAAAGTACTGGTTCTCACCCACAAAGCTCTCCACAGTGCAGCACCCCCCTACATCTCCTCCCTCATTTCTATCTATCGGCCTAACCGACTGCTGCGCTCTGCAAACAACCTTCGACTAACCTCTGCACTAATCCGTACCTCCCACTCCCGACTCCAAGACTTCTCCCGCCTGCGCCAATCCTCTGGAATGCTCTACCCCAAGAAATTAGGACTATCCGCAATTTGCATGGTTTCAGGCGCTCCCTCAAAACACATTTGTTCAGAGCGGCCTATCACATTCACTAATCAAAGTCATTCTATGTGTCTGTGTGTGTAGCCCATTCACTATCTCCATCCATCCCTCACTCCCTCAAAATGGCTGGACCATCATTGTAAATACACCATTGTATATAAACACCTGTACTTTGTATCTCCCCCACCTCATTGTAGATTGTAAGCTCTCACGAGCAGGGGCGGCTTATATTGCTTTAATTATTGTATTGTTAACGTTGTTACTTATGACTTGTGTTCTGAAACTGTTAAACTGTAAAGCGCTGCGGAATATGTTGGCGCTATATAAATAAAGATTATTATTATTATTATTATAGAGGCCCACTCAGTAGTGGTGAAGTGTGAACGGCGCAAATTGCGAGTTGATTGCGCCTGATGCAGCTGATACTCCATTACTGCTGCCTGCTGCTCACACAACCGCTCCAACATATGTAACGTGGAATTCCACCTGGTGGGTACGTCACATATGATGCGATGTTCAGGAAGGCGAAATCTGAGTTGCAGATCTGCAATGCGCGATCTGGCCATGCTGGTACGTCGCAAGTGAGCGCACTATAGGCGGACCTTGTGCAGCAGTGCATCAAGATCCGGATAGTCCCTCCAAAAACTCCGCACGACCAAGTTGAGCACATGTGCCAGACATGGTATGTGAGTGAGGTTGCCAAGGCCCAGAGCTGCCACCAGATTTCGGCCATTGTCACACACATACCAAGCCTGGCTGGAGATTCGCTGGCAAGAACCACACGTCGCTCTCCTGCTTGATGGCATTCCAGAGCTCCTGCGCTGTGTGGCTTCGATTCCCCATGGAAATTAATTTCAGGACGGCCTGTTGACGTTTGGCCACGGCTGTGCTCATATCGGTCGCAACAGGTAAGCGTTCACGGGTCCATGTGGAGGTAGACCGTGACGGCTCCTGCAGCGATGATTCTGAGGAACTGGAGTAGGAGGAGGAGTCAATGTGTACAGACTTGATTCCTGCAATCCTTGGAGTTGGCAGAACACGTACAGCGCCACTCGCAAGATCAGTACCCGGCTCCACAACATTGATCCAATGGGCAGTGAGGGAAAGGTATCGTCCATGGCCATGGGTACTGGTCCACGCATCGGTGGTCAGGTGGACCTTGCTACTGACGGCGTTTAGTAGCGCATGTTTAATTTTTCCCTCAACATGCTTTTGCAGACCAGGGACGGCTTGCCTGCTGAAATGAAATCGGCTTGGCACATTGTATTGTGGGACTGCCAATGATATTAAGTTACGGAAACTGTCAGTCTCCACCAGCCTGAATGACAGCATTTCAAGGGACAGGAGTTTTGCAATGCCAGCATTCAGAGCCTGTGCTCGTGAATGGTTTGCCGAGTATGGCCGTCTTTTATCCCATGCCTGTGCTACCGATGGCTGTTTTGTGGCCTGGGAGTGTGAGGATGACAGGGAACTTGCTGCTGTGGGTGGAATAACACTTTGTCTCTGGACAACAGTGACCGAGGTTCTTCTCTAGGCCTCTCACAGCTTTCAACCTCTGAGACACACAAGGATGGTAACACCCTTGACCTGGTCTTTGTCCGCCTCTGTTCAATCTCCCACCTAAATAACTCACCGCTTCCACTGTCTGACCACAACATTCTCTCCTTCATGCTCACAAATCCTCGACCACCACTGCGCACTCCTACCTACCACACATTCAGAAATCTACAAGCCATTAACCCTCAGACACTTTCAGACTCCCTACACTCATCGCTGTCCCCACTCTCCTCTTTTTCTTGTCGTAATCTGGCTGTTCATCACTACAATGACACTCTTTGAAGCACCCTTGACCAAGTAGCACCGCTCACCCTCAGAACTTCCAAACACACAGTAAAACAGCCCTGGCTCACATTACAAACTCAACTTCTTCAGCGATGCTCTAGGAGTGCTGAAGGCCTTTGGAGAAAAACCCGCACACCAGAAGACTTCATCCACTTTAAATTCATGTTAAGAACTTATAATGCTGCCCTTCACCTCGCCAAACGTAAAAAATGAGTACAAAAGCTATCAGCGGAACCAAGGGTCAGGGGATGTGGGGCTTTTGGGTTTGGAGTTGGTAAGGCAGGAGACACAGAAACAATTCAGGAACAGATCTTCTTCAGCAGCAGTAATAATATTGATGGCAGCAGATAGAAGGCTGTGGCACCACAAATCCCAGCAGGAAGGCAGCTCACAACTCAGCACAATGACTGCTTTGTATGCTGTTCTAGACTTAAATGAAGCGGTGCAGGGAGATCATTGAGAGGTTAAACTGACCTCTAGTCAGTGATTGGTCACTCGGACGTCACTGTCCTGTAGTACCAATCAGCACTGGGGGCACTTATACCATCTCAGTGGTTGACAATGCAAGAACGGTGAAACCCCCTATAGCAATGAGTACAAATGCCCTACGATTAGGGACAGCAGGTATCTTAACTTGGCAACTTTGTCTGAAGCGCGGTGAATGGGTTTCCGCATGATGTGCCTGTACGACAATTTTTGGAAACATCTTTCAGATCATGACCTATGTAGAAGCAGATAAAGAGAACCTTTCATCACGAAAATGTGGTCCAATCTGCAGGCACCTGTTATAAAGTAGGGTGAGGAGAGTAGATTGATATCTAGATTTGTGAGAAAGGATTCAGTAGAATCTGTGTTTTCATCATTTAAGCCTCTGCTCTTTCTGGTCTTTTGATCCAGTGGGCAGTCTTATCAATGACTGACAGCTTTCTTTGCATAAGTTTGCATACACAGACTGCTGTCAGTCACTGATAGGACCGTCCACTGGACTGAAAATCTCAGAAATAGGAAAGGATTAAGTAATTAAAACACAGATTAGGCTGAAACTTTTCTCTCAAAACTGTATATTAATCTAATCAGCTCCTCCTGCTCTATAGCATGGTGCCTGTCGCTTGGACTGCATTTACATGGTGACAAGTTCTCTTTAAGGCTGCATACCTTTTGTTCAGTGGGCTACTCTACTCGCCAGCTCAGAAGCTAAACATGCCTTCAATTCATGAAGAATGGCCAGGGAGCCCATAGTGTGGACAGGTCAGATGACAATTTAGAGGGTGTGAGTGAGGGGGTTAACTGGTTTGAAAATAGGAATGAGGTGGATCTTTGTGGCGTATGTGCAGGGAGTCTTACCGGTGGGGGGAGGAATTGGGGGCAGGGTTATGGGGAGATATTTAATGGAAAGGGGAGGAATCTTATTGTCTCTTGCTTCCTTGATCCAGCTGCAGCATGACTCATAGGACGCGGAAGAATGCCAGACCTGGTGGCATTAATCAACTTGTTGAAGGCAGCAACTGCAGCCCACGGGGCCCAGTTGGTGCAGGAGGTGCTTCGTACTGCTTGCACATCCCTCCGACTGTAGCAGTTAGTTCAGCCACCCCAGCTGCGCATGCTCGGCGGTCACGGTCGCCGGTCCGGTACTCAGCGAAGAGCTCGACAGGGGCCAGAAGGCATCTCAGGAATCCCTTGGGAACCCTCTGAGGCTGGAAGATCGTCACGGGCATCTGACTTCTCCGGATCCCAGGAGGAATCTTATCAAACTATGAAAGAGCATCAGATATTTCTGTTCTATTAAAAAACATAGTTTAAACAGTATATAATATACTACAAGGATGCTAGGTTGTAGGTTTGCTGACTGTATAATCAATGGCAAACTTGTTTTCAGCTGTGGAATCTTATAGAATCAATATGAAAGAGAAATTGTGACTAACACGTTTAAGGTAAGAGTTTGGGATTCAGAAATTAAAGGAATGCGTGCCCTCCTGATACAACCTGCCTCTTAGGTATATTATGCTATGGGCTGGTGAACTTTCAAAGTGACCTGTTCTAAAAACCGTGTGGCCTGTAGCAAGCTTTCAATGTCACTTGAGACATGTCACAAAGATTATACAAAGCCCCAAGAAAAAAAAACTTGCCTGAAGAAATTGCACAGAAAAGTATTTTTAAAAGTTGTTACTGTCATTAATTCTTACACTTAGATAAAATGTACTGAACAGAATATAACCCATCCCATACCTTCTCCTCCCCTAAAAAATAATAATAATAATAATAATAATAATAATAATAACCTATCTAATTGTATCAGTGTTTATTTTAAGGAACAAAGTATATAATACTCTCACCTTGAAGACTGTGAATGGCTAAAAAATTCTAACATTTGCTTTGCTTTCCTCTTGTGTACATCATTTATGGGATTAGTCAGGGAGGGGCAGGGTCTGATTCGTGGACAATCATGTGTAGACAATATTTTTAGGAAAGTTGGGTCAATCATCCGAAGGTTTAAAAACAACTTTAATGACTACCCATTAAAACACTGCTGGTTAAACAGTGGTTCAAAGGTATTTTAAATATGCAGGCACTAATATGAAACACACATAAGTTCAAAGAAAATGCCGTCCATTCATGGGTGTAGTAAATGTCACATGATAAATTAAAATAAGGTTACATTAATATCAGTAGTACACTTTTATTCAACTGAACAGTGAATGATGAACACTTGGTACATAACGTACATCTCGTAAAACAGAAGAAGATATTTATTGGTACCAGTATTTGTAAAATTGCGAAACTGATACACATAAATCAGACATAACAATTAAAACAAGCTGCCTAGTATTGTGTAAGTTACTCTTATGCTTCAAAAAACAGATCTGAGACATCAAAGCAAGGTATCGTCTCCAAAAGACCCGTCTGGCACCAAGATAAGAGCAACATGTATTTTAAAAGGGTTTTCCTAAATTGATATCAAAATCTAAAAACCTTCCAAATGCCTGTAATATTCATAAGTAGTTCAGATTTGATCATTTATATGGCCAGATACATCTTTTTTACTCAGACAAACACAGCTTTTCCTTTGTTTTCTTACATCCAAGTAGTGGGCATTCTTTTGCATTCCCAAACTATATTTCCTATCAGAATGTTGCTACTGCATGCTCTTACTTCACCCACCCCTGTAATTTATTCTCTATGTTCCCTATGTTAAGGTCACTGCAGCACTGGTGTTTTCTGTACACTTGTATATGAAGATCGTTCTACTGGTAATTGAGATTACGGTTTCCATACTGTTATTGTTAACCTACCTTGCTCAGTTGCCTGTCTATTGCCATTTCTATCTTTGAATGTCAGATCCATCTTGAAATACATTGCTCCTTTCAGGCACTGTATATACAGCTTCATCTTACGGTACATCACTCTTCTTCTGTGCGAGTGGACCAGACTGGCGGGTCTTTACTCCCTACATAAACCCACCAGTCTTAAGCATCCTGTCACGGAGGTTACCGCGACAGAACAGAGCCAGAAGACCGCAGTGTCTGATAGCTTCTGCTTCACCACAGAGAAGAAGCACTTCTCCTGTGTATTAAATGTGTTTGTTTTCTTTCAGCAGGACAGGGGTTAATTGGCAATGTGGAAATCCCTGATTTCAGCTGTGTTTGGTTAACCACTCCTCTCTCCTATAAAATCTAGCTCTGCTGGCCAGGTCCTTGTCTGAGTTAGCACTTGCTACAAACATCTGGAGAGGGAGAAGCTGGTGTTTGGAGAGCTGGAGGAGTTTATTGTGCGACTGTTGCTTGGTTCGTACCCTAGGGAATTTCTCATCCTTACCTGCTTTATTTTCTTCCCCCTTCTTTCACACCCTGGTGTATACCTCTGTTGTTTGTGAGAATATTTTTTGTGTGAGTGGAATTTTCTTTTACCCTTGTCTCGTTCCCCTGTCTGTCGGGTTCGTGTACTACGGTACATGGTAGCGCCTCTCTTCCCCGGGTCGGGGAAGGAGACAGATGCAGGTCCAAAACTAGGAGACAGGGCAAGGGCGGAGGCCCCGGCATCCTCGCCATCTGAGGTATCCCAGGGAACAGGATGAGTTAGGGTGCCCCCTAGTGTTAGGGCCAGGAAAGGTGCCCTGGTCCCAGTTAACTCGCCAGTCCTATCGTGACAATAACTCAGACCGAAAACCTTTTTCTGATCCATGATGGATCTCATCACAGCGCTGACAGGGAAGTTGCAGCAGCTCTGTTTGGAGGTGGCGGATTTACGCACGGTGGTTTCACTGCACCCTGTTACATCTGGTGTGGGGATCTCGCCATCCAGGCAAATCATTGTGGAGCCCAAGATCGACCTGCCAGACAGGTTCTCTGGTGGGTGGGACAAGTTTGCGGTGTTCCATGAGGCCTGTAAACTATATTTCCGCTGTGTCAGGTATCCTCTGGTATGGAGAAGCAACTGGGTGGGGATTGTTATCTCGCTCCTGCAGGGGATTTTCTCTCCCATCTGACTCACACTCACTCCAGACAGTAGGTGGTTTCTTTCAGGCTTTGGGCTTGGTGTATGGTGACCCTGATCGCGTCTCCTTGGCTGAGTCATCTATGCACCAACTTCAGCAAGGAGACCGTCTGGAGGAGGAATACTGCTCCGAGTTCCGGTGGTGGGCTACTGACACTAGGTGGACTGACCTGGCCCTCCGTAGTCAGTTCTGTGAGGGTCTCTCTGTGAGGGTAAGGGATGCATTAGACTTCTATTAGACTCCTGATTCCTTTGAGGTGGCCATGTCTCTGGCGAGCGGGGTTGATCGTCGTCTTCGCCAGAGGTCCAAGGAGGTGTGATGTCCAAGTTTCAGCATGGTCAGTACAGATTCCTCCGTGGAACCCATGCAGATGGGTGTGGTGTCCCAACCTAGCAAACTTACAGTAGTCCGGCGTAAGGGGGGAGTGTGTTTCTGTTGTGGCAAGAAGGGTCATTTTGTGAGCACATGTCCTACCCATCATTTGTTTAAACAACCGCCAGAAAACTAGAGGGCCCGGGTTGCGGGGAGGTTGGCAACTCGTGTGTACTCGTAACCTCGGTGGGAAAGACTCATTTTTTCCTTCCAGCTATTTTGCACGTGGGTAAAAATAAGGTGAACGTATCCGCCTTCTTGGACAGTGGGGCGGACCAAGGCCTTGTCCCACATACCTTGTCCAGATCGATACCCATTATAGCTATCGATTCCGGCCCTCTAAAGCGGGGCACTTCACGCAGGTGGTCTGTGACTGGCGACTACAGGTGGGAGCCATACACTCTGAGGTGTTAAGCTGCTACGTGCTTGAGGGCCTGCCCTCACCTGTAGTACTGGGACTTCCTTCACTCGCTGAGCACAATCTGGTAATTGATTGGCAGACACAGGAAGTGGTAAAGTGGAGTACATACTGTCAAGGACACTGTTTGGGTTTCCAGTTGGCAAGGGTGGAAACCCAGTCTGTGCCCCATTACCTGTCAGACTTCTAGGATGTGTTTTCGAGCAGGGGAGCCAAGAGCTTCCTCCTCATTGTCCTTATGATTGTTCCATTAATCTGGTTCCTGGTGCCAAGCTGCCCAAGAGCAGACTTTATAACATCTCAGGTCTAGAAAGGAAGGTCATGAAGGACTATATTACGGAAAGTCTGGCTAAGGGTCATATCAGACTATCCTCTTCTCCCCTTGCTGCGGGGTTCTTTTTTGTCAAGAAGAAGGATGAGGGTTACGTACTTGCCTGGATTTCCAGGAACTGAATGCTATCACTATCCGTGATCCATATCCGCTACCTCTGATCCCTGACCTCTTTAATCAAATTGTTGGGGCAAAATAGATCTCTAAGATTGACCTCAGGGGGGCGTACAACCTCATCCGCATTAAGTATGGGGATGAGTGGAAGACTGCATTCAATACGCCAGAAGGACACTAGGAGAGTCTGGTGATGCCTTTTGGGTTGACGAACGTGCCCGCCGTATTCAAGCACTTTATTAATGACATCTTCAGTCACCTAGTAAGTAGGTTTGTTGTTATCTACCTGGATGATATTCTTGTTTATTCACCTGACCTTGAATCACACCAGCAACATGTCAGGCAAGTACTACACATTCTACGTGACAATAAGTTGTATGTCAAACCTAAGAAGTGTATGTTCTCGGTTGAGGAGATCCCTTTTCTTGGATATGTATTATCTGCACTGGTTTTCGCATGGATCCGGTGAAGGTCCGGTTGGTATTGGAATGGGATCTCCTGAGGACTTGAAGGCCTTCCAAAGGTTTTTGGGTTTCGTCAACAACTACTGAAAATTCATTGTAGCAAAACCGCTCACTATATGACCAAAAAAGGGACGGACTTCTCCAAATGGTCCGATCCTGCCAGGGAGGCATTTGACACACTGAAAGGGTGTTTTGCTTCTGTGCCGATTCTTATTCAGCCTGATATCACTCAGCCTTTCATTGTAGAGGTGGATGCATTTGAGGTGGGAGTGGGGGCTGTATTGTTGCAGGATGCGTCTCCCGGTAAATGGCAACCATGCGCATATTTTTCCAAAAAACTTTCACCAGCTGAGAGAAACTATGATATTAGTAATAGGGAACTCTTAGCTATAAAATGGGCGTTTGAAGAGTGGCGTCATTTTTTGGAGGGAGCGGTTCACCCAGTGATGGTGATCACTAATCATAAGAGTTTGGTTTACTTGGAGTCGGCGAAACATCTGACACCACGCCAGACGTTATTCTTTACCAGGTTTAACTTTTTTGTTACTTTTAGGCCGGGGAGCAAAAATGTTAAGGTAGATGCTTTGTCCCGTTGCTTTCTTGGGGGAGGCGATACATGCAAACCGGTACCTATTCTACAAAAAGGGGTAGTGATGGCATCTATATACTCCGATCTTGAAAGAGAGGTTGCTGATGCTCAGGGGGACGCCCCTACTACCCGTCCACTGGGTAAACTGTTTGTTCCGGTCAATCTCCGTCTTAGAGTCCTCAGTGAACATCATGATGCGGTGTTGGCTGGACATCTGGGGAATAAGGCCACCGCGGATCTACTTACTAGGCGTTTGGAATTGTTTTGTAAAGAGGAATGGTCAAAAATACCTTCATCCAGGATCCAGGAACTCATTAAAAGCTACAGGAAGCGACTAGAGGCTGTTATTTTTGCAAAAGGAGGATCTACTAAATATTAATGTCACTTTTCTGGTGAGGTGCCCATACTTATGCACCTGTCAAATTTTGTTTGGATGCAGATTGCACATTTTCTGTTAGTACAATAAACCTCATTTCAAGGCAGAAACATTACTGTGTCCAATAGTTATTAGATAAATCAAACTGAAATAGCTGTTGCAAAAACACCAATTTTTATAAAACATTAAGCTTAAGATTAATAGGGGTGCCCAAACTTTTTCATATAACTGTATGTGTATTCTATGTGTATATATCTAGTGTTTTGTGAGCTGTCAGTGTGATTTTATAGTATTGACTATGTATAGCATTATGTATGGGAACTTCCGATTCCGGTGTTCGATATGCAAAAAGTATCGGAACTCAGTATCGGAATTCCGATACGGCGAATATCGGAATGCTCAACACTAATGATGAGACAAAATTCAATAGACTAGGCTTTGACAGGTGCAAATGGGTCTGAAAGAAACAAGGGAAAAAGGCGCTAACGGATTGAGAAATTAAAAGAATTTTCAAGTTTAGTGGAGTTGTTTGACAGCCAGAAGCATTGTATAGTTGACCAGGATCGATGGTGTTCTCAATGCTGAGATATATGTGCGTATCCTACAAGATGAGTTACTGTGTACACTAGAGTACTATGGGTATGAAAAGGACAACATAGTGTTCCAGCAGGACCACTACCCAAAGAATAAGTCAAGATTGGTGAAGAAATGGTTCAATGACAATGAAGTAGAGATGATGGATTGGCCACCACAGTCCCCAGACCTCAATCGAACACTTGTGGGTAGTGTTGAAGAAATTTGGATCTGCTCTCTTACTAGGCTGTCCACTTCATTCTGGTTCACAGTTGCTGCTCTTCTGTGTTTGACAAAATACAACACTTACTGTGTTGGAACCAGAGGCATAGCAAGGAGTTCAGCTCAGAGGTGGCAAAACTTCTGAGTGGGCACCAAACCAAGTAACCATGTTTACAACAATGATAACAAACCCTATTAGTGGGTATAGGGGAATCTCAGTGATGGCCATGCTGTTACTGAAAATAAATCTTTATTAAGGATGAGCGACCGTGCTCCGTGATACTCGGTTATCACTCGAGTATCACAGTGCTTGGATGTGCTTGTTACTCAATGGGCAGTGCTCTAGTTCAAACTAGAATCCCCACCCCACATCTTTGGTGCTTGTTACACAGCCAATAAGCATGCAGGGATTGCCTGTGAGTCACTGCTATGCTGAAGCCATCTTAGTTGTGGCATTAATGTGATTGGCTGTCTGTCTGACATCATCAGGGATTATAAAAGGACAAGCGCCACCCAGATGGGCACACTGATGCCAATACACAGCTCTATAATACAGAGGGAGAGAGTGATTGTCTAGGCTTGTGTGCAGTATAACGAATCAGAAGCCGGAAATCTTGATAATAGTGCTGAAGCTGAACCATCATACTAACAGCCCTTCTAAGGGCTAATTGTTTGCAGCACATACAATCTGCATTTAGCCTAGGGAAGGAGAGAGTTGCAGGAGCAGGGAGAGTTACAGAATCCAGTCTGTAGACAGGGATTAGGCTGTGCAGTCCGTTGGCATATATACAGCTGCAGATTTTTTTGTGGGGGCTGAAAAAAATGAATATATTTTGATCCATCAAGTATTAAGTGATTTGAGGTCTTTTTTGTGTTTTATATAACACATCCAAAAATCGTTGAAACATTTTCCTGGGCTACATTTCTCAGCCATGCACAGCCATGCCATGCATAGTGTGGAGTACATTTCTGTGATCTGTAAAACTGAGAAAAAGCTTTTAAAAATTTTAGAGGCTTCGATTTCTCAGCCATACAATGTTAAGTTGTTTGTGAACATTTCTGTGATCTCTAAAACTGAGGAAAAGCTTTTAAAAAATTTGTAGGCTTCCATTTCTCACCCATACAGTGTTACATGGTCTGCGAACATTTCTGTGATCTCTAAAACTGAGAAAAAACTTTTAAAAATGTTGTAGGCTTCGATTTTTCAGCCATACAATGTTACGTTGTTTGTGAACATTTCTGTAATCTCTAAAACCGAGGAAAAGCTTTTAAAAAATTTGTAAGCTTCCATTTCTTAGCCATACAGTGTTGTGTGGCCTGTGAACATTTCTGTAATCTTTAAAACTGAGAAAAAGCTTTTAACAATTTTGTAGGTTTGCATTTCTCAGCCATACAGTATTATGTTGTCTGGGTATATTTCTGTGATCTTAAAAAACTGAAAAAAGGATGGAAACATTTTTCTGGATTCAATTTGATTGTTATCCATATACTTTTGCATTCTTTCTGTTACATTACTGCAGAGTACACTCACAAAATCCGTGTTGATTGCCCCAGGTGACTAATTTTTTTCTTTTATTAAAAATAAACGATTTCAAGAGACTTAGCAATTATAAAATGTGTAAGGTGTGCATTAAGGGACCGGGAAGTGGAAGTGCTGATGATAATGCAGGCAGATGCCAAGGACGTGGGGCAGGTGTAACTATGCCTGTGGCTGGAGCACAAGAATCACGCCCATCCATGATACATTGGTTCCAGTCCCACTTTGCAGGGAGGCACGGTAAGGACATCCTAAATAGACACTACAAGCGGTTTATACCTTGTGGGAATAAAAGTACAACAAATAGGAAAAACCCAATGTGGCTATACAAAGAAGTAAGAGGGGCAATTAACAGTTAAAGAAAGCATTTAAATACTAAAGCAGGATGGCACCGTTGAAGCTTAAAATAGGGAGAAAATACTTTATCTAAAAAACTAATTAAAGCTGCCAAAAGGAACAGAGAAGCACATTGCTAAGGAGAGTCAAGTACTGCCACACTAAACAATCCCGCTAGCGATCTCATTAGCGTTGCATACTAATGAGATCGCTAGCGGATCGTTTCTATATCGCTAAATGCGGCACATTTAGCGATATAGTTAACGACGCTATCGCCGTTAGCGATCTTCTTAACGACTTTAGCGGTACAAAAGTACCGCTAAATCGCTAAGAAAAGGTGCCACACAGCGATTAGATACTCACCAGCGGAGCGCCAGCGATGAAATAGGGTCCGGAGCGATTCCAGCGACGAGCGAGATCACAGCAGGAAGCTCGTCGCTGGAAGCTGCCGCACTGAACATATCGCTAACGGATCGCTAAATAGTGACGTTTTTTAGCGATCTCGTTAGCGATATTGTTTGTGTGGCATACCTTAAGGCTATGTGCACACGTTCAGGAATGTTTGCAGAAATTTCCTGAGCAAAAACGGACTTTTTCAGCAAAAAAAAAATGCATGCATGCGTTTTGATCGAGTTTTTTGCGTGGTTTTGACGCGTTTTTTGAACGTTTTTACCATGAAATTTTCCTGACCATTCTAGGTCAATAATATAGTGGGAAAAACGCAGATTTAACGCGAAATTAATGAACATGCTGAGTTTTTTTCCGCGATGCTTTTTTTCGCGGAAAAAAACGCACCATGTGCACAAAAATTGCGGAATTCATTCTAAATAATAAGATGCTTCATTCATGTATTTTTTAAGCATTTTTGCCGTGAAAAAACGTGAAAAAAAACGAAAAATACGCAATGTGTGCACATAGCCTCAAACTAATCACAAATTGTTCTTCAACTATATCAATAGTAAAAGAATCAAAAGTGAAAGTGTAGGCCACTTAAAAAATGTGGAAAGAATGGTTGTAGATGACGAGGAAAAAGCGAATATATTAAACATCTGCTTCTCCACGGTATTCACGGTGGAAAATAAAATTCTAGGTGAGACAAAGAAAACCCTATATTAAGGGTCACCAATCTAACACAAGAAGAGGTGAGAAACCAGATAAATAAGATTAAAATAGATAAATCTCCGGGTCCAAATGGCATACACCCACGAGAACTAACAGAACTATGTAATGCAATAGACAAACCATTATTTCTTATATTTCGGGACTCTATAATGACGAGGTCTGTCCCACAGGACTGGAGCATAGCAAATGTGGTACCAATATTCAAAAAGGGCTCCAAAGTGAACCTGGAAATTATAGGCCAGTACACCTAACCTCTATTGTTAGTAAAATATTTGAAGGGTTTCTAAGGGATGTTATTCTTGATTATCTCCATGAGAATAACTGTTTAACTCTATATCAGCATGGGTTTATGAGGAATTGCTCCTGTCAAACCAACCTAATCAGTTTTCATGAAGAGGTAAGCTATAGACTGGACCAAGGTGAGTCATTGGACGTGGTATAGCTTGATTTTTCCAAAGCGTTTGATACTGTGCCACACAAGAGGTTGGCACACAAAATGAGAATGCTGGGTCTGGGGGAAAATGTGTGTAAATGGGTAAGTAACTGGCTTAGTGATAGAAAGCAGAGGGTGATTATAAATGGTATATTCTCTAACTGGGTCACTGTGACCAGTGGGGTACCGCAGGGGTCAGTGTTGGGACCTATTCTCTTCAACATATTTATTAATGATCTAGTAGAAGGTTTACACAGTAAAATATCGATATTTGCAAATAATACAAAACTATGTAAAGCAGTCAATACAAGAGAAGATTAGTATTCTGCTACAGATGGATCTGGATAAGTTGGAAACTTGGGCCGAAAGGTGGCAGATGTGGTTTAACAATGATAAATGTAAGATTATACACATGGGAAGAAGGAATCAATCACTATTACATACTGAACAGGAAACCACTGGGTAAATCTGACATGGAGAAGGACTTGGGGACCCTAGTTAATGATAAACTTACCTGGAGCAGCCAGTGCCAGGCAGTGGCTGCTAAGGCAAACAGGATCATTGGGTGTATTAAAAGAGTTCTGGATACACATGATGAGAGCATTATACTGCCTCTGTACAAATCCCTGGTTAGAGCGCACATGTAGTACTGTGTACAGTTTTGGGCACCGGTGCTCAGGAAGGATATAATGGAACTAGAGCGAGTGCACACGAGAGCAACAAAATTAATAAAGGGGATGGGAGAAAATACAAAACCTAGAGAGATTAGCAAAATTACGATTATTTAGTCCAGAAAAAAAGACGACTGAGGGGCAATCTAGTAACCATGTATAAGTATATAAGGGGACAATACAAATATCTCTCCGAGGATCTGTTAATACCAAGGAAGGCGACGGTCACAAGGGGGCATTCTCTGCGTCTGAAGGAAAGAAGGTTTTTCCACCAACATAGAAAAGGATTCTTTACTGTTAGGGCAGTGAGAATCTGGAATTCTTTGCCTGAGGAGGTGTTGATGGCAAACTCAGTCGAGGGGTTCAAGAGAGGCCTGGTTATCTTCCTGGAGTATAACAATATTGTATCTTACAGTTATTAGGTTCTTTAGAAGGACATAGATCTGGGGTTTTATTCTGACAGAATATAGGCTGAACTGGATGGACAAATGTATTTTTCGGCCTTGCTAACTATGTTACATCCCTTCTGAAGCCAGAGCATTGTGAACAGCTGATCAATTGGATAATAGATAATGCTTCCAGCAGGCTTGGCAGCACCACCCAGCCTTCCACATGGTCCAGTCTTACCTGCCTAAAGTCTGTATCACTTAATACTCACCCTGATCCTCCTTCCTCCAATCATGTTGAGCCCCAGGAGACTAGTAATCCCACATTAGGACACTCCGAGGAGCTGTTTACAACATTATTTCTTGATTGTGGCCTCTCAACCTAGTGCTAAGAAGGGGGAATAACCAGATCACCCAGGCCTTGGGGTTCTGAAGCTTTCTCAACTTTCATGGTGTCCGGATTACAACTGGTTGAGCTGCAATGTGATTTCACTTTATACTTGTATGCCTTATGATATTGCATTACAAGCTGTCAAATACCATCTAAGTTTAATTATACATTGGCTTTATGTAATTACGTACACTGTGCATGTTGTGCAAATTTTGATGACCTATAATTTTTCATGTATGAATTGGATTTTTTTCTCCAGTGTATGAGCTTGACCATGGATTCCAACCACTCGCCCTCTTTGGCCAATAATGTCTTATTGGTAGCTCAATTATTTGTATGTCTCAACCAATCATTATACACAGAGTCTCTTTTGGTATAACAGATACATTGACAACCTCCTATTCATCTGGAGGGGCGATGTATCTGCCATACCTGGATTTATTAATTACTTTTACACAAACGTGTTTAACATGTCTTTTACCGATAGTTTTCATCCTGAATTTATTTCCATTTTAGATCTTAGGTTGGAAGGGGTTAATCACCACATTTCCACCTCCACTTTTTCCATACCAATGTCTGGTATTACAATTTTGCATGCAGCTAGCGGACATCCGCAACAAACAATCAAAGCAATGGCGGTGGGTGAATTTACAAGAATAAAATGTAACTGTAGTTATAACAAATTGAATAATGAGAATATGGAATGTAATGCAAAATAAAAAAACAGAGTATATCATCCTGCTCTCTAAATAGTGCCTTAAAAATTGTTAGAGACAAAAACAGAACAGATTTACAGGTGCTTCTCGCAAATTAGAATATCATCAAAAAATTTATTTTTTTCAGTTCTTCAATACAAAAAGTGAAACTCATATACAGTATTATGTAGAGTAATTACAAACAGAGTGATCTATTTCAAGTGTTTTTTTCTGTTAATGTCGATGATTATGGCTTATAGTGTTATGTTACGGTAGCTGAGGAGTGCAGGCAAAAAAGGAAATACACCAAAGCAGCTGGAATCCATGAGATCGCAGTACCCTGACCAACCACCGCAACCAGAGGCAGCCGTGGAGCGCCCCCACGTTGGTCCTAGATGCCTCGTCACAGCCTGAGAAACTAACTACACCTAAAGATAGAAATAGGAAAGCTATCTGCCCCAGAGCAGAACCCCAAAGATAATAGAAAGCCCCCAAACATGTAATGGCGGTTAGACAAGAGGAAATACTGACACAGAAAGAAAATAGTATGAGCAAACGCTGGGGCCCAAACTATCTAAACAGAAAAGGACAGGAAGGGTACCCACTGCAATCCCAGAAAACCCTGAAAAAACACCAACTCTACCAATTTCAAAATCACCTGAGATCACACGACCTCTACCACCCAAATCAGCTCTCTGGTGTAACAAAAAAAAACAGCAGCCACTGAAAAAAAACTGGAAAAAGCAAAAGTACAAAACACAGTGGCCGGACCAAACTGAGAGGGCAAAAGCCCCCGGAGGGACCCCGAAGGCCCCCACAGAAGTGCAGGACAAAATGCAAAAATATAGCAAAAACACAAAATAAGAAATTGTCTTATCTGAAAGCAGGAGATGCAGACACGACACAGCAGGCTACAAGGGAAACTGGAAAGAAGGATTCAGACCAGAACAATTGATCACCGGCAACCCTGATGGGAAAATGACTCCCTTATATAAGACCAATCAGTAACACCTGATTCCCAGTCCTCACAATCCTCACTAGTACCGCTTGTAACCACCAGAGGGAGCCTCTGCTCAGAACTCATCTCAAACCCATTCACAACAGTACCCCCCCCTTGAGGAGGGGTCACCGAACCCTCATTTGAGCAACCAGGTCGGTCAGGATGAGTTCTATGATACGCACGGATAAGTCTCCTAGCATGGATGTCCGAAGCAAACACCCAAGAATTGTCTTCCTGACCATAACCTCTCCATTTAACCAAATACTGGAGTCTTCGTCTAGAAAAACGAGAATCCAATATTTTCTCAACCACATACTCCAGATTGCCCTCAACCAAAACAGGGTCAGGAGGCACAGCAGCAGGAACCACTGGCTCAACAAACCTCTTCAACAAGGACTTGTGGAACACGTTATGGATCTTAAATGTCCCTGGAAGAAGCAAACGAAAAGAAACAGGATTAATAATCTCCATGATCTTATAAGGTCCAATGAACCTAGGCTTAAATTTAGGAGATGCTACTCTCATAGGAATATTCTTTGAGGACAACCAGACCAAGTCCCCCACTTTAAACCGAGGACCATCAGTCCTATGCCGGTTAGCAAACCGCTGGGCCTTCTCCTGAGAAAGGGACAACCTCTCCACTACCTGGTCCCAAATCTGCTGCATACGCTCAACAACAGAGTCAACACCTGGACAGACAGAAGCCTCCGTCTGTCCTGAAGAAAATCGAGGGTGAAACCCAGAATTACAGAAAAACGGAGACATCAAAGTGGCAGAGCTAGCCCTATTATTAAGAGCAAACTCAGCCAAAGGCAAAAAAGAGACCCAGTCATCCTGATCAGCAGACACAAAGCATCTTAGATAAGTCTCCAATGTCTGGTTTGTTCTCTCAGTTTGACCATTGGTCTGAGGATGAAATGCCGAGGAGAAAGACAATTGAACACCCAGTTTAGAACAAAAAGTCCTCCAAAATCTGGAAACAAACTGGACTCCTCTGTCAGACACAATGTTCTCAGGAATGCCGTGTAAACGAACCACGTGCTGAAGGAACAACGGCACCAATTCAGAGGAGGAAGGCAACTTAGGCAATGGCACAAGATGTATCATTTTGGAAAACCTATCACAAATTACCCAGATGGTGGTCATTCTCTGAGAAACAGGAAGATCGGAAATGAAATCCATAGAGATATGGGTCCATGGTCTCTTGGGCACAGGCAATGGCATCAACAAACCACTAGAGCGAGAGCAAGGCTTGGAGCAAGAGCAAGTCCCGCAGGACTGCACAAATTCCCTGACATCGCGAGACAAGGTAGGCCACCAAAAGGACCGACTAACCAAGTCTCTGGTACCAAAAATTCCGGGATGCCCAGCTAATGCGGAACAATGAATCTCAGACATCACACTCTTTTTCCATTGGTCCGGGACAAACAATTTTCCAACAGGGCAGCGCTCGGGCCTATCCTCCTGACACCCCTCCAGAGCAAGTCTCAAATTGGGCGAGATGGCGGAAAGAACTACACCCTCCTTCAAAATAACAGAGGGATCAGATAGCTCAGGAGAGTCCGCAAGGAAACTCCTCGAGAGGGCATCCGCCTTAACATTCTTAGTGCCAGGAAGAAAGGAAACCACAAAATTAAAACGTGTGAAAAACAAGGCCCACCTGGCCTGTCTAGGATTGAGTCGCTTGGCAGATTCCAGATAGACCAGATTCTTATGGTCCGTAAGGACCACCACCTGATGTTTGGCTCCCTCCAGCCAATGTCTCCACTCTTCAAAAGCCCACTTCATGGCCAATAACTCCCGATTACCCACGTCATAATTACGTTCAGTAGGAGAAAATTTTCGAGAGAAAAAGGCACAAGGGTTACTTTTAGAGGTCTCTGGATCTTTTTGGGACAAAACGGCACCTGCCCCAATTTCAGAGGCATCAACCTCCACCTGAAATGGCAGAGAAACATCAGGCTGCCGTAGAACAGGAGTAGAAGTGAATCTCTGCTTAAGTTCCTGAAACGCAGAGACTGCCTCAGGAGGCCAATTCACCACATCAGAACCCTTTCTGGTCAAATCAGTTAATGGTTTAACAATAACCGAGAAATTACCAATAAATTTACGATAAAAATTGGCAAAACCCAAAAATCTCTGAAGAGCCTTTAATGAAGTAGGTTGGACCCAATCACAGATGGCCTGAACCTTGACCGGGTCCATTTCAATAACAGATGGGGACAAAATGAATCCCAGAAATGAGATCTTCTGTACGCCAAAAAGACACTTTGATCCCTTCACATACAGAGCATTCTCTCTCAAAATCTGGAATACAGTTCGAACATGTTTCACATGAGAGTCCCAGTCATTAGAAAAAATCAAGATATCATCCAAATAAACAATCAGAAACTTGTCCACAAAATCCCTGAAAATGTCATTCATGAAGGACTGGAAGACGGAAGGAGCATTAGTGAGCCCAAAGGGCATCACAAGGTACTCAAAATGCCCTTCAGGGGTGTTAAATGCCGTCTTCCATTCATCCCCGTGCTTAATGCGAATAAGGTTATACGCCCCCCTGAGGTCAAGCTTGGTAAACCAAGTAGCGTTTTTCACCCTGGAAAACAGGTCAGAAATCAAGGGTAACGGGTATTGATATTTCACAGTAATATTGTTCAAGAGACGATAATCAATACACGGCCTTAATGAACCATCTTTTTTGGCCACAAAGAAAAAACCGGCACCTAAGGGTGAAGAGGATGGTCTGATATGACCCTTCTCCAATGATTCCTTGATATAAGACCGCATAGCGTCATGTTCAGGTACAGACAAGTTAAAAAGGCGACCTTTAGGGAATTTACTACCTGGCACTAATTCAATAGCGCAGTCATAGC
>JARQOD010000001.1:860746384-860946074 GCA_033576555.1 Oophaga sylvatica | reverse complement strand
CACGATAACGTCGTCTAGGTATAGCAGCACGGTTTCAAATTGAGATGTCCCAGCAATTCTCCATCACTCTCTGAAATGTTCCTGGGGCACTGCTGAGCCCAAACGGCATTCTGTCGAACTCACAGAGCCCCATTGGGTGGTGAAAGCCGTTTTCCTCACGATCCTCCTCAGCCACAGCCACTTGCCAGTATCCACTAGTCAGATCAAGGGTAGAAAAGTAGTTAGCCGTTTTCAGAGCAGCTAAGGACTCCTCAATTCGTGGTAATGGGTATGCATCCTTGTGTGTTATGCGGTTCACCTGCCTGTAATCCACACACATTCTCATACTACCATCTTTCTTTTAACCAGAACTAGGGGTGCTGCCCAGGGGCTACAACTATCCCTTATCACCCCGGCTTCCTTCATATCATGTAACATTTCCTTAGCTTTCTGATAATGGGCTGGAGGTATGGGCCTGTACCGCTCTTTGATGGGAGGATGACCACCTGTAGGGATATGATGCTGTACTCCCTTAATGGCCCCAAAGTCGAGTGGATGCTTGCTAAACACTTGGGCATACTCTTGTACCACCCGTAATACCCCTTGCTTCTGGTGAGCGGGAGTGGTGTCCGTCCCAACATGGAGCTGCTGACACCATTCCGCCACCTGAGTTGCTGGGTCATTGTCCTCCGCTATCTGACAAGAGTCTAAGGACTCAGCCGGGAGAATAGAATTATTATCGACGGCATGTAGTTTAGCAATGGTTGCATAACGGGGTAAGTTTACCTCATCATCTCCCCAGTTAAGAAACCGTACCGGTACTCTCCCATTTATCACTTCCACTACCCCTCTCGCTGTCATGAGTGTGGGTCTATGTTCTGAGCAATGGGGTTCTACGACTGCTTGGTAGTTTTGTCCTCTCAGACCTATGGCTGCCCTACACCATATTATCATTTCACTCATTGGGGGTATCACAATAGGGTTCGAGTCAGTGACCCGTACGTTACCAATTTCGCCGTCTGTAAGCTTCGCTTGCTGCTGACACATCAGGGCCCGGATCTCTCTCTGGATCACTCCTTTCTGCCTTGGTCAGGCGATCTCAGCGAGCTGTTGGAGTAGAAACACAACTTCTCCCAGACAGTTACTGATAACGTTAGTACCCAAAATTATATTTAAACCGTTCTCCTCATTTACAGTCTTTACTACCAGAAGCCCCTGGTCTTTCAACTCCTCTCTGCCCACTTTCACATCCACACTTTTGGTCCCGAGTACTTCCACAGGGAGACCATTAGAAGCATACACAGTAAAGTCAGGGCTCGGGGGTTGAAGACTATCCATAGACCAGAACTTCGTATATAGGGCTTCAGGTATTATGGTCACCTGAGACCCAGTATCTAGCAACGCCGGAACTGCAATCCCATCCAGAATGATGGACAGGTAGGGTCGTCCACCCACGAACCTGCGGTTCCAATCTAAGGGGCCTGACGAGTCTCCACCTGGGTGTTGGCCCTCGACCCAGGTTCTGCCCGTTTAAAGGACACTGTGTCGACATATGACCTTTCCGGTTGCAGGGGTAACAGGTGATCTCCCGACGAGGAGGGTGTTGATCAGAGGTTGCTCCTGGGGTGGCGTTGTCCTCCTCCGGGGGGGCGACGTCTTCCTTCTTCTCCGGTTCATCCACGGAATGTCTTCTGGGCAGTCCGCTAATAAGATCTTCCCTTCTTCCTCTTTCCGCAGCTGCAGGGCACTCATCACAGCAGCCAGATTTTTAGTCAGCTGGCGCACCTCTGAGCGCAGACAGTCCAATTCACTAGGGGGTGTCACCTGCGTTTTGGCTTCTGCCACTAGCGGGGAAAAGGTGGGTACTGCCGGTTCCAGAGTGACTTCACCCTGGTGATGTTGGGTTGCCACTTCAGGTTTGCCCAGGGGTCGCAGTCCTTTTATTGCCATGTCCTTTAGGGCATCAAAGGTGGCATCTGGGTGATCTAAAGACCACCAATTCACAGTTCTGCGTTCCGCTTGGGACCTCAGTCCTTGCACAAATTGTTCTTTCAGCATCTTATTTTCATCAATGACACTTATGGTATTAACCTGCTTGAGGGCTCTCAGGGCCCCTTGTAGTCGGCAGGCATAGTCCCTTATGCTGTCACTTGGTTGCTGTGCACAGTTATAGAATGCCATCCGGAGATCTGTCTCGGTGCAATCTTCAAAAATGGCCTGTAACTTTAAGAGGATTGCAGGCACCAACTCCTGGTCCGTGGTAGCCCAAGTCTCCACTTCTCTCTCAGCCGCGCCAGTTAGCTGCCCTATTAACACTGCAGCTTTTTGCCTCTCAGACATAGAGTACATTTCCAGGACACTGCATATCTTCCGTTTGAATCCTGCTAAAGTGCCTGGCTCGCCGCTGTACTGGGGAAGCCATTTCGCCCCAGGCATATATGGAAGCGTTAGTGGCATGAGCGGGACCACCGGACTGGGTGCTGGGCCTGCGCCCCCATCTGGCGCTACAAGGCCTGGCGGTGCGGGAGCGGGGCCTCCGGCTGGGGCCGCACTGTCGGCCGGTTGTTGTGACATCTTAGTGCCCCCTTGGTTAAACGGAGCCTACCGGTTCCAGAAGCTGCCGCTCCACAAGCACAGCGATGGGGACAGGACCTTCGTCGCAGGCGCTCTGATGTCAGAGCGTTCACTTCCTGTCGCAGGACCTGCCGCTGAGTCAGAGCCGGGGGCGTGTCCAAGACTTTGCGCGCTCTTTCAGGTACGCCCACCTTCTTCTCCAGCGCCTTAGGGCGCGAATATGGCGGCAAATATGGCGGTATTTGGCGCCAAACAACAGCAACAGTCTTTTTCACCAAAACACTCCACAGGCACACAGGGCTCGCAATGCTGCAAGTTTCGGATCCTGTTCGTGACGCCAAGTTTTTGTTGTGACCCGCACCACAATTGTGGGTTACCAGGGCAATGGGGTACTCAGAGCCGAGCCCGTAGAAGTCTATGGGGTTGTCACAGGTAGCGGTAGCTCGGTCTGTGGCCCTGGCGGTCAGGCGTATGTTGGGGGGTATATTTACAGGGGATAGGTATATATACAGTTCGTGACGCCACCTGTAGTTCTCTGATCACTGAGACCAGCGCTGCTGTAGAACTCTGAGGGGATGTTATGCAGCTAGATGACGGGTCCCCTACAGGTGGGACTGGTCCCTCAAAGTCTATGAAGTTAATGATGTCGGGTGCAGGTAAATAAATCAGTCTCACACCATCCAGCGTCTTTCCATACCTTTTACTTGTCAGATGATAAGGCAGGTCCCAGGGAGGCTGTTCGGGGTGGATGAATGCACGTAGCGGTAACAGTTGAGCAGGTTACAGGCCTCCTTCTCTTTCCGAATGATGAGTGAGTCCAAGCTTGCCTGTAGCTAAGTTAACTCTATAGTTTTCAGCTTTTTCCACTAGCTGTACTGCCCGGTCAGTTTTGTGATAGAGCCTTATAAGTGGTGAACTAAGTACTTTCTTTTGCCGCGCGCCGGACTCAGAAGCCTTGTTCTCCTGACTCGGTTACGTACTGGCACTCTAAGGGCGGCTTTCTGCAACCTAAGGTCCAGTAAGACTCTGGTTTTTTCTATCACTATGCCTGGAGCTATAGTGACACTTCGGTCCCCAGTGACCGGTGACAATGTGCAAGATAATCCAATCCTTAAGGCACTTTTGAATTCCTCCACTATGCCCTTCGCCCTGCTTCTGCTTTCAATATAGCACTGCAGCGTGAAGATAGAAAGTCAGTTTTCTTCCTTGGTCTCACTGAGTAACTCTCAGTTTCCTCAAAGTTCAGACTGAGTAAAAGGTAACTCTGACTAGACTCGGGATGATAACTAGTCATCCGTTACTAGACTCCACTTCTTTGAATTGGCAGGAACTAATCTTCTGCTCACACAGAGCTCTGACAGGAATCCTCACTGTCTGGGAAGAACTAGCCCTGACTGCTCTGTACGATGACAGGAAGCTAGACTAACTGCACTGTGTTACACGTCACTCCCCTATACACCCCTGTGGGTGTGTCTGAAGTGTAAGTGAGTGATGTTAAGCTTTAACTGTTACCTTACTGTGCATTCTCCAGATCCTGTGTGCCTTACATACCAGGGCTACACAAGTGCCTGTTGTGGTTTTTCCTCTACTTGCTTATTGTTTATCTCCTTAACCTTTTGTGTTCCTCTGTAGTGGAAGTGTTGTATGCAAGGCTGTGTTTTCTTTACCCCTTGTCTGTCTCGTTTGTCTTAGACTGAGTGTAAGCTGTGACCTGCCCATTCCCTGTGGTAGTAATCAGGGTCCTTCTCAGGACTAGATTACAGTGGTCAGGGATCTACAGGAGACAGGGTTACGCTGGCGGCCTGGACCTCTGTACCATTAACAGTACCTCCAGGTAGAGGGACTAGTCAGGACCCCAGTTCAGGGTCAGCATAGACCCCGGTTCACCTCTATCCAGAGACAGCGTGACACGTACACAGTATTGACCCACAATACATAGGATATTATGTCAGGTAAGACATTGCTGGCAGATACTATGTATACATGTTGATTTTCTCTATTATATGAAATTTAGAATGATGTCACATTAGATATAGGTTACTATCATTGAATATATCTGTTATACGTCGTGACATTTTCACCGGCCACTTCCCCAGCAGACCAGCAGGTATATGAAGGAAGCTAATTAACAAAACATCAATCGCAGCTGGGCGAGGCTGGTCAGTCCAGCACCGAGAGAGAAAGAATTAACTCCCTCAGTGCCGAAAAACACCCAGCACCAGAAACTCAGCTGTGCGAAGTCAGGGTGTGTAATCGCGACGATCTCCGCCGCGACACACCCGTGACAAAAACTGAAATAAATTAACTTTTTGATGATATTCTAATTTTGTGAGAAGTACCTGTAATTAAATTTTCTCATCCAAAAAAATAATACTTCCATGTCAAACAAACCTGTTTACTCTCTTCATTTCAGTCCTCATTTTTATGAAATAAAGAAAACAATCATGAAATATCTACCTATTTACATGAGGATGCTACTGTATTTAAAATTATACATCCAGATTGTTTGGTAGTGGCCAAAAGAGCGCAAACATTGGGTAGTATCTTGTCTCCAAATTCCCGCAGACCCGTAGACCGACGTCATATATGGTTGAACTGAAAAGGTTTTTACAGATGCGGTTTCAGTCGATGTGGTATATGTCGGTTTGCTTTGATCACAAAAAAATTCTCAAATACAGATGGATTGCAACAATTCAGTGTTCGCCACTACATTAATTGTAATAGGGATTATGTTATATTTGAGATTAAATGTGTCATACAGTACAGACCAAAAGTTTGGACACACCTTCTCATTTAAAGATTTTTCTGTATTTTCATGACTATGAAAATTGGAAATTCACACTGAAGGCTTCAAAACTATGAATTAACACATGTATAATTATATACTTAACAAAAAGTGTGCAACAACTGAAATTATTAATTAAACCAAAACCATGGGTAACATGTTTTAACATGGTTCCAAAAATGGACCAGGGCAACTCCCTACATAATTGCCATTAATATGGGCTGAATGCTCCGATATTCTTGTAAGGTTTAACAACTGAAATTATGTCTTATATTCTAGGTTCTTCAAAGTAGCCACCTTTTGCTATGATGACTGCTTTGCACACTCTTGGCATTCTCTTGATGAGCTTCAAGAGGTAGTCACCGGAAATGGTTTTCACTTCACAGGTGTGCCCTGTCAGGTTTAATAAGTGGGATTTCTGGCCTTATAAATGGGGTTGGGACCATCAGTTGTGTTGTGCAGAAGTCTAGTGGATACACAGCTGATAGTCCTACTGAATATACTGTTAGAATGTGTATTATGGCAAGAAAAAAGCAGCTAAGTAAAGAAAAACAAGTGGCCATCATTACTTTAGGAAATGAAGGTCAGTCAGTCTGAAAAATTGGGAAAACTTTGAAAGTGTCCCCAAGTGCATTTGCAAAAGCCATCAAGCGCTACAAAGAAACTGCCTTACATGAGGACCGCCCCAGGAAAGGAAGACCAAGAGTCACCTCTGCTTCTGAGGATAAGCTTATCCGAGTCACCAGCCTCAAAAATCGCAGGTTTACTCAGATTAGAGACCAGGTCAATGCCACACAGAGTTCTAGCAGCAGACACATCTCTACAACAACTGTTAAGAGGTGACTTTGTGCAGCAGGCCTTCATGGTAAAATAGCTGCTAGCAAACCACTGCTAAGGACAGGCAACAAGCAGAAAAGACTTGTTTGTGCTAAAGAACACAAGGAATGAACATTAGACCAGTGGAAATCTGTGCTTTGGCCTGATGAGTCCAAATTTGAGATCTTTGGTTCCAACCACCGTGTCTTTGTGCGACACAGAAAAGGTGAACGGATGGACTCTACATGCCTGGTTCCCACCGTGAAGCATGGAGGAGGAGGTGTGATGGTGTGGGGTGCTTTGCTGGGTGACACTGTTGGGGATTTATTCAAAATTGAAGGCATACTGAACCAGCATGGCTACCACAGCATCTTGCAGCGGCATGCTATTCCATCCGGTTTGCGTTTAGTTGGACCATCATTTAGTTTTCAACAGGACAATGACCCCAACACACACCTCCAGGCTGTGAAAGGGCTATTTGACCAAGAAGGAGAGTGATGGGGTGCTACGCCAGATGACCTGGCCTCCACAGTCACCAGACCTGAACCCAATCGAGATGGTTTGGGGTGAGCTGGACCACAGAGTGAAGGCAAAAGGGCCAACAAGTGCTAAGCATAACTGGAAACTCCTTCAAGATTGTTGGAAGACCATTTCCGGTGACTACCTCTTGAAGCTCATCAAGAGAATGCCAAGAGTGTGCAAAGCAGTCATCAAAGCAAAAGGTGGCTACTTTGAAGAACCTAGAATATAAGACATATTTTCAGTTGTTTCACACTTTTTTGTTTAGTATATAATTCCACGTGTTAATTCATAGTTTTGATGCCTTCAGTGTGAATTTACAATTTTCATAGTCATGAAAATACAGAAAAATCTTTAAATGAGAAGTTGTGTCAAAACTTTTGGTCTGTACTGTATGTGATAAGCTATATTTGGGCTACACTATTCGTAAGCTCAAAAAGCGCATCTCTGAGCATCTCACAGTTATCTATAATTTATCTGAAACTAATAGCACAAATTCTCATGCATCTAAACACTTTATAAAATGTCACAATAGAGAAACTTCTTTCCTGCAAGCCTTCGGCATAGAAAGGGTGTTTCCAAATCTAAGAGGCGTTAATATCAGGAGACGTCCATTAGATCGGGAAGCATTCTGGATATTTAATCCCAATACACATCATCCAAATGGACTTAATATGCCCCGTGATGTAATGTATGTAGTACAGTTCATATAGCGTCTTGTGCTTGGGTGCGATGAAAATACATGAGACACAGGTTTGATATAGAAAGTCTTGTATTACTTCATACAAGTTGGCAAAAATAGTCACACAGTTTGCAGACACAGAAGCAGGAGACACAGCAGGCCAGAGTAATCTAAGCTCAGCAATCACTCTCCACAACAGGTTCAGGATCTTCTTCTCTGTTACCGTAAGTCCATGCAAACGTGGGTCTTTCAAAGAGCAGGGTTCAGAGTCCACAAGTGCTTCAGAGTTCCTCAGTAGGAATAGCTGGAGTACAAGGTCCAAGGCTTTAGGAGTCAGGTCACAGGTTCACTGCAGGCTAGATTCTGAAGCACTGATTGCTCAGCTGTGGCTGCTTAAGAAGCAAAAGGAGAGAATCAGGGCGGGAACATGCAAGCTGGAAACTCCATTTTGACTGAGGGCAAGATAGCTGCAGCAAGACAGAAAGTAAAATGGCTGACGAACAAACTGAGTTTCAGGAACATGTACACAGAACCTTACATTACTCCCCCCTTAGGGACAACCTCCGGATGACCTCAGGCCAGGCTTGTGTGGGTACCTCTGATGAAACTGACGGAGCAAGCGAGGAGCATTAACGTTATTGACTGGTTCCCATGAGTTGTCCTCCACTGGGTAGCCCTGCCATTTAATCAGATATTGTAACTGATTTCTATACAACCTGGAATCTAAAATCCTTTCCACCACAAATTCTTCCTGACCATCGACTAGCACTGGGTCAGGGCAAGGAGAAGAACGTCCAGGAAACGTATTGGGTGTCGCAGCCTTTAGTAGGGATACATGAAAGACAGGGTGAATTCTCATAGTTCTGGGCAGTTGAAGACGACAAGCAACGGCACTTATAATTTTACTGATTTTATAGGGTCCAATGTACTTATGTCCCAACTTAGACGATGGAATCCTTAACTTAAGATTTCTGGTTGACAGCCAGACCAAGTCTCCTACCTTGAAAGCTGGTGCAGGTTTACGAAATTTATCTGCTGCTTTCTTGTACCTTTCCTGAGCCGATTCCAGATTCTCCTTTAGAAGATCCATATTCTTCTGTAAAGACGTGATTCTTTCAGCCACTGCTGGTAAAGGCGTTTCTATGGGAAATCGTGGTAGAATGTTAGGATGATAACCTAGATTAGAGTAAAAAGGAGACTGCTTAGTGGAGGCACTCTGAGAGTTGTTATACGAGAACTCAGCTAATGGAAGTAGATCCACCCAATCATCCTGTAGGTGGCAGATAAAGCAGCGGAGATACTGCTCCAGGGTTTGATTGGTTCGTTCGGTCTGTCCATTAGTCTGGGGATGAAAAGCAGAAGAAAGGTTTACTTTAATGTCCAATGCTGCACAGAAATTTTGCCAAAACCTAGAAGTGAATTGCACCCCTCGATCCGAAATAACCTCATCCGGTACTCCATGTAAGCGAAACACATCTTTGATCATCAAATCTGATGTCTGTTTTGCAGTGGGTAAGCCGACACAAGGGATAAAATGAGCTGCCTTTGTTAGACGGTCAACCACCACTAGAATGGTGTTCTTCCCTTGAGAGGTTGGTAACTCCACAATGAAGTCCATAGAAATGGATCCCCACGGGCGGGACGGGGTGGGAAGAGACTGTAACAGACCAGTTGGTGAGGAGCGAGGTGTTTTGCATCTTGCACAGACTTCACATGAAGTGACATAGTTTAAAACATCCTTCCTGCAAGTGGGCCACCAAAAGAAACGAGAGAGAAATTCCTGTGTCTTTAGAATTCCTCTATGCCCAGCTATCCTGGAATCGTGAATGAGTTGCAATACTCTCAATCTGACTGTTTCAGGAATATACAGGCGTTGTCCCTGAATCCACACACCATTCTTAAAGACAAGACTTACGTCCCTTGGGGGTTGTGCCAAAAAGGAATCCGCATGGTATGCTTCCTTGATGTCCTTAAGTAGGTCTTGATTATGAATTACTCCTAGGAATCTAGAGTCAGGAAGAATAGTCTTAGGAGGAGTAATTGGACGTGTCTCTGCTGAGTAAATCCTAGAGAGTGCATCAGCCTTTCCATTGCGCGATCCTGGTCTATAAGAAATGATAAAATTAAATTGGTTTAAGAAAAGATTCCAGCGAGCCTGGCGAGGAGTCAGGCACTTAGCCGACCTGATAAACTCAAGGTTACGATGGTCTGTCAGGACGACTATTTGCTGTGCAGCTCCCTGAAGAAGGTGTCTCCATTCTTTGAAGGCGGCAATAATGGCCAACAACTCTCTATTGCCCACATCGTAGTTCCTCTCAGCCGAAGACAACTGCTGGGAAAAGAAGGCACAGGGATGCAAGACATTCTTCTCACCTGTTCTCTGAGAGAGTATAGCTCCAACGGCACAGTCTGAAGCATCCACCTCTATTATGAAGGCAAGCTCGGGGTTGGGATGTACTAGGATAGGTGCAGTGGTAAATTTATCTTTTAGACGGGAAAATGCTTCCTGGGCTTGGGGAGTCCAGGAGAACCTAGACTCTTTCCGGGTAAGTTGGGTGATAGGTGACACTACCTCAGAGAAATTTCTAATGAAACGTCTATAGAAGTTGGCAAACCCGATGAAGCGCTGTACCTCCTTCACATTTCTAGGACTTGGCCAATCCTTGATGGCTTGGGTTTTGCTTCCATCCATACTAATTCCTTGTGTAGACAGTACATACCCCAGAAATTGAATTTCGGTCCTATGGAATTCACACTTTTCAAGTTTGATGTAAAGATGATTTTGTCTTAGACGTTCCAAGACCATTCTCACATGTCCATGATGTTCCTCTGTGGAGTTAGAAAAAATTAGAATATCATCCAAATAAATTACCACGAATGTATCTAGAAGATCCCTGAAGATGTCATTCACCAAGTGTTGGAAAGTGGCTGGGGCGGTACTCAGACCAAAAGGCATAACTAGATATTCAAAGTGTCCATAGCGTGACCTGAATGCAGTCTTCCATTCATCCCCAGGTCTAATACGGACTAAGTTATAGGCCCCACGAAGATCTAGTTTAGAGAAAATTTTGGCATGTCGCACTCTCTCCAATAACTCAGGGATTAAAGGCAATGGATAACGGTTTCTAATAGTAACCTTATTGAGTTCCCTATAGTCTACGCATGGTCTCAGAGATCCATCTTTCTTCTTTACAAAGAAGATGGGTGCACCTGCAGGAGATGAAGAGGGGCGTATGAAGCCCTTGGCTAGATTTTCGTCTATGTAATCCTTTAAAGCCTTTAGCTCGGGCCCCGCCAGGGGGGAGATCTTACCAAAAGGTATCTCTGCTCCAGGCAATAATTCAATTGGACAATCATATGGACGGTGAGGAGGAAGCTGGTCAGCGTTCTTCTTGTCACATAAATCCACATAGTCCTGGTATGCAGCTGGTAGTTCAGGGACTGACATGGTTCCTTTAGGAACAGAGCAAGCTGAAACTTTTGGACTCATCTGTTTCTCTGGAAAGTGTAATTCCTTGGTCTCCCAGTTAATGGTAGGATTCTGAGCCTGCAGCCATGGTAGCCCTAGAATAATGGGAAAGTGGGGAGAAGAGATAAGCATAAAGGACAGTTTCTCTTGATGATCTTTACCCATAAGAACCCTCAAAGGCTCTGTTTCCTGATCCACTGGTCCAGAGGTCAGCAGGGAGCCATCCACAGTTTCCATCTGTACTGGAGTAGCCTTCTTCACTGAACGTATCCCCTGTTTCAGAGCAAAGGAGACATCCATAAAATTTCCACTTGCCCCTGAGTCGATCATAGCAGAGCTAGACACCCAAGCTGAGTCAACCCAGAGTTTGATGGAAAGAAAGCAATGAGAATTGTTTTTCTTACAACTCAGCTGGACACCGCTGAGGAAACTTGAAAAATGGCAGCGTTTACACAGTCAACGTCCTCAGAGGTAACGGAGTTTAAGTCCGAGAAATCAAGATCTGTTGCTGCAGATCTCTCTGGAGCCTGAGGCTCGGACCTGACAGATCGCCTCTCGCAACACTCACAATGAATGAGTGCTGCAGTAGTCTTACGAGAACGGCTGGGGCAGTTTATAATGAAGTGCCCTGACTTACCACAATAGAAACATAGATTCTCCTTAAAACGATGTTCCTTGCGTGCATCACTAACCCGTCGTTGTAAAGAGTCTACCTGCATGGGTTCAGGTTCAGGTTCCCGTGTAATCCTACTCAAAGGTTCCTTAGCTGGAGAGGAAGGTAGGAAAAGGTTAGTGCGATTGCTTTCGAACCATCTCTCTTGCCTGCGTTCAGTCAGACGAGTATCAATACGGATGCAGTAGTTAATAAAGTCACCTAACGCAGTGGGAGGGTCGGCACGAGCAAGTTCATCCTTAATCAGTGGAGATAACCCCTTTCGAAAAATAGATTTTTTGGCGGAACTGTCCCAGGTGGTATCAAGGGCCCATCTCCTGAAATCCAAGGCATATTCAGCTACCGAGTGCTTACCTTGGCGCAAAGCTAACATGGCTGCTTCAGCTGTTGCACCTCGATTGGGGTCATCAAACACCTGCCCCATGGCTGAAATAAAAGCATCAAGGTGATTCAAACAATCATCCTCAGTCTCAATCAGAGGGTTTGCCCACATCAAAGCCTTGTTGGTAAGCAACATAATTATAGTAAGCACCTTAGATCGTTCAGTGGGAAATTGTGAAGCATGTGCAGAAAAAAAAAGATTGCATTGATTAATAAATCCCCTGAATTTCTCACGTTCACCGCCAAAACGAAAAGGGGGCAACTTGGGAATCCCAGAACTCGGGGCTACGGCAGGAGCCTGGACTCGCCCTTCTAGAACCTCAATCCTGGCTCGCAAATCCTGGGCAGTCTGTCCAAACACTTGCAAATTGTGATTAGTGAGGTCCTGTAGGCTTGAAAAACGGGTCTTTATATTCTGCAAATCTGCAAGGATATTATCAGTCACTCCGCAAAGTTCCTTTATGCGGGCCTCCATTTTCCAGATCTTTTAAGACAGGAGTACTGGAAGAAGAGGAGAGGAGAAAAAAAAACAATAGTGTTTACCTGTGGTAACACTGCAGAGAGAAAAAAAAATTAAGGGAACTGCTCACCTGGAATGGTTGTGAGAAGTCACAACCACTATCATCACAGAAAGTTCACCCGGACATCTGATATCCACAGTTACAGCAGACAAAAAAGAGAAAAGAAAAAAAAAAACAATAGTGTTTACCTGTGGTAACACTGCAGAAAAAAAAAACACTTAAGGAATTGCTCACCTGAAATGGTTGTGAGAAGTCACAACCACTGTCATCACAGAAAGTACAACCGGACATCCGATATCCACAGTTACAGCAGACACAGCCTTTGCAGACCCAGCAGACACTAACGTTTTGGCTTCAGAATCTTGTAATGTATGTAGTACAGTTCATATAGCGTCTTGTGCTTGGGTGCGATGAAAATACATGAGACACAGGTTTGATATAGAAAGTCTTGTATTACTTCATACAAGTTGGCAAAAATAGTCACACAGTTTGCAGACACAGAAGCAGGAGACACAGCAGGCCAGAGTAATCTAAGCTCAGCAATCACTCTCCACAACAGGTTCAGGATCTTCTTCTCTGTTACCGTAAGTCCATGCAAACGTGGGTCTTTCAAAGAGCAGGGTTCAGAGTCCACAAGTGCTTCAGAGTTCCTCAGTAGGAATAGCTGGAGTACAAGGTCCAAGGCTTTAGGAGTCAGGTCACAGGTTCACTGCAGGCTAGATTCTGAAGCACTGATTGCTCAGCTGTGGCTGCTTAAGAAGCAAAAGGAGAGAATCAGGGCGGGAACATGCAAGCTGGAAACTCCATTTTGACTGAGGCAAGATAGCTGCAGCAAGACAGAAAGTAAAATGGCTGACGAACAAACTGAGTTTCAGGAACATGTACACAGAACCTTACACGTGAATTAATGTTTCATTATTGATATATGGACCTGTCGTTTCAAATGTAAATGCAATTTTATATATTTTTTTATTTGCTTCTTTCTAATTATTGTGTATTCATGTAATATGGTTTTAATTATTGGATCATGTGACCACTTTGCATTTTAATTGGTGAACCACCATATAAATGAACTTGTGGGTAACATTTGTGCAGCTCTGAAAATGCGGTCTGTGCATTTGAAACGAGTGGTTCTATGTTCATCCTGGTTATGGAATAGTTTTAATCGAAATAAACTATACCATTGACTAAGCTGGAACCTCTTCTTTCTTTTTGGCCTCTCAAACTGCACGCTCGAAGAGGATAGGAAGATATGGTGTTTAGTGATACACAAACCTTAGAGCAGCCATGGCCACAAGAACATGATGATGGGGAACAGAAAATTTTGGTAAGGAGGAAGATGATGAGACATAGTTGCCGCTAAGTCTTGTTGTTAAGTCACTAAGTCAGGAGGATCAAGGAGCAGTAGTGGAAAGATGAGGTGGTGTTCCGCAGAGCACCGACACTCGTGCATTTCTTCGTCAAAGAGTTAGATGTTTCCTAGTTTGGGACTGTATTTAAAGAGAGATCAGCAAGGACATGACAACTAAGAACCTAACCACCAGCATGATCAGGCACATGTCATCTAAGTACCCAACTCGATGGGCCCAACGCCTTGGTCCACTGCCTCTTCCCCTGTGCTAGATGCTTCCCAATTCCCTGCCCAAAACACTGGCGCAGATGCCTCCTGCCCTGCACCTATCCTTGCACATTATGACTTACTATTATGACTTGAGATCGGACGCCATGTCGCATTTGGAAAGCCCCTGATATGCCTAAACAGTGGAAACCCCCCACAAGTCACATTTTTGAAAGTAGACCCCCTATGGAACTTATTTAGATGTGTGCTGAGCACTTTGAACCCCCAAATGCTTCACAGAAGTTTATAACGTAGAGCAGTAAGAATAAAAAGTCAAATTTTTTTCACAAAAATGATCTTTTCATCCTCAATTTTTTATTTTCCCAATGGAAACAGGAGAAATTGGACCCCAAAAGTTGTTGTGCAATTTGTCCTGAGTATGCTGATACCCCTTATGTGGGGGTAAACCACTGATTGAGCGCATGGCAGAGCTCGGGTTGGAAGGAGCACCGGTTGACTTTTTCAATGCATTATTGGCTGGAATTGACATCAGATGCCATATTGCGTTTGGAGAGCCCCTAATATGCCTAAACAGTGGAAACCACCCAATTCTAATGGATCGCCCGCCAGGGCAGTGGGAGACTCGGTATTGGGCCGGTGTCTTAAAGGGATGTGTCACGGCAGCAGTGACCCGGTCCTTGGCCCTGGGCGTCCAATAAAAAGGGCAAGATTTACAAGGGATGATAGAGTTTGTAGTAAAGTGTTCGTGACGCCACCTGTGGTTTCTGGTCAGAGGTGACCAGCGCTGCAGTGCAGATCCTCTGGGACTGATGATGATGCAGCAGAGTTGATAAAGCTTCCCACAGGTGAAGCTATGTCCCAGAGCAGAGGTAATGTAAGGGAGATGGTAAAGGTGTAGTATTTAGCAAGGGATGTAGCAGTGCTGAGTGAGTGTTGCAGGAAGAACTTGAGAGGACAGTCAGATGCAGTTTCCAAATCTTTACTCACAGTTTTGCAGGCAAAGTGTCCAGGGATCAGGTTACAGATGGTGCTGGAGTAGGTCAGCCTGAAAGCAATTTGGAATATCCTATTTCAGGTGAGCTGTGAGGTCTCCTTTCTAGTGCTATTCTCTGAGGTACTTGCTGTTGTAAACTCTGTTCAAGTTACTCTCTCTCTCTGTGACTTAAGTAGCACTCTACCCGCATATCAGACAACTGTAGCCTACTTCAGGAATCGCTCCTCTATGGAGTCTCCGGCTCACATGTGCTGCTGTGTGGTCGAGTCTTAGTTGGGGCAGAGAACCTGCTGTCTTCTGCCCTCCGGATTCTGCTGCTGGGGCTTTAGTGTACCCACTCAGCCTCGGACTCCGGGGTCTGGTTTCTGGTGCTCAGACCTGCTATAGCTCCTGTCCCCAGCTTGTCTCCAACACGTCCTTCCTCTCTCAACCCTTGCTCAACACTAACTAAAACTCCTCCCCAGACAGAATATTCCAGGGAAGTTCCCCTGAAATCAGGTGTTAGAGCTCCCCCTTCTGGTCTGGAGTAGGAAAAGTGTTGTATGCTGTGTGTTACCTGTTAAAGAGATCCTTCCTTGCTTTCAGGCATGACATCACTCACCCCGGAGGAGGCAAGGTCACTGTGGCAACCGAACTCCTGGGATGCCACACTAACTCCAACCCTAACTCCAACACACTCCTAATTCTAATCCCAACCCTAATCATAACAGTTGCAGTTGTGCCATACTCCTTCCATTTTTGGATGATGGATTGAACAGTGCTCTGTGAAAGTTCAGAGCTTAGGTGTTACGAGGGTGTTACGTCCCCCTGGAAGACCTGGATTTAGTTGATTACATCGGGTAATGAATCGCAGGTCTTCTTTAGAGATGGCGTGATTTGTGTCACATATTAAATTGATTTAGTTTTCTCTGGTGCTGAAGAGGTTAACAACCCTTTCTATACTGGTCAGAAACATGCAACTCTATTTCAGCTGCTTCTGATCTAGTCATTACCTCTTCCTATAAAAACTAGTCGGACCGTCTCTTCCCTGCCGGGGAAAGATTTGCCTTCCTGTGCTGTGTGCTAAAGGTAAGTGGTTGGAGTAGTGTTGTTGTAGTAGTGTTCTCTGGTTTGATGTAGTACGTGTGTGTTTATTGCTTGGTCCCTGTTCCCATTTAGCTTATTCCTCCTGTCCATATCCTTAGCCCTATTGTTGGTTAGTGTTTTTGTATGATAGAGGTTTTCTGTTATTCCTGTTTCTGTCCCATGCCTCATGGGCCGGGGAAGGGCATGGACATGGATAGTTATGGTCCCAGTTCCAGGGACAGTTTGAGATCCCCCTTCCTTGCCGAAGACCATCACAGCATGACATTGGACTATTTTTTTATTAACTAACCCTGCTTTACTCTTCTCAACAGCTTTATTCTTGACCTGTCTGTTGTGTTCTTTGGATTTTATGATGATGTTTTATCCCTAATGTTCTTAAGTAAACCTGTAAACCTGTGAGGCCTTCACAGAACAGCTGTAGTTATACTGAGAATAAGTTACACACCGGTGGAATCAATTTACTAATTATGTGACTTCTGGTGCTCCATGCACGAGTATAGCATTCTAAATAATATTATATCAGTAGCTAAATGTGGAAAAGCCTGCTGTATCCCACATTGTAGCTAGTTATATAGGTGGTTGCATATGAGTCAGATAGTGTAGCTAGATAGTGTCCAGTGTGGCTGTAAAACTTACCTTCGGGATTTTTTTTTGGGGGGGCATAACTGAGGTTCTCAGGCAAAACCGCCAGGGTACATGTCCTACAAGTGTGTTGTGCACTGCTTCTATAGTGCTCCATGCACGAGTATAGCATCTATAATATAACGCTGGGATCGTCACTCTGTCTGAGGCATTTATAGACTGCGCAAGCGCAACACACCTGCGCAGTCTGGCTCCAGACAGAAGACGGCATCCAGCGGTGATTGTGTATGGCGCCGGAGATCGCGGTAAGCGTTGACGCTGAATGCATACCACGATCTCCGGTGCCATACTTACATACTTACCTGACCAGGAGAAGCATTGCTGCGGCGCTTCTCTTGCTGGAGACCGGGGCAGAAGTGCGCGTCAGCATCACGCATGCGCATAGCACTATCCGGCGCCATTTTACTGAAGACACAATTGCAGTGTGTCTTCAGCAATATGGCGCCGGACAGTGCGTTATGGGCATGTGCGTACTCCGGCGCCACACTCCTCCCCCAGCCTCCGGCAGAACTGGACAGTGCTTGAGCACAGAGAAGAAAGGTGAGTATAAATGTTTTTTTTGTATGTGTGCAGTTTAATAGGGGTGAGGGGGACCATACATATCAGGATAGGGGGTGAGAGGTAGCATGTATATGAGCATAGGGGGTGAGGGGACCATGCATACCAGGATTGGGGGGTGAGGGGGTATCATACATCCTAAGATAGGGATGAGGGGGACCATGCATACCAGGACTGGGAGGTGAGGGGATCATGCATACCAGGATTGGGGGTGAGGGGGTATCATACATCCTAAGATAGGGATGAGGGGGGACCATGCATACCAGGACTGGGAGGTGAGGGGATCATGCATTCCAGGATTGGGAGGTGAGAGGACCATGCATACCAGGATTGAGGGATGAGGGGACCATCCTATTCCAGGATTGGGGGCTGAGAGGACCATGCATACCAGGATTGGGGGGTTAGAGGACCATGCATTCCAGGATAGGGGGGTGAGAGAACCATGCATACCAGGATTGGGGTGAGGGGACCATGCATTCCAGGATTTGGGGGTGAGGGGACCATGCATACCAGGATTTGGTGGAGAGGGGACTGTGGATTCCAGGATTGGGGGCTGAGGGGACCATGCATACCAGAATTGCGGGTGAGGGGACCATGCATTCAAGGATTGGGGGTGAGGGGACCATGCATTCCAGGATTTGGGGTGAGGGGACCATGCACTCCAGGATTGGGGGGTGAGGGGACCATGCATTCCAGGATAGGGGGTGAGTGAACCATGCATACCAGAATTAGGGGTGAAGGGACCATGCATTCCAGGATTGGGGGTGAGGGGACCATGCATTCCTGGATTGGGGGGTGAGGGGACCATGCATTCCAGCATTGGGGGGTGAGGGGACCATGCACACCAGGATTAGGGGGTGAGGGGACCATGCATTCCAGGATTGGGGGGTGAGAGGACTATGGATTACAGGATAGGGGGGTGAGGGAACCATGCATACCAGGATTGGGGGTGAGGGGACCATACATTCCAGGATTGGGGTGTGAGAGGACCATGCATTACAGGATAGGGGGTGAGGGAACCATATATATCAGGATTGGGGTGAGGGGACATGGATACCAGAATAGGGGGGTGAGAGGACCATGCATTCCAGGATTGGGGGTGAGGGACCATGCATCCGGAATGGGGGTGAGGGACCATGCATCCAGCATGGGGTGAGGGGACCATGCAACCAGGATTAGGGGGTGAGGGGACCATGCATACCAGGATTGGGGGTGAGAGGACTATGGATACAGGATTAGGGGGTGAGGGAACCATGCATACCAGGATTGGGTGAGGGGACCATGCAATTCCAGGATTGGGGTGTGAGAGGACCATGCATTACAGGATAGGGGGTGAGGGAACCATATATATCGGATTGGGGGTGAGGGGACATGGATACCAGAATAGGGGGTGAGAGGACCATGCATACCAGGATTGGGGGGTGAGTGGACCATGCAATACCAGGAAATGGGGGTGAGAGGACCATTCATACCAGGATAGGAGGATGAGGGACCATGCATACCAGGATGGGGGGTGAGGGACGTTGCATACCAGGATTGGGGATGAGGGGACCATGCATACCAGGATTGGGGGGTGAGGGGGTACCATACATCCTACGATAGTGATGAGGGGGACCATGCATGCCAGGATTGGGGGGTCAGGGGCCATGCATACCAGGATTGGGGGTGAGGGGACCATGCATATCAGGATTGGGGGTGAGGGGACCATGCATACCAGGATTGGGGATGAGGGGACCATGCATACCAGGATTGGGGGGTGAGGGGGTACCATACATCCTACGATAGTGATGAGGGGGACCATGCATGCCAGGATTGGGGGGTCAGGGGGCCATGCATACCAGGATTGGGGGTGAGGGGACCATGCATATCAGGATTGGGGGTGAGGGGACCATGCATACCAGGATTGGGGGTGAGGGGACCATGCATATCAGGATGGGGGGTGAGAGAACCATGCATACTAGGATTGGGGGTGAGGGGACCATGCATATCAGGATTGGGGGTGAGGGGACCATGCATACCAGGATGGGAGTGAGAGGATCATGCATACCAGGATTGGGGGTGAGGGGACCATGCATATCAGAATAGGGGGTGAGGGGACCATGCATACCAGGATAGGGGGGGTCAGGGGTACCATGCATACCAGGATTGGGGAGGGGACCTTGCATACCAGAATTGGGGGTAAGGGAGTACCGTAATCCTACGATAGGGATGAGGGGGGACCATGCATACCAGGATTGAGGGAGGAGGGGACCATGTATACCAGGATTGGTGGGTGAGGGGACCATGCATTCCAGGATTGGGGAGGGGACCATGCATACGAGGATTAGGGGTGATTGGACCATGCATTCCAGGATTGGGGGGAGGGGACCATGCATACCAGAATTGGGGGGTGAGGGGACCATGATTCCAGGATTAGGGGTTCAGGGCACCATGCATACCAGGATTGGGGGGTGAGGGGACCATGAATACCAGGATATGGATGAGCAGGTACCATGCATACCAGGATAGTGATGAGTGGGTACCATGCATACCAGGATTGGGGGTGAGTGGACCATGTATATCAGGATGAAGAATGGGGTGCCATGCATACCAGGATTGGGTGGGGGTGAGGGGACCATGCATACCAGGATAGGAGGGGGGCAGCACATAACAGGATGGGAGACCATATACCAATAAAAATGCTTGCCACCCAGGCGTAGAACGGGTTCATAGCTAGTTCTAAATAATATTTCAGTAGGTAAATGTGAAAAAGCCTGCTGTATCCCACATTTTAGCTAGTTAGATAGGTGGTTGTATATCAGTCAGATACTGTAGGTAGCTAGTGTCCAGTGTGGCTGTTAAATTTACCTTCCAGCCCTTCTTTTTCTTTTTTGGCCATACTGAAGTGCACAAACAAATCCAGCAGGGCACATGTTGTGCAGTGCTTCTATTGCGATCCATGCATGAGTATAGCATTCTAATTCACATGTACTGTAGCTAGTGAAAAAATATTAAACAGCCTGCTGTATCCCACCTTGTAATTTAGTGCTGTGGTGAAATAAAACTGTCTGCAGACCTAAGGCACATAAAAAATTTAAATTTTTTGCTTTTGCTAAATGTGAAACAGCCTGCTGTATCCCACCTAGTCGTTTTGTGGTGGTGCCCGTGATAGGAACCTGTCTGCAGACCTAAGGCACATTGTAACAAAATAATTTTTCAGTTGCAAAAAGTTAGGCTACCCGCCGTATCACACTGTGCAATTTGTTTGGGTTGAAATTAAGCTGTAGAGGCCTGATCCAGATACCACAAACAAATCCTTCTGTTATTAACTTCATACAGTAAGGCACCAGAGTTTAAAAATAGTTTGTAACCTCTACTGTGTTCTAGAGGCCTGATCCTTGGTCCAAAATAAAATTATTCTGTTATTAACGTCCTACAGTAATGGACCAGAGTTTAAAAATAGTTTGTAGCATCTACTGTGTTCCAGAGGCCTGTGATTCCTGGTCTCCAAAAAAAATACTTCTGTTATTAACGTCATACAGTAAGGGACTGAGTTTAAAAAGAGTTTGTAGCATCTAGTGTGTTATAGAAGCCTGATACATAGGCCACAAATAAATTCTTCTGTTATTAACGTCATACAGTAAGGGACCTGACTTGTAAAATAGTTTGTAGCATCTAGTGTGTTATAGAGGCCTGATCCTTGGTTCCAAAAAATTATTCTGTTATTAACCCCTTTACTCCCAAGGGTGGTTTGCACGTTAATGACCCGGCCAATTTTTACAATTCTGACCACTGTCTCTTTATGAGGTTATAACTCTGGAATGCTTCAACAGATCTTCACAATTCTGAGATTGTTTTCTTGTGACATATTGTACTTCATGTTAGTGGTAAAATTTATTCGATATAACTTGCACTTATTTTTGAACTTGCACTTATTTTTGAAAAAAATGGAAATATGGCGAAAATTTTGAACATTTTGCAATTTTCAAACTTTTAATTTTATTCCCTTAAAACAGACAAATATGTCACACAAAATAGTTAATAAATAATATTTCCCACATGTCTACTTTACATCAGCACAATTTGGAACCAAAATTTTTTTTGTTAGGAAATTATAAGGGTTAAAAGTTTTTACAACAAAATTTACAAAGCCATTTTTTTTTAGGGACCACCTCACATTTGAAGTCACTTTGAGGGGTCTACATGGCAGAAAATTCCCAAAAGTGACACCATTCTTAAAACTGCACCCCTCAAGGTACTCAAAATCACATTCTAGAAGTTTATTAACCCTTCAGGTGCTTCACAGGAGCTGAAGCAACGTTGAAGGAAAAAATGAACATTTAACTTTTTAGTCACAAAAATGATCTTTTACAAACATTTTTTTTATTTTCATAAGGGTAAAAGGAGAAAATGGACAGAAAAAGTTGTTGTGCAATTTCTCCTGAGTACGCCAATACCTGATATGTGAGGGAAAACCACTGTTTGGGCACACGGCAGGGCTCGTAAGGGAAGGAGCGCCGTTTCACTTTTTCAAACCAAAATTGGCTGGAATTGAGATTGGACACCATATCGCGTTTGGAGAGCCCCAGATGTGCCTAAACAGTGGAAACCTCCCACAAGTGACCCCATTTTGGAAACTAGACCCCCTAAGGAACTTATCTAGGTCTGTGGTGAGCACTTTGAACCCCCAAGTGCTTCACACAAGGTTATAATGCCCGGGCATGAAAATAAAAAATCCTATTTTTTTCCCGCAAAAATGATTTTTAGTTACCAATTTTTTATTTTCCCAAGGGTAACAGGAGAAATTGGACCACAAAAGTTGTTGTCCAATTTGTCCTGAGCGCACTGATAACCCATATGTGGGGGGGAACCACTGTTTGGGTGCACGGCAGAGCTCGGAATGGAAGAAGCGCCATTTGACTTTTTCCAACCAAAATTGGCTGGAATTGAGATTGGACGCCATGTTACATTTGGAGAGCCCCAGATGTGCCTAAACTGTGGAAACCCCCCACAAGTGACACTATTTTGTAAACTAGACCCCCTAAGGAACTTATCTAGATCTGTGGTGAGCAATTTGAACCCCCAAGTGCTTCACAAAAGTTTATAACATAGAGCCGTAAAATTAAAAAAATCATATTTTTTCCACAAAAATGATCTTTTCACCCCAATTTTTATTTTCCCAAGGGTAACAAGACCCCAAGAGTTATTGTAACCACAACAATGGAGGGCACCATACAATACACTGTAAAGAAAAAATATATATATAGAAATAAGTTGTCAACCTGGAGTATGTCAAAGATAATAGGCTGGACATGGAAGAAAAAAAGACATACCACAGACCAGGGACAACAAAAAATACAAAATAATATGTAAGTTTATTAACACCTGAGAAATCACACCAAAAATAGTTAAAAACAATTAAAAACAGAGCAGAAAAGCCCCATGATAGGGTATAGGTCCCCTGAACCCACAAAAACCATGTATACACATAAAATGCAAAATAGTGCAATTATAGAAACACCACAGCCATGTTTTTGTAACATGTTCTCAATATGAGCTTTCTTATTGCTTCATTTGGTATACAGCTTATGCAGTGAGTGTTAGCTCCACACTGATCTCTGTGCACACATTGCTGGGTTGGGGACAGTCATCTCTGTATTTATTTTTCTACTACCTGACACGATTTAATTGTAAGTGTTGGTTTATTTAGGAAATTATATATCACCTCTTGTGACTCTGTGACTTATAGAGATCCATTTGTCCATTTTATAATCTTCCCAACTGTGTTGGCCTGTATTTGATGACTTTATAGTGGATATAATTGTTTAATCAATTAATGTATATTTTTTGTGGAGCATTCATTATTTGCACAGTGAGACTCTTCTCTTACTGCAGGGGTGTCCTGTTTATGATATAGATAGCTCAGAACAAAAAGAATTTATTTGATGTTGTATTTTGCATTTTTTGTACATGGCTGTGGTGTTGTTAACAATTTTTGGTGTGATTTCTTAGGTGTTAATAAACTTACATATTATTTTGTATTTTTTGCTGTCCCTGGTCTGTGGTATGTCTCTTTTTCTTCCATGTCAAAAGCCCAAGAGTTATTGTGCAATTTGTCCTGAGTATGCTGATACCCCATATGTGGGGGTAAACTACTGATGGGCGCATGGCAGAGCTCAGAAGGGAAGAGCACCGTTTGACTTTTTCAATGCAGAATTGGCTGGAATTGAGATCAGACACCATGTCATATTTGGAGAGCCCCTGATGTGCCTAAACAGTGGAAACCCCCCAATTCTAACTCCAACCCTAACCCCAAACACCCCTTACCCTAGTCCCAACCCTAACCATAACCCTAACCACAAACCTAACCCTAACACACCCCTAACTCTAATCCCAACCCTAACCCTATTTCTAACTTTAGCCCCAACCCTAACCCTAACTTTAGCCCCAACCCTAACCCTAATGGGAAAATGGAAATAAATAATTTTTTTAATTTTTATTATTTTTTCCTAACTTAGGGGGTCATAAAGGGGGGTTTGATTCACTATTTATATCGGGTTTTTATGATTGGCAGCTGTTACATGCTAAAAGACGCTTTTTATTGCAAAAATAGTTTTTGTATCACCACATTTTGAGAGCTATAATTTTTGCATATTTTGGCCCAAAGAATCATGTGAGGTATTATTTTTTGCGGGACGAGTAGACGTTTTTATTGGTACCTTTTTTAGGCACGTGCCATGAATCATTTTTTTTTTTGGGGGGGTGTTTATACCGTTCCACGTGTGGTAAAATTGATACAGCAGTTTTATTCTTCGGGTTAGTACGATTACAGTGATACCTCATTTATATCATTTTTGTATGTTTTGGCGCTTTTATACAATAAAAACAATTTTATATAAAAAATAATTAATTTTGCATCGCTTTATTCTGCGAGTTATAACTTTTTAATTTTTTCGCTGATAACGCTGTATGGTGGCTCGTTTTTGCGGGACAAGATGACGTTTTCAGCGGTACCATGTTTATTTATATCCGTCTCTTTGATCGCGTGTTATTCCACTTTTTGTTCGGCGGTATGATGATAAAGCATTGCTTTTTGCTTTTTTTTTTAAGGGGTTCACTAAAGGGGTTAACTAGTGGGACAGTTTTATAGGGCGGGTCGTTACGGAGCGGCGATACCAAATATGTGTACTTTTATTGTGTTTTTTTTATTTACATACAGAAATGAATTTATTGGGGAATTTTTTTTTTTGAGGATTTATTTAAAATTATTTTTACAGATGTTTATTTTATTTGTTTTTATATTTTTACTTTGTCCCAGGGTGGGACATCATTGTATTATATCAGATCGCTGGTTTGCACAGCACTCTGTCAGACCAGCGATCTCACTGGCACTGCTGCAGGCTTTCTCAGTGCCTGCTCTCAGCAGGCACTGAGAAAGCCACCTCCCTGCAAGAGCCGGAAGGACCCCGCGGCCATCTTGGATCCGGGGTCCTGAAGGGAGGAGGGTCCCTCGGAACAGCGCGATACATCGCGCTGTTCTGAGGGTCTCAGGGAAGCATGCAGGGAGCCCCCTCTTTGCGCGATGCTTCCGTAAGGGACTAGAGTTTAAAAATAGTTTGCAGCATCTACTTTGTTCTAGCGCCTGATCCTTTGTCCCCAAAAAAATACTTCTGTTATTAATGTCATACAGTAAGGAACCTGAGTTTAAAAAGAGTTTGTAGCATATAGTGTGTTATAGAGGCCTGATACATAGGCCACAAACAAATTCTTCTGTTATTAACGTCACACAGTAAGGGACCTGACTTGAAAAATAGTTTTTAGCATCTAGTGTGTTATTGTGTTATTGAGGCCTGATCCTTAGTCCAAAGAAAAAATCTTTTTTTCTGAGACTGAGGCTACTTTCACACTTGCGTTTTTTAGCGCTGCGTATCGAGCGCACATAAAACACATGAAAAAAATGCGTGCAAACGCGTGTAATCGCTGCGATATTTTGCAGTCGAAGAGTGCGCATTGCTTTTAAAAAACGCAGCGATTGTATGCGATTTCAAGCGTTTTTGTATGCGTTTGCATTTTTTCTGTGATTTCACATGATGAAAATCCTTGAAAAATTCTTGCAACAGAACCCACCAATGGGACACCAGTGGGCGTGTCTTATTGAAAATATTTATATAGAGCCTGTTCACAGCCCTTTTTTACATTTGCTTGCATTTGCCTTGATGAACATGGATCAGCTTATGCAGACTTTCTTCTTCAACCTGATGTGGACATGGCTATGGCTCAGGCTTATGCCGTTGCTTGCCATGAAGAAAGGGAGAGAGAGAGACATCGGAGACGGCAGCGGCGGCGTTTGTGGGTACATCCCATTGTAGAACTCCGGGAGAGCCGTGGAGCGTATCACACCCTCTACAGTGAGCTGCAGTCAAACCCTGAGAAATTTACTGACTACACCCGGATGTCACAACAAACCTTCATGGAATTACTTGCTCGGGTCCAACAATTAATCAGGAGACAGGACACACAGCTCCGTCGGGCGATTCCTCCAGAGGAAAGACTCCTGGTGACATTACGGTACGTATTATTGAGAAACCAATGCCTGCATCATTTTTATTACTTATGCCATGTACTATTCCAAAGATGACAGAATTATTTTTCTGCCATCTAGTAAACAAAGACCTGCAGAATTATTTTTATGCCATTTTTTTTTTATTAATGTTTTAAAAAAACATATACAATAATATTTTTTTTTTCTTTCTCTAGATTCCTTGCTACTGGAGAGAGCCTGTCTTCACTCCACTTCCAGTACCGGATTGGTATCTCCACGTTGTCAGGAATTGTTGTTGCACCTGCCGGGCATTGTGGACTGTTCTCTGTCCGGAATTTATGCCCCTGCCCACCACAGAAAAGTGGCTAGAAATAGCCGACAAATTCTGGACAACCTGCAATTTCCCCAACTGTTTGGGAGCAGTTGATGGGAAACACATCCGCATCATCAAACCTAAAAGAACAGGCTCGGAGTACTACAATTACAAGAAGTACTTTTCAACAGTTCTCATGGCCATTGCAGATGCAGACTGTATGTTTGTTGCGGTGGACATTGGTGCATTTGGCCGTGGGAATGACTCACAAGCGTTTAAGAACTCGGCATGGGACGGAGGTTGTATGGAAACCAGTTTAATTTCCCCATGCCACGGCCTCTTCCCCACACCGAAGGTCACCAACCAATATGCCAACACCTGCTTAAACCCTACTCCAGCCGGGACTTGGACCACAACAAAAAAAATTTCAATTACAGGCTGACCAGGGCAAGAAGAACTGTAGAGTGTGCCTTCGGTATACTGGTTTCCAGATGGTGCATTCTGGGCACAGCCATTCATCTGAAAGTGCAAACAGTGGATGAAGTTGTGAAGGCCTGTGTGGTGCTTCATAACTTTGTCATGGCGAAAGAGCACCCAAACTTTGAACTTGATGATGCAGCTCCTAACCCATTGCCTGAGTTCACTCAGCACCCTCTCAGGTCTTCTGTTGAAGTCAGCCAAATGAGAGACCAATTTGCGGCCTACTTCATCTCAGATGTAGGACGGGTGGAATGGCAAGAACAAATGGTGTAAAATAATGTTCTTGTCTGTATGTCAATAAAATACCTTTTTGTCTGTATGTTAATAAAATACCTCTGTTTATACCTGTACTACGTGCAGTCTCTGTTTTTAAAGTCAAAAACAATTATGAAATGGCCAGGTTTACCAGTGAATTCATGATGCATATTTTTGGGTGCATCATGAATTTATTTGTAATCCTGACTAGGTAGTTAACTATACATGCACACAAGTTGTATGACCTTTATTATCTCTCCAGTTTTGCTTCCATTTTCAGTGACGGTGGAGATAACACAACAAATATTTGTGTCACCTGGCCTGCTGTTTCAAAGATTGATTTGGGGATGCACAAGCATCTGTAAATTTTTATTCCTGACCATGTGACTATAAATAAATTTGTATTTTCATCACTGTGACTTGATTTGGAACGCAGAGATAATAAAGATTATACATCTTGTTCAATACCAATGCCTGGTGTCATGCTGAAGTGGTGATGCCCCAAATAACGCATCGTCACTTCAGAATGTATCAGGCCTGGGCAGGTGAGTACACATGAGTTATAAACAGCAGCATCGCTACAGTATGCTTCAAATAAATGCAGACTGAAGCAACGCTGCTGGTTAAAACTCATGTCTATTCACCTGCCCAGGTGTGATAGTAATGATACAAGGCTGGGCGAGTGAGTACACATGAGTTACTGAAACAGCAGCATCGCTACAGTATGCTTCAAATAAATGCAGACTGAAGCAACGCTGCTGGTTAAAACTCATGTCTATTCACCTGCCAGGTTTGATAGTAATGATACAAGGCCAGGGTATTGTACATATAAAGTGTATTTTCACCATCATCTCCTCAGTTTCTTCAACACACACTGAATAGAGGATGTGCTCAATTACAAGCTATATCTAGAATACATGGCCTTGTATCACAAAGTGAAATAATGTCAAAAACACACCAACTCATTTCACTTTTTATGATATCTGGCAAGGTTAAATAGATATGCCTTGCACTCAACACCATCCTCTATTCAGTCTGTGCAATATTATCAGACAGAGAGACTGGTGGTGAAAATACAAGTCATATATTTGTGTTTTGGAGTAAACATATCTCCATGAAGTACACAAACATGTGTCATTCCTGGAGTTATGTGTAGTAAAAAAACGCAAAGTGTACGGCGCAGTGTGTGTACGGCGCAGTGTGTAGGCGGCGAAATAAACACAAAGCAAACCAAAATTACTAAAAGAAGATTGGCACATTTATTTTGTACAACAGGAAAACCACATTTTAATTGGCAATGAGGTTTTGATGACATTTGTATAGCTCACATTAGTACATTTTTTGAGTACAAAAAGAAAATATTTATATTCACACAAAAGTTTTGGATAGATCAGATTAGTACATTTATTGTGTATAACATGACCACTGGATTGTCACTGCCCCAGAAGTTATAGAAAAATCAGATTAGTACAATATGTGTACAACATGCCATTGGTATTGTCACTGCCCCAGAAGTTATAGAAAAATCAGATTAGTACAATTTTGTGTCCAACATGACACATCGTATTGTCACTGCCCAAAGTTATAGAAAATCAGATTAGTACAATATGTGTACAACATGCCATTGGTATAGTCACTGCCCCAGAAGTTATAGAAAAATCAGATTAGTACAATTTGTGTCCAACATGCCATCGTATTGTCACTGCCCCAGAAGTTATAGAAAAATCAGATTAGTACAATTTGTGTCCAACATGCCATCAATTGTCACTGCCCCAGAAGTTATAGAAAAATCAGATTAGTACAATTTGTGTCCAACATGACCATCGTATTGTCACTGCCCCAGAAGTTATAGAAAAAACAGATTAGTACAATATGTGTACAACATGACCATCGTATTGTCACTGCCCCAGAAGTTATAGAAAAATCAGATTAGTACAATATGTGTACAAGATGCCATTGGTATTGTCACTGCCCAGAAGTTATAGAAAAATCAGATTAGTACAATTTGTGTCCAACATGACCATCGTATTGTCACTGCCCAGAAGTTATAGAAAAATCAGATTAGTACAATATGTGTACAAGATGCCATTGGTATTGTCACTGCCCCAGAAGTTATAGAAAAATAAGATTAGTACAATATGTGTACAAGATGCCATTGGTATTGTCACTGCCCAGAAGTTATAGAAAATCAGATTAGTACAATTTGTGTCAACATGCCATGTATTGTCACTGCCCCAGAAGTTAGAGAAAAATCAGATTAGTACAATATGTGTACAGCATGCCATTGGTATCGTCACTGCCCCAGAAGTTATAGAAAAATCAGATTAGTACAATATGTGTACAAGCATGCCATTGGTATCGTCACTGCCCCAGAAGTTATGAAAAATCAGATTAGTATAATATGTGTACAACATGCCATTGGTATTGTCACTGCCCCAGAAGTTATAGAAAAATCAGATTAGTACAATTGTGTACAACATGCCATTGGTATTGTCACTGCCCAGAAGTTGTAGAGAAATGTCGATTTGTACAGATAAAAAAATTTTTTTTTATTGCGAGTGACGTTTTGGTGGAGATTTGGATACTCTGGGGGTGTGCAGAGATGAAGAGCGGCTGGAAAGCGATGAAGGGGTTCGAGGGAAGGGGCAACAAAAGTAGTGGGTGAAGGAAGATCAGACATCGAAGTAGAGGCAGTTTGAGACACATTAGGAGGAGAGGGTGGATGGACCAACAAAGTTTTGCTTTTTTTCTTCTTGGGGACAGGAGTACCATGCATGGACCGACTTCTCTGTGTCCGCCTTGAGCTGGTTGACGTGGCCTTGACCCAAAAAAGAGTGAATGTGGGTCACCCCTCTCATGCTCGGTGGTGGCAGTGGCGGTGGAAGTGTTGGCAGTGCTCTGAGTAGCACAAGTGGTGGGGGTGTTCCAAGGAGGAGAATGGGAGCTGTGCTCCTAAATTGCTGCTGAATGGTGGCGGTATTCCTAGAAGGAGAAGTGGGTGCCGTTGAAATAGATTGTTGCTGACTGGTGGCGGTACTCATAGGATCAGTGGGTGCTGTGGCCGAAATTGTTGCCGACTGGTGGCGGTACTCCTAGAAGGAGAAGTGGGTGCGGTGGCCATAAATTGTTGCGACTGCTGGCAGTACTCCTAGAAGGAGATCGTGGCGTGCGGATGGGCCCTAAGGCAAAAGGTACTGCGGTGGCTTGAGTCCATGACTGTGGACCAGTGTCTGTGGTGGTGTTGCTCCACACAGGAGCAGCGCTTGCCATGGTGGTGGCGACGGTGGAGTGTCCAACAGTACTCGGACTTGTGGTGGTGTAGTGGTGACTCGGAATGCTGGTGGCCGTGCAGTGGTATGCAGCAGAAGTCGGTAGGGATGTGTGTCGAGTCAGTGGTGGCACTGTTGGATATGCAACCACTGACTGCTGCACGTACCGATTCTGCTGCATAGCCTGCAAGTAAGCAGTGTTGCAGGCCTGCATCACACTCAGCTGTTGCTCAGGACTAAGGTGTTCCGCCATGCCCCGTTCAATTTTACTGAAAAAATGGTGCGCTGGTCTGTTGAGGTCGGCCTCCAGGCGATCAAGACGCTGTTCGACACTGTTGAAGCGGTGATCCATGTGGGTAAAACCACGTTCCATCAGTGAAAAACCGCTTCCAACTGTGCCTGCCAGCGACTTGATATTGCCATGAAAGGCCTCGCTCAAGTGCATGAACTCGGGCAAGACATTCCTCTCCATGGCCCTCTGCCGCTGGCGGGAAGTGCCCGCATAACCAGTGGCAGAGACCTGGGAGAGGGGAAGACCTGATGGACCAGCTTCCTGGTCACCAGCTGTCCGTGTTGCTGACCTGCAAGTTGCTTCCAGGCTGTCGGATGGCTGGGACGGGTCCAAGGTCGTCCGAGGAAGGACCGCTTCAGGGACAGGCTGCATGGTGCTGCTCCAGGTGCTGTGGAAAGAAAACCAAAACATTACTATAATGCATTAACAAGAAGCATCAGCTGTAGAAAATAAAAAAAAAAAATAATAAATCAAAAAAAACTTACGCTCTGCTGGCAAGGACGGTCTCAGGAACGCCAACTCGCGATAGTAGCGATATTTCCTTCTGGGCCTTGCTGCTGAACCACTGCGAACCTGTCCCTCTGCTCGAACATCAGTGTTGAAGCGGTCCTTCATCGAGCGCCATCGTGTGCGGACTTTGTTCACTGTTGAGAAAAAAAAAAAAATTATACAATGCAGTCAGGGCAAAATCAGTCTCAACACACATACCTGAATGAAAATGTCAAACTGTCAATGCAGCATTATAAAAGCTATACAATGCACAGGATAGTCACTGTTGAACCACATGACACTGTTGTGTTTGCTGGTAGAATATATCTGGCAGCAAACAAAACAGTACCATGAGGAACAAGAGTGACTGCGGCAATAAAAAACTCAATACAATGCACAACACATAGCATAGCATACACAGGGCAGTCACTGTTGAACCAGATGAGACTGTTGTGTTTGCTGGTAGAATATATCTGGCAGCAAACAAAACAGTACCATGAGGAACAAGAGTGACTGCGGCAATAAAAAAATCAATACAATGCACAACACATAGATCAAAATCCACAGGAGCAGTCAATGTTGAACCACATGAGACTGTTGTGTTTGCTGGTAGAATATATCTGCCAGCAAACAAAACAGTACCATGAGGAACAAGAGTGACTGCGGCAATAAAAAACTCAATACAATGCACAACACATAGATCAAAATCACAGGGCAGTCACTGTTGAACCACATGAGACTGTTGTGTTTGCTGGTAGAATATATCTGCAGCAAACAAAACATTACCATGAGGAACAAGAGTGACTGCGGCAATAAAAAACTCAATACAATGCACAACACATAGATCAAGAATCCACAGGGCAGTCACTGTTGAACCACATGAGACTGTTGTGTTTGCTGGTAGAATATATCTGGCAGCAAACAAAACAGTACCATGAGGAACAAGAGTGACTGCGGCAATAAAAAACTCAATACAATGCACAACACATAGCTCAAGAATCCACAGGGCAGTCACTGTTGAACCAATGAGACTGTTGTGTTTGCTGGTAGAATATATCTGCAGCAAACAAAACAGTACCATGAGGAACAAGAGTGACTGCGGCAATAAAAAACTCAATACAATGCACAACACATAGATCAAAATCCACAGGGCAGTCACTGTTGAACCACATGAACTGTTGTGTTTGCTGGTAGAATATATCTGGCAGCAAACAAAACAGTACCATGAGGAACAAGAGTGACTGCAGCAATAAAAAACTCAATACAATGCACAACACATAGATCAAAATCCACAGGGCAGTCACTGTTGAACCACATGAGACTGTTGTGTTTGCTGGTAGAATATATCTGCAGCAAACAAAACAGTACCATGAGGAACAAGAGTGACTGCGGCAATAAAAAAACTCAATACAATGCACAACACATAGATCAAAAATCCACAGGCAGTCACTGTTGAACCACATGAACTGTTGTGTTTGCTGGTAGAATATATCTGGCAGCAAACAAAACAGTACCATGAGGAACAAGAGTGACTGCGGCAATAAAAAAATCAATACAATGCACAACACATAGATCAAGAAATCCACAGGGCAGTCACTGTTGAACCACATGGACTGTTGTGTTTGCTGGTAGAATATATCTGCAGCAAACAAACAGTACCATGAGGAACAAGAGTGACTGCGGCAATAAAAAACTCAATACAATGCACAACACATAGATCAAAGAATCCACAGGGCAGTCACTGTTGAACCACATGAACTGTTGTGTTTGCTGGTAGAATATATCTGCCAGCAAACAAAACAGTACCATGAGGAACAAGAGTGACTGCGGCAATAAAAAACTCAATACAATGCACAACACATAGATCAAAAATCCACAGGGCAGTCACTGTTGAACCACATGAGACTGTTGTGTTTGCTGGTAGAATATATCTGCCAGCAAACAAAACAGTACCATGAGGAACAAGAGTGACTGCGGCAATAAAAAACTCAATACAATGCACAACACATAGATCAAAAATCCACAGGGCAGTCACTGTTGAACCAATGAGACTGTTGTGTTTGCTGGTAGAATATATCTGGCAGCAAACAAAACAGTACCATGAGGAACAAGAGTGACTGCGGCAATAAAAAACTCAATACAATGCACAACACATAGATCAAAAATCCACAGGGCAGTCACTGTTGAACCACATGAGACTGTTGTGTTTGCTGGTAGAATATATCTGCCAGCAAACAAAACAGTACCATGAGGAACAAGAGTGACTGCGGCAATAAAAAACTCAATACAATGCACAACACATAGATCAAAAATCCACAGGGCAGTCACTGTTGAACCACATGAGACTGTTGGTTTGCTGGTAGAATATATCTGCCAGCAAACAAAACAGTACCATGAGGAACAAGAGTGACTGCGGCAATAAAAAACTCAATACAATGCACAACACATAGATCAAAAATCCACAGGGCAGTCACTGTTGAACCACATGAGACTGTTGTGTTTTCTGGTAAAATATATCTGCCAGCAAACAAAACAGTACCATGAGGAACAAGAGTGACTGCGGCAATAAAAAACTCAATACAATGCACAACACATAGATCAAAAATCCACAGGGCAGTCACTGTTGAACCAATGAGACTGTTGTGTTTGCTGGTAGAATATATCTGCCAGCAAACAAAACAGTACCATGAGGAACAAGAGTGACTGCGGCAATAAAAAACTCAATACAATGCACAACACATAGATCAAAAATCCACAGGGCAGTCACTGTTGAACCACATGAGACTGTTGTGTTTGCTGGTAGAATATATCTGCCAGCAAACAAAACAGTACCATGAGGAACAAGAGTGACTGCGGCAATAAAAAACTCAATACAATGCACAACACATAGATCAAAAATCCACAGGGCAGTCACTGTTGAACCACATGAGACTGTTGTGTTTGCTGGTAGAATATATCTGCAGCAAACAAAACACTACCATGAGGAACAAGAGTGACTGCGGCAATAAAAAACTCAATACAATGCACCACACATAGATCAAAAATCCACAGGGCAGTCACTGTTGAACCACATGAGACTGTTGTGTTTGCTGGTAGAATATATCTGGCAGCAAACAAAACTACCATGAGGAACAAGAGTGACTGCGGCAATAAAAAACTCAATACAATGCACAACACATAGATCAAAAATCCACAGGGCAGTCACTGTTGAACCACATGAGACTGTTGGGTTTGCTGGTAGAATATATCTGCCAGCAAACCCATCAGTGCCATCAGGAACAAGAGTGACTGCGGCATTAGAGAGAATGAAAATACTTACTAAACGCCTTTTTGAGGTTTGGAGAGGCGCTGTCCCAGCCATCCATCAACGCTGCGGCCACCTCGTTCCATAGCCGCCGGGTCACCACATTGTCCTTGTACTGCGGATCACGGCTGTCCCACAACGGGACACGCTCATGGACCTGGCAGATGAGGGCCTCGTTGTCCACATACAGGTCGTCGTCCCGTTGTGGAACCTAGAAGAAACAAAATAAAAATTACAATCTTGTATATTTTTTAGAAAGAAAATAACGATAGGAGTACAAAAGAAATAGACATTCAAAGGCTAGATACTTACATTCCGTCTCGCCACCGGGACTTGACTCGGCTGCAACTGCTCCTGCTGTGACTCCTCAATGGCCGTGTCCGACGATGATGTCTGAAAAAGGAACACAAATTTTAGCCATTTGTAGATTCAGCAGCTATACTTACCCAAAGGCAGGAAGATACTCACATCATGCTCTGCTTCGGCGAGTTCTTGCCGGGATGGGGAATATTCGGATCCAGAAGACATGCTGCAAAAACAAAAAAAATTACATGAGCACATATTACATTGTAAAGAACAGGCAGTCATTTGGTTAAAGAATACTCACATTCTTGCACTTTGGATCGGTCTTGAGTCCAGGCGCACTGTCTCCAGTCAGTTTTATGGTCCACGCTGTACTTGGGGTCCAGGCGATGTGTCTCCAGGCAGTATCCAGGCAGTGTAGTATGGTGCACGCTGTTTGCAGGCCTTTTATAGGGATCCAGGCTGTATCTTCAGGTCTCTTTATCAGCATGCAGTCTCCAGGCAGTCTGAGTAGGGCACTGACACCTTCCTTTATCTACACTGCTTTATCTACACTCGTCACAAGCAATGTATCTTATCTAGGGGGTGCTTGGACAAGTGTCTAGACATTGTTTACTAAAAAATCGCGTGCGCGCACAAGCGCTGACAAGCGCACGCCAGCGCCCCACATATACGGCAATGATATTTATATGCGCATAGCGTGCGCACACGTGCGCACGCGCCTTTTTAAATTGGTGTGCTGAAAAAAAAAATGCAACATGTAGCGTCTAGCGCGTCTGGGCGCACACCTGGAAAATGCGCAGCGCACGCCAAACGCTAATGAGCGCGTGCAAGCGCTAGACCCTGCGCCCGCCATGTTAATGATAGGGGAACATTGCGCATGCGACCGATAGCGCACGATGCGCAGCAAGTGTGAAAGTAGCCTAACACGATACAGCACGCCATATTTCAACTTTGAATTTACTGTCGCTGAAATTCAGCTGTTTGCAGAGGTGGTGCAGAGTTTAAAATATAATTTTTGGTTGTTAAAAACTGTGCTCCTACCACATTATCTGAGCAACATGACTGGGAAAAAGGAGGCCGTGGTGGAAAGGAATAAGGCTTTGTGTTCAAGGTGTACGTGGGGTATGTGGTAATGTTGGTGAAAGCACAAGTGAAGCAACATTACGTGCTTGCAAAGACAGCTGACAACTTATGTTACTGGACAGGCTACACCACTACCTTTCTTTGGCAGCCGCACAGCGGTACACCTTGTCAATGATGCCCAGAAATAGCATGTACTGGAGTGGATGGCAAGTGCAGCTTCAAGTGGCCTCTCCTCCTCTTCCTCCACCTCAACATCACACCCAGTACAGTCCACAGATGTGGCACCCAAATTCCTCTTGCTCCCCCCCCGTATCCCAACTATCCAAACGTTCAACTGACTGCATGGAACCACAGATGGGTGATTCTGAAGCCACACAAGAAAGAAAAGCTGACAGCACTCAGACATCAAGATGCACGTTCAGATGCCATCTGACCCAGAAAATGGACAAGTACATACCATGTGAAAAAGGAGAACAGCATCAAATCTGGGTGAAGAAGTAAAGATTCTTTATTTTGCCAGATGCAACGTTTCAACCAATACAGGTCTTTTTCAAGCATGATTCTGAAGAGCTGTTCACACATTCTATGCCATATGTTCATCAGAAGTCTACTCAAAAGCTTTGCCGAGTCAAGATGAGGGAATCTGCACCGATGCCCAAAATTTTTTTTACCTTGGATCTGGGGCAGGAAGAAGTACGGTCCCAACAGCACCCTGACCCTCGTCATCAGACGTTAACCCCTGAGGAGAGGTGATCCTGATGAGACTCAGATATCTGAGACTCACGCGGACTGTACTGTGCTGTAAGGGCAAGAAGAGGAGGAGAGTGACTCCAATGGCCAGGAATGTGATAACACTGAGGATGAATATTTGTGTTAGATCCCAGCTGGCGTGAACATAGAGGCACACAGCTGAGTAGGTCATCAGTAGGAGGAAGACGAGGAGGGTACGTTGCGCTGTCTGTCGCAGACACGTAGTGATGCAGCAACAACGAGCGATGCATCCTCAGCCACAACTGTGCCTCTGACTAGCATCATCCTCGGGTCTGCAGCTCACAGGGGTGGCAAGGGTTGCCTAACCTGGGCCTTTTTTGACACTGCAAAGGATGAGCCAACTCACGTAATCTGCCAACTTTTCAAATAAAAACTGAGTTGAGGTAAAAACTGCAGTAATTTGACTACTACATGTATGAACCTTCACATGCGCAATCAACACGCTTTACTGTGGGAATCCCACTGCGCAAAAATGCAGATCAGCGGACATCAACCACCATCAGCCGCCCATCAATAGCATCTGCTGCTTCTTCCTCCTCCTCTGTTACCGTGCCAACTATTGAGATTCAGTTCTTTGACCATAGAACCTCGGGTTCTTTACAAGTTCGAGTCACGCTGACTGAGAGGCCGCCTTCAGCTGTAACGGAAGCGGAGATGCCTGCTGTTTTTGACTGATCTCAGAGAGCGATCACGCCACAAGTTTCTCAATCCACATTAACATCTCCACATGCACCTCTCTAACGGTCCACCGTACTCCGCCCTCTCACAGCACTGCCACCATCCCATGGTTCCGCAGTTGTGGTCATGGAAAAGATTGTTTCCTCCTAAGCATGACAAAGCTAAGATGTTGAACTCCACCATGTCCAATTTGCTGGCTACAGAAATGCTGCTTTTCTGCCTGGTGGATATCAATGGTTTTTCGAAAGCTGATGGCCAACGCAGTCCCCCAGTACCAATTACTCAGTTGCCATTATTTTTTGAAAAAAGCTGTGCCTGCGCTACACCAGCATGTAGCAGACATCACCCGTTTCTTGACAAAATCTCTGTCTGCCAGGGTGCATTTCACCACAGACACTTGGATGAGTAAGAAAGGCCAAGGGCATTACATCTTGCTGACTGAGCACTGGGTGACTCTGGGTGGCTGTGAGGACAGGCGCTGCTCCACAAAGCATGTAAGCTGTGTGCTCATTTCTGAGTTCGCACTCCTCTGCTTATTGGCTTGCATCGGTAGAGAGGTCTTTGTCTATGCCAGTTAACAGGTTAATATGCGATGTGCCGACACAGTGGAATTCCACATTGCACATGTTGTAGCGACTGTGGCAGCAGCAATGAGCCCTGACGCAGTATGTCATGTCGTTAAGCCTGGGCCAACGCAATACGGAGGTGGGGCATATCACGTTTGCAGAGTGGGCACAGATTAAGGACCTCTGTACTCTTCTGCACAGTTTTGAAATGGCTACTAAGATGGTTAGGGCTGACGATGCCATCATGAGAATCACTATTCCGGTCATTTATATGCTGGAGCAGAGTTTGAATAGCCTGTGGGAGGAGATGGTGGTAACAGAAGAAGAGGAGGAAGCAGAGGAGGCTGGAAGGGATGACATTGTCTAGAAGTACAAGACTGTCATCACACAGGTGGGTGCCAAGAGAGGGTGGAGTACTGTGATCAAGGGGGCTGGTGATGATAACAGATAAACTGTTATCGAGGGTGCAATATCCGAAGAACAAATGGAGGAGGAAGAGGTGATGGGCGAGCAACTGTCGGATGAAGATGATAATCCTCCCCTCTCTGTTGTTCGGGGTTGGTGGGAGGGGAAGGAGGAAACAAGTCTCATTGTTACCCAGCCACCAACACAGCATGTGCTCTGACCTGCTAGAGCCCGATATATGCGTGCCTTCTTGCTGCATTATCTGCAACATGATCCCCGTATAGTAATGATAAAGAATAATGCTGACTACTGCGTTGCCACTTTATTAGACCCATGTTATAAAACCAAATTTTGCCAGATGATTCCCGCCCTAGAAGGGGACCCGCGAATACTGGAGTATTGAAACATGCTTTTATACAAGGTTAAGAGAGCTTTTCCCCAAGACAGCAGTGAAGCACACAGTTCGCATCGCAGCTGTAGACTTCCAACCTCCGGCCCGACAATTTGTCAATGCCAAAACATTAGCAGCAGTGATAGAAGTGGAAGAAGCAATTTCTGTGAGTCCTTTGACACTTTTTTTAGACCAACTCGTGCACCAGCACAACAGAGTCCAAGTCTTACACATGGTGAGCGAATGTCATGTGTGCATTGCCACGAAGATCGTCGCGGTTGCACATTTTGACTTCTCACAGCTGAGCTGCTGTTTCTTTGTGTTTGGCAGCTAGGGAGTTAATTCTGTCTGTGCTCGGTGCTGGGACTGGGTGCAGTTTCTCCCGGCTGCAATTGATTATTTGTTGATTGGTTTCCTTTAAATTCCTGGTTGTCTGCTTGGGGAGTTGCCAGTGAAACCTTCATGCAGACCACAGATAGGAATGAATCTGTATAGTCTTTAGTTGTGAGCTCCTTAGTTGTTCTAAGCTCAACTTGGTTAGAGTTTATTTCCCAGACCATTTATGTTCCTTTGGTGTCTGAGTGTGTATGCAAGCGAGTGTTATCCTGTCTGTCTTATATGTCTAATCTGTGTATTTAGCTGAGATCAGCCCATATCCCTTTGGTGGTAGTCAGGATCCTTCTTAGGACTGATTACAGGGTTCAGGGTCTGATAGGAGACAGGGTTAGGTTGGAGACTTGGACCTCTGAACCATTATCAATACCTCCAAGGTGAGGGATTAGTTAGGACCCCAGTTTAGGGTCAGGTTAGATCCCGGTCCTCCTCTTTCCTGTTTCAGCTCATCAAGTCCTCAAGATTAACCCTGAGTTCAGCAGATATCGTGTCAGGTAAATCTATTCTATATTTACATGCTGATGTTGCTGTACTAGTTGTTGTATAGAGTGTTGTTCCTGTATTAATAGTTTACTGACATTGTATACATATCATTAGACAGCGTGACATTTTCACTGGCCATAAAAATTATCTCCAGTTACCATGGATCCAGTAGCCCAGCTGGCTCTGCAGTTGCAGGGATTATCCATGGAGCTGACGGACATTAAGTCCAAAGTTTTGTCTCCCCTGGAGCAAACCAGAGTTGAACCTAAAGTAGCTCTCCCGGACAGGTTCACTGGTGGACGAGACAAATTTTTCACCTTCCGGGAGGCATGTAAATTGTATTTTCGGCTTCGGCCTCGATCATCAGGGAGTGAGGAGCAGAGAGTGGGAATTATTATCTCACTTCTGCAAGGGGACCCTCAATCCTGGGCATTTTCCCTTCCTCCGGGATCCCCGCTCTACTGTCTGTAGATCAATTTTTTACTGCCCTGGGATTGGTATATGATGACCCAGATCGGGTCTCTCTTGCTGAGACAAAATTACGTAAGATACAGCAGGGAGATCGTCCGGCAGAGGAATTTGCTTCTGAGTTTCGTAGATGGGCCACAGATACTCAGTGGAATGACCCAGCTCTTAGGAGCCAGTTTTGTCATGGGCTTTCTGATAAATTAAAAGACGTTTTGGCTCAGTATGAGTCTCCTCATTCTCTGGAGGCTGCTATGGCCTTAGCTATCCGTACTGATAGACGGCTTCGGGAGAGGGGTGAGGTAACCCCACTCCCTGTTGTTTCTCCACCTACCACTAAAGTCCCTTATGTTGAGGTTCCCCTTGTCTGTTCGGATGAGCCTATGCAGTTGGGAGGGACATCATTTCGTAGGAGGGGATTGGCGGTACGCCGCAGGACTAGAAGATGTTTTTTCTGCGGGAAAGAGGGACATTTTGTTGGAGAATGTCCATCCCGTGCCTTGTTGAGCCAAAAGTCGCCGGAAAACTGTTAATCCCAGGTTGTGTGGTGGACGACAACCTGGGAGTATGTATTTCATCCGCCAGTTCTTCTCAGTTCCTTGTACCAGTGGAGGTGGTAGTTGGTACGAGAGTGGAGAGATTGTCTGTTCTTCTTGATAGTGGTTCCGGGGCTAATCTGGTTGACGCTCAGTTTGCTCAGGCTCAAGGTATGCATCTGAGTGTATTGGTCAAACCGATCCCTATATTCTCCATTGACGCCAGGCCTCTCGGCCAAGGTAGCTTTGTTCATGAGGTTCATAACATTGACCTTCGGGTAGGGGCAATACATAGGGAACAATTATCTTGTTATGTGTTGGAGGGTCTACCTACTCCCATTGTGTTGGGACTTCCTTGGTTGGTTAAACATAACCCTGTGATTAATTGGCAGTCCAGAGAAATAAGCCAATGGGTGAGTTTTGCAAAAGCAACTGCATGAACACAGTCATCAGTGCGGTCGTGCCTAGTACATTGCCTCCTTTTTTGGAGGATTTTGGGATGTTTTCTCTGAGGAGGGTGTCAGGAGTTGCCTCCTCATCATGTGTATGACTGCTCTATTAATCTCCTTCCTGATGCTAAGTTGCCTAAAGCTAGGTTGTATAATCTTTCTGGTCCTGAGAGGCAGGCTATGAAAGATTATATTTCTGAAAGTCTGGCCAAAGGGCATATTAGACCTTCATCTTCCCCAGTAGCCACGGGGTTCTTCTTTGTAAAGAAGAAAGATGGAGGCCTACGCCCTTGCTTGGATTTCCCGCGAACTTAATCGGATTACTGTTCGAGATCCGTATCCACTCCCTCTTATTCCTGATCTCTTCAATCAAATTGTTGGCGCCAAATGGTTTTCTAAATTGGATCTCAGGGGGGTATAATCTGATTAGGATAAAAGAGGGGGATGAGTGGAAAACGGCGTTTAACACGCCGGAGGGACATTATGAGAACCTAGTCATGCCTTTTGGTCTGACTACTGCACCAGCAGTATTCCAACATTTTGTTAATGACATTTTTCGTCACCTTGTGGGGCTGTTTGTGGTTGTATATTTGGATCGCCAGATCTTGTGTCTCATCAGGAGCATGTGAGACAGGTGTTGCAGATCTTGCGAGACAATAAACTATACGCCAAACTGGAGAAGTGTGTATTTGCCGTACAGGAACTTCAGTTTTTGGGTTTTTTGGTGTCAGCCTCCGGTTTCCGTATGGACCCTGAAAAGGTGAGAGCAGTGCTTGAATGGGATCAGCCAGGGATCTTAAGGCTCTGCAGCGTTTTTTGGGTTTGCTAACTACTACCGGAAATTTATTTGTAATTTCTTATCTGTCGTCAAACCTCTCACTGACATGACAAGAAAAGGGACGGATTTTTCTAAATGGTCGGACAAAGCTTGCCAAGCCTTTTCCTCTTTGAAGAAATGTTTTGCTTCGGCACCCGTTCTCATCCAACCAGATGCATCTCAGCCGTTCATTGTGGAGGTGGATGCGTCTGACGTAGGGGTGGGTGCTATATTGTCCCAGGGTCCGTCCCCTGGTAAATGGCATCCGTGCGCTTTCTTTTCTAAGAAATTGTCGTCCGCCGAAAGGAATTATGATATCGGCAATAGGGAACTTTTGGCCATTAAGTTAGCTTTTGAAGAGTGGCGTCACTTTTTGGAGGGGGCAGTCCACCCGGTTACCGTTATTACTGATCACAAGAACCTGTTGTATTTGGAATCCGCTAAGCGTCTGAATTCCAGACAAGCTCGATGGTCGTTGTTTTTTACCAGGTTTAATTTTGTCGTCACTTATCGCCCGGGGTCTAAGAATGTAAAGGCTGATGCCTTGTCTCGCAGTTTCCCAGGGGCCGGGAAAACGGATGACCCGAGTCCTATCCTTCAGGAGGGGTGGTAGTGTCGGCTGTATTTTCTGAGCTTGAGGAGGAGGTGTTAGAGGCTCAGGGGACGCCCCTGCAGGACCTCCAGGGAGACTGTTTGTCCCAAATCTGTTGAGACAAAAGGTTATTGAGGCACATCATAATTCTGCTCTAGCAGGACATCCAGGGGGTAAGGCTACTTTAGATCTCCTTTCTCGCCGGTTTTGGTGGCCTAATGCTAATAAAGATGTTATAACTTTTGTCGCGTCATGTGGGGTGTGTGCTCGCTCTAAAATCCCTCATACCCGTCCGTCTGGGACCCTTTTACCCTTGAAACTTCCGGAGCGTCCATGGACTCATTTATCTATGGACTTCATTACGGACCTTCCTCCGTCGTCAGGGAATACTGTCATACTGGTGGTTGTTGACAGGTTCAGTAAGATGGCACATTTCGTTGCTCTTCCTGCACTCCCTAATGCTAAAACTCTGGCGCAGGTGTTCATTAGGGAGATCGTTAGACTTCATGGGTTGCCTTCTGATGTGGTGTCAGATAGGGGGTCTCAGTTTGTGTCCAAATTTTGGAGGGCATTTTGTTTACGTCGGGGATGCAATTGTCATTTTCCTCGGCTTTTCATCCGCAGACCAATGGTCAGACAGAGCGTCTGAATCAGAGCTTAGAGACATATCTCCGGTGTTTTGTCTCAGAGAACCTAGAGGACTGGTCTTCTTTCTTGCCTCTGGCAGAGTTCGCTCTTAACAACAGGCGGAGCGAGTCCACTGGTAAGTCCCCGTTTTTTGGGGCATATGGTTTCCATCCCCAGTTTTGTTACTTTCAATGGGGGGGGCCCTTCTGGGGTTCCTGAGGAGGAGCGTTTCTCGTCGTCACTTGCTTCTGTGTGGAGAGGTGTATTGAATAATCTGAGTGCGATGGGGAACCGTTACAAACGTATGGCTGATAGGAGGAGAGTTTCTGGTCCAGATCTGAATGTGAACGATCTGGTATGGTTGTCTACCAGGAATATAAAACTTAAAGTGCCCTCCTGGAAACTGGGTCCCAGATTCATCGGGCCGTACAGGATCAGTTCCATAATTAATCCTGTGGCATTTCGTCTGGACCTCCCTCCTACGTTTAAAATTCATAATGTGTTCCACAAGTCATTACTTAAAAGGTATGTGGCACCAGTCATACCATCACCTCTACCTCCTCCTCCTGTGTTGGTCAATGGTAACTTGGAATTTCAAGTATCAAAGATCATTGACTCATGTCTGAATCTCCGGTCCCTTCAGTACTTGGTGCATTGGAAGGGGTATGGTCCAGAGGAGAGGACGTGGGTCCCTGCGTCTGATGTTAACGCAGATCGTTTGGTTCGGACCTTCCACAGAACTCACCCGGGCAGGCCTGGCCCTGAGGGTCCGGAGGCCCCTCGTAGAAGGGGGGTACTGTCATGTGTGCATTGCCACGAAGATCGTCGCGGTTGCACATTTTGACTTCTCACAGCTGAGCTGCTGTTTCTTTGTGTTTGGCAGCTAGGGAGTTAATTCTGTCTGTGCTCGGTGCTGGGACTGGTGCAGTTTCTCCCGGCTGCAATTGATTATTTGTTGATTGGTTTCCTTTAAATTCCTGGTTGTCTGCTTGGGGAGTTGCCAGTGAAACCTTCATGCAGACCACAGATAGGAATGAATCTGTATAGTCTTTAGTTGTGAGCTCCTTAGTTGTTCTAAGCTCAACTTGGTTAGAGTTTATTTCCCAGACCATTTATGTTCCTTTGGTGTTTGAGTGTGTATGCAAGCGAGTGTTATCCTGTCTGTCTTATATGTCTAATCTGTGTATTTAGCTGAGATCAGCCCATATCCCTTTGGTGGTAGTCAGGATCCTTCTTAGGACTGATTACAGGGTTCAGGGTCTGATAGGAGACAGGGTTAGGTTGGAGACTTGGACCTCTGAACCATTATCAGTACCTCCAAGGTGAGGGATTAGTTAGGACCCCAGTTTAGGGTCAGGTTAGATCCCGGTCCTCCTCTTTCCTGTTTCAGCTCATCAAGTCCTCAAGATTAACCCTGAGTTCAGCAGATATCGTGTCAGGTAAATCTATTCTATATTTACATGCTGATGTTGCTATACTAGTTGTTGTATAGAGTGTTGTTCCTGTATTAATAGTTTACTGACATTGTATACATATCATTAGACAGCGTGACAGCGAATGGAGAGGATGGTGCGGCATTATCTAGAACTAAATACCAATACCATCAGGGAGGGTTTGGACCCTTTCACATTTTGGTCTTCCATAATGGAGGAGTGGCCTGAGCCCGCCTCACATGCCTTGGAGGTTTTATCATGCCCGGCAGCCAACGTTCTCTCAGAACGTGTCTTCAATGCTGCTGGTGGTGTCCTGACGGATAAGCACATACGGTTGTCCCCTGAAAGTGTTGACCGCTTAACTTTCATAAAGATGAACAAGTCATGGATCTCCAAGGACTTTTGCACCCCAATCGAATAATATATAAACTAGGTTGTATTGCACTTTTTAGTGTGATGCATTAATGTCACATAACTACACTGTGTGATATCTTTAGAGTCCCTTCTGTGGCTGCTGCTGCTGATATTAACACAAATTTGTGGAAATGTGAACAGTCATGGTCGGTCTACATCTGCTGAGTTAGCTGTAGTGGAAGACGTGTTGGTCCCAATTATACTATTTCTATTCTCGTGAAAGTGGTGCCAGGCCCTTATTTTTTAAAATGTGAACACTTCTTGTAGTGTGGTAGTATGGTGCTGGATTGGGTATAGTGAAAGTCCTGTCAGTCCCTATTCTACTATTTTTACTGTGGTGAAATTGATGCCACTTTTGTGGTATCGGTAAATAATTTTTGAAAATGTGAACACTCATGGTTGAGTGTCCATCTGCTGGATTGGCTGTAGAGAAAGACCTGTTGGTCACTATTAGACTATTTCTACTGTGGTGAAATTGATGCCACTTTTGTGGTGTAAGGCCCTCATTTCTTTAAATGTTAACACTCCTTGTAGATTGTTCATCTGCTGGATTGGGTGCAGTGAAAGACCTCTGGGTCCCTATTCTACTATTTCTACTGTGGTGAAATTGATGCCACTTTGGTGGTATCTGCCAATAATTTTTGGAACTGTGAACACTCATGGTTGAGTGTCCATCTACTGGATTGGGTGTAGAGAAAGACCTGTTGGTCCCTATTAGACTATTTCTACTGTGGTGAAATTGATGCCACTTCCGTGGTGTAAGGAACTCATGTCTTTAAATGTGAACACTCCTTGTAGAGTGTCCATCAGCTGGATTTGGTGTAGAGAAAGACCCGTTGGTCCCTATTACACTATAGTCCCTATTACACTATTTCTACTATGGTGAAATTGATGCCACTTCTGTGGTGTAAGACTCTCATTTCTTTAAATGTGAAAACACCTTGTAAGTTGCTCATCTGCTGGATTGGGTACAGTGAAAGACCTGTTGGTCCCTATTCTACAATTTCTACTGTGGTGAAATTGATGCCACTTTGGTGGTATATGCCAATAATTTTTGGAAATGTGAACACTTCTTGTTGAGTGTCCATCTGCTCGATTGGGTGTAGGAAAAGACCTTTTGGTCCCTATTAGCCTATTTCTACTGTGGTGAAATTGATGCCACTTCTGTGGTGTAAGGCCCTTATTTCTTTAAATGTGAACACACCTTTTAGGATGTTCATCTGCTGGATTGGGTGTAGCGAAAGACCTGTCCGTCCCTATTCTACTATTTCTACTGTGGTGAAATTGATGCCACTTTTGTGGTGCCTGCCAATAATTTTTGGAAATGTGAACACTCCTGTTATGTCTACTTCATGTGTGTTGCCTGTAGCAGTAGACCTCCGAGAACATCAGGCCTCCACTTCCTTGCACTCAACTACCGTGCTACTATCCTTAAATTTTTCTGACAATGGTAGTCTACAAAACTGATATTTGTGCCACCTGAGTATGGCTCAGCATGAAAGCAGGTAGAGGTGTTGCATGTGTTATCAGGGCTCCCAGCAAAGGGGCCCTACACCAATCCCTTACCCACCTCGTCTTACTGTGACGTTCATTGGAAAGCTGTAAATGCTGTCCCAGACCCCGATACCTCATGCCTGGCTGATTGCTGCAGTTCCATAATGCAATTTGTACTGTGGGTGAATTGAGGCCACTTTCCTGGTGTCTGTCCCTCATTTGATGTGTTTTGGCAGCATTTGGGGCCGTTCTAAGGTGTTGTGCATGCGTTTGTTTTTGCTTCCCATTGACTATAATGGCGTTCGGTTGTGTTTGGCGAATATTCGACTAATTAATCCACGAATATTGCAAATTCTGCAAACATAATCCAAATCGAATATTGAAATATGTGCTCATCTCTATTCATACTGTTTTCTTTAGTATTCATTTTTTTTCCTTTGTTTTTTAATTAAGCCACCATAATCTTCCAGGGATATACAATCTTTTATTTAGTTCTATTTTATATAGTATTTTTCACTGAGGCATTGCTCACAGGGTAATAATGCAGAGAAGCCTAAAGATATGACCCTAAAGAATTCTGTGACCAACACTTACTTGGTAAAGACCATAAACATTTGCACAACATTATTATTATTATTTATTTCTATATCACCATTGATTCCATGGTGCTGCACATGAGAAGGGGTTACATACAAATTACAGGTATCACTTACAGTAAACAAACTAACAATGACAGACTGATATACAGAGGGGAGAGGACCCTGCCCTTTCGGGCTTACATTCTACAACATAAAAGTCCTGTATTTCTAAAACCATATGGCGGAGCAGCTTGAATAAAATACTGGCCACTTTTGACGTGGTGACTAGACCACTTTAAGACCACTGATCAAGGAATGACCCAACTTTTTTACTTTAGGGTTAACGTGTGTTTACAATTTAAGCAAGAAAAAGAGTCTTCATGAAGTGGTAGAGATGATCAGTCATTCACAATATGGTGACATTTGCATCTGTTACCAGTCTGTTTTACATGTGACTATAGAAGGTCATTGAGTGAGTTTGGACAAGGTTTTTGTCTGTAATAAACAGCTATAATGAAGGTGCTCAGAATCTCTATCTGGAGGATTTTATCCTCCTGGGTTTGTTTCTAGAACATTTGTTTTTGGGAGTGTATTGTTTTCCAAGAAGAAAACATATTCATCCTCAATAGGGTTCATGTAGAATTTTTCCAGCTGCTAGACAGGGTTATAGAAAAGTTTAACTATTCCCCAGCTGAATAGGAATGAAGTTATTAAGACAAACTGCAAAGCGTAATAACCACAGTGCATGTATTTCTTGCTGTTTTTTTTATAAGTAACTGCCTAGAATATATCTTCACATTATATTATGCTGAGTACTTCAGATGTCAAATTTTGGCCTCTTTGCTTTATGGCTAATAATTTTCATCATCAGTTTATTCTTAAAGAAGCACTCCTATCTATATTTTTTATTAAATATATGTGTCCATCATGTAATGTAGTGTGGTGTATTAACCCCTTCATGACATATATACTTCATATGTCGTGTATTCCCATTTGATGTGGGCTCCTTTCCAGCCCATGACAGCTGGCATGTGCCCCTAACAGTCACGGGAGGAATCGCGATCCACCCATGGCTGTTAATATGTTAAATAATGCTGTCAATCTATGAAAGTGTCATTTATCATACCTGTGCCAGAAACCCATCACTAATCCCGCCCATCGGCACCCCTGTCACATGATCGCAGGGCATCGATTGGTTTGAATGACAACTGGAGTTCTGCAGGAGACCCCCATGGTTGTCATTGCCCATCTACTATGAGCGCCACCCCGTGGCCACAGCTTCCAAGCAAGTAAAAAGAAGAAAAATGTTTTAAAAAATATTTTAAAAAGTTCAAATCACCCCCCTTTTGCCCCATTTAAAATAAAAAAATATAAAGAATACATATATATGATATTGCTGCATTCAGAAAAGCCCGATCTATCAAAATATAAAAAGAACTGATTCAATTAGGAAACGATGTAACATGAAAAAAATTCAAAACACCAGAATTACAGTTTTTTGGTCGCCGCGACATTGCAATAAAATGCAATAACAAGAGATCAAAACATCGTACCTACATCAAAATAGTATCAATAAAAACGTCAGCTCGGCGCGCAAAAAATAAGCTCTCACCCAGCCCCAGATCTTCTCCTATTCTCAGTGTTGTCACTGCAGTTAAGACTAGTCAGCTCACTCCTTGCTCTTTGCATGTGCCAGAAGCCTCGCTCTGATGCTCCTCAGACTTAGGCCGGGATCACACATGCGAGAAATACATGCAGCCGCACACTCCGCTCCAGAGTGCCGGCGCCAGAGCTGGGATTTCACATGCGAGACTCAGCCGTGTTTCTCGCATGTGTGATCCCGGCCTTACATTGTAAAAGCCACTTCCGGCTCTGCACCCTGGAGAGAGCGGCATTAGGTGACTATATTAAGACACTCACACTACATTATATGCATGTACACACATTTATTAATAAAATAGATGAGAGGGCTTCTTTAACCTCTTTCTGCCATCAGACGTACTGTTCCATCCATGTGCCCTGGGACGGAATAGTACGTCATATGCGATCAGCTGCTGATCGCGGCCGGGTGTCAGCTGATTATCACAGCTGACACCCGGCACTATGTGCCAGGAGTGGTCACGGATCGCTCCAGGCACATTAACCCCCGGCACACTGCGATCAAACATGATCGATGTGTACAGGGGGCCCAGGGAAGCATCACGCAGGGAGGGGGCTCCCTGCATGCTTCCCTGAGACCCTCAGAGCAGTGCGATGTGATTGCGCTGTTCCGAGGGCCTCCTCCCTGCAGGACTCCGGATCCAAGATGGCCGCGGGGTCCTTCTGGGTCCTGCAGGGAGGTGGCTTCCTCAGTGCCTGCTGAGAGCAGGCCCTGAGAAAGCCTGCTGCACTGCCTGTGAGATCGCCGTGCCATGCGCCCAAACAGTATTTCCCCCCCACATATGGGGTATCAGCGTACTAAGGACAAATTGGACAACAACTTTTGGGGTCCAATTACCTTGGGAAAAATCAAAAATTGGGGACTAAAAAATCATTTTTGTGGATTTTTTTTCACACCCAGGCATTATAAACTATAGTGAAACACTTTGGGGTTCAAAGTGCTCACAATAGATCTAGTGGGGGGTTTCCACTGTTTAGGCACATCAGGGCTCTCCAAACGCGACATGACTTCCAATCTCAATTCCAGTCAATTTTGGTTTGAAAAAGTCAAACAGCGCTCCGTCCCTTCCGAGCCCTGCCCTGTGTCCCTAAAAAGCCTGGGCATGCTCCTGATGAGGCGGCGGATGGTCTCCTGAGGGATCTCCTCCCAGACCTGGACTAAAGCATCCGCCAACTCCTGGACAGTCTATGGTGCAACGTAACGTTGGTGTATGGAGTGAGACATGATGTCCCAGATGTGCTCAATCGGATTCAGGTCTGGGGAACGGGCGGGCCTGTCCATAGCGTTGATGCCTTCATCTTGCAGGAACTGCTGACACACTCCAGTCACATGAGGTCTGCCATTGTCCTGCATTAAGAGGAACCCAGGGCCAACCGCACCAGCATATGGTCTCACAAGGGGTCTGAGGATGTCATCTCGGTACCTAATGGCAGTCAGGCTACCTCTAGCGAGCACACGGAGGGCTGTGCGGCCCTCCAAAGAAATGCCACCACACACCATTACTGACCCACTGCCAAACCGGTCATGCTGAAGGATGTTGCAGGCAGCAGATAGCTCTCCACGGCGTCTCCAGACTCTGTTACATCTGTCACATGTGCTCAGTGTGAACCTTTCATCTGTGAAGAGCACAGGGCGCCAGTGGCGAATTTGCCAATCCTGGTGTTCTTTGGCAAATGCCAAGCATCCTGCACGATGTTGGGCTGTGAGCACAACCCCCATCTGTGGACGTTGGGCATTCAGACCATCCTCATGGAGTCGGTTTCTAACCATTTGTGCAGACACATGCACATTTGTGGCCTGCTGGAGGTCATTTTGCAGGGCTCTGGCAGGGCTTCTCCTGTTCCTCCTTGCACAAAGGCAGAGGTAGCGGTCCTGCTGCTGAGTTGTTGCCCTCCTACGGCCCCCTCCACGTCTCTTGGTGTACTGGCCTGTCTACTGGTAGAGCCTCCAGCCTCTGGACACTACGCTGACAGAGACAGCAAACCTTCTTGCCATAGCTCGCATTGATGTGCCATCCTGGATGAGCTGCACTACCTGAGCCACTTGTGTGGGTTGTAGAGTCCGTCTCATGCTATCATGAGTGTTAAAGCACAACCAACTTTCAAAAGTGACCAAAACATCAGCCAGAAAGCATTCGTACAGAGATGTGGTCTGTGGTCCCCACCTGCAGAACCACTCCTTTATTAAGTGTGTTTTGATAATTGCCAATAATTTCCATCTGTTGTCTATTCCATTTGCACAACAGCATGGGAAATTTTTTGTCAATCAGTTTTGCTTCCTAAGTGGACAGTTTGATTTCACAGAAATTTGATTTACTTGGAGTTATATTCTGTTGTTTGTGTTCCTTCTATTTTTTTGAGCAGTGTGTATATATATATATATATATATATATATATATGCAGTACAGACCAAAAGTTTGGACACACCTTCTCATTCAAAGATTTTTCTTTATTTTATGAAAATTGTACATTCACACTGAAGGCATCAAAACTATGAATTAACACATGTAGAATTATACATTACACTTAACAAAAAGTGTGAAACAACTGAAAATATGTCTTATATTCTAGGTTCTTCAAAGTAGCCACCTTTTGCTTTGATTACTGCTTAGCACACTCTTGGCACCTGGGTTAATTCATAGTTTTGATGCCTTTAGTGTGAATGTACAATATTCATAGTCATGAAAATACAGAAAAATCTTTGAATGAGAAGGTGTGTCCAAACTTTTGGTCTGTACTGTATATATAATATATATATATATAAAACTTCCTCCTCACCCCCCACTGGGGGTGGTCTTTGTTGTCCTTTCTCATTCTCGGGACCTCTACATATAGATAGATATATAAATATATACTGTATATATACATATATATATATATATATATATGGTTTGAAGAATATTTGGTTTTAAAACGATGTGTACAGTCGTGTATTACAATGTGATTTTAACATGAGCTTTTACATACAGAGAACTGCTGCATGTAAAAGCTCATGTTAAAATTGATTGCATACAGACGCCATACGGATGTCATATAGACACTAGATGCGAGGAAATCGCATCATCGCATTGCAAACGGATTACATACGGATAATCATACGGAGAACATTTGTGCGATTCTCAACTGTCAAACTCGGACCAATTTTTTATACATTGAGTGTGACTCCGGCCTAAGGGGAAGGGGCAGTGTGGCTGAGTTTAACTTGTCACATTATAAAACCCTTCTATTAGCTCTCCTCCTTAATTGGCATTCTCATTCTGCTGTACTGCCACTCCACCACACTGTCTATGCAGGGATGCGAGCTTAACCCCTCTCTGCCATCGGACGTACTATCCAGTCCATTAAACCCATGCCAATCTGCCCATGGACGGGATAGTACATCCAAGGCGATAAGCTGCGCTCCCTGGGGAGCTCAGCTGATCGCCGCCGGGTGTCAGCTGATTATCACAGCTGACACCCGGCACTATGTGCCAGGAGCGGTCACAGACCGCTCCCAGCACATTAACCCCTTGCACACAGCGATCAAACATGATTGCGGTGTACCAGGGGTCACAGGGGCTCTCCCCTGAGACCCTCAGAACAGCGATGTGACCGCGCTGTTCTGAAGGCCTCTTCCCTGCAGGACCCCGGATCCAAGATGGCGCCGGGTCCTGCAGGGAGGCGGCTTCCTCAGTGCCTGCTGAGACAGGCACTGAGAAGCCTGCAGCAGTGCCAGAGCGATCGCTGATGTGACAGAGTGCTGTGCACACTGTCACACCAGCGATCTGATAAAATACAGTGATGTCCCACCCTGGGACAAAGTAAAAAAATTGAAAAAAATCAAAATCACAAGTGTAAAAAAAAAGTTTCAAAATAAAGGAAAAAAAAAATATTCCCCAATAAATTCATTTCTTTCTGTAAATAAAAAAAATAAAATAATAAAAGTACACATATTTGGTATTGCCGCGTCCGTAACAACCCCCCCTATAAAACTGTCCCACTAGTTAACCCCTTTAGTGAACCCCTTAAAAAAAAAAAGCAAAAAATCAATGCTTTATCATCATACCGTCGAACAAAAAGTGGAATAACACGCGATTAAAAAAGATGGATATAAATAAACATGGTACCGCTGAAAACGTCATCTTGTTCCGCAAAACAAGCCACCATACAGCATCATCAACGAAAAAATAAAAAAGTTATAGCTCACAGAATAAAGCGATGCAAAAATAATTATTTTCTATATAAAATTGTTTTTATTGTATAAAAGCGCCAAAACCTAAAAAAAATTATATAAATGAGGTATCGCTGTAATCATACTGACCCGAAGAATAAAACTGCTTTATCAATTTTACCACACGCGGAACGGTACAAACGCCCCCCCAAAAGAAATTCATGAATTGCTGATTTTTGTTCATTCTAACCTCACAAAAATCGAAATAAAAAGCGATCAAAAAATGTTACGTGCTCAAAAATGGCACTAATAAAAACGTCAACTCGTACCACAAAAAATAAGACCTCACATGACTCTGTGGGCCAAAACATGCAAAAATTACAGCTCTCAAAATGTGGTGACGCAAAAACTATTTTTTGCAATAAAAAAGCGTCTTTTATCGTGACAGCTGCCAATCATAAAACCCGCTATAAATAGTAAATCAAACCCCCTTTATCACCCCCTTAGTTAGGGAAAAATAATTTTAAAAAAATGTATTTATTTCCATTTTCCCATTAGGGTTAGGGTTAGGGTTGCGCCTAAATTAGGGTTAGGGTTGCGCCTAAAGTTAGGATTAGAGTTAGGGGTGTGTTAGGGTTAGGTTTGTGGTTAGGGTTATGGGTAGGGTTGGGACTAGGGTTAGGGGTGTGTTGTGGTTAGGGTTGGAGTTAGAATAGGGGGGTTTCTGCTGTTTAGGCACATCAGGGGCTTCCAAATGTGAAATGGCGTCTGATCTCAATTCCAGCCAATTCTGCGTTGAAAAAGTCAAACGGTGCTCCTTCACTTCTGAGCTCTGCCATGCGTCCAAACAGTAGTTTACCCCCACATATGGGGTATCAGTGTACTCAGGACAAATTGCACAATAACTCTTGGAGTCCAATTTCTTCTGTTACCCTTGGGAAAATAAAAAATTGGGGGCGAAAATATCATTTTTGTAAAAAAAAAATGATTTTTTTGTTTTTACTGCTGTACGTTATAAACTTCTGTGAAGCACTTGGGGGTTCATAGCGCTCACCACTAGTGTTGAGCATACGATACTGCAAATATCGGGGTATCGGCCGATATTAGCTGTATCGGGCTTTCGATTCCGAGTACCGATATTTTCGTCATATCGGATACCGAATCGGGATTGTCACTGTCACTTTGTGTCCGTCGGTCGGGTCTGTCACTGTCAGTGTCCATCGGTCGGGTCTGTCAGGAGGTCAGCGGCACTTACCTGCAGAGATCTCCGGCGGTCCACGGCCTGGACTGCTTCATGGCCGCCATCATCTTTCCCCGGCGGTCACATGCAGTTTCTCGCGAATAACTGCAGTGACTGCTGGGTAATCCCGGCCGTTAAAGCAGTCAGTCCGATGACGTCACCTCCGGGGAAGCAGGTAATCAGCTGTGCTGCGTCGCGGGTGACGCCGTTTTTTTTTCGAGGGGATCCCCTATTTTTGTTAACCAGCCAAGTAAGCAGACTGCTGTGGCCCGGTATTATCAGGCTTACAAGGTCCATGGATATTGGATCCTTACCAGCCTGAAAAACCAGGCCTCAGCGGTCTGCTTCATCTGGCGGTTAACAAAAATAGGGGGGACCCCACGCCAATTTTTTTTAGAGGGGATCCCCTATTTTTGTTAATCAGCCAAGATATGCAGACTGCTGTGGCCTGGTATTATCAGGCTGGCAAAGTCCATGGATCTTGGCTCCTTAACAGCCTGAAAATCCAGGCCTCAGCGGTCTGCTTATCTGGCTGGTTAACAAAAATAGGGGGGACCCCCCGCCAATTTTTTTAGAGGGGATCCCCTATTTTTGTTTAATCAGCCAAGATATGCAGACTGCTGTGGCCTGGTATTATCAGGCTGGCAAAGTCCATGGATCTTGGCTCCTTAACAGCCTGAAAATCCAGGCCTCAGCGGTCTGCTTCATCTGGCTGGTTAACAAAATAGGGGGGCCCCACGCCAATTTTTTTTCGAGGGGATCCCCTATTTTTGTTAATCAGCCAAATATGCAGACTGCTGTGGCCTGGTATTATCAGGCTGGCCAAGGTTCATGGATCTTGCTCCTTAACAGCCTGAAAATCCAGGCCCAGCGGTCTGCTTCATCGGCTGGTTAACAAAAATAAGGGGGACCCCACGCCATTTTTTATTCGAAGGGAACCCCTATTTTTGTTAATCAGTTCCTCTGAACGTCACTGATGTGTCCCTGGCTGACCTGAAGTGAAAGTGGAAAGCAATCAATTAAGCTTTCCACTTCCTCTCCTGTCAGCCAGGAGAGGAAACTTATTCATTTTGGGGGTTTACTGTGAGGCTGCAGCATTAGCTGCGGTCCCTGCATAAACATTAACCCTTTCTGAAGGATTACACACCGTGGGACCTGACTGTGCATGGGTAGGTAAGAATAATTTGCTTTTTTTATTTTTTTTTATTACAGGAAATGGTTTTTGCAGTCAATAAAGATGGTCAAAAACATGTGTCTTTATTTCATTAAAATGATTTTTAATTAAAGTGTGTGTGTTTGATTTTTTATTTCAGGGCAATAGGATTAATAATTGATAGTTGTCTAATTGACAGCTCTCAATTTAACCTGGCTTAAGGTCACCTTTCAATTGCAAATGGCTTTAACCCCATATTAACCCATTCGCCACCGCTACAGGGAAATGGGAATAGAGGGCAAAGTGCCAGAAAGGGCGAATCTAATTATAGATTTGCCCTTTCTGGGGTGTCTGGGGGCAGATGTTAGTAGCCGGGGGGGGGCCAAAAATAATGGTCCCTCTCTGGGCTATTATTATCTGCCCCCTTTTCGCTGGCTTTGTCTGTCTGGTTGCGAAAATAGGGCGGGAGCCCACGCATTTTTTTTAAACAATTTTACACCTCATTATATATATATATATATATATATACATGTCACTGAATTTGTGACACATATATATATATTATTTTATTTTATAGTTCATACACTTCTACATAGTATAATAGCCGCTAATTCAATTGCAGGCTTTTGTGAAAATGCAGAACACGACACTTGGTGTACATGGGGAAAACCATGGTCTTTTAAATGTCCTTTGCTATCTGATTTGCACAAACAATTACAACGTCTATGTGTGGCAAAATTTCACACCTGTAGGGTTAATTAAAGGTGTAAAATTCGTACCCAAAAAAGTCCGTTTTTTTTACAACGAATTTCCACCTTTAATTAACCCCTACAGTTTGTGAAATTTTGCACCCATAGACTGATGTAATTGTTTGTGCAAATCAATAGCAAAGGACATGAAAAGACATGGTTAACCCTATGTACACCAATGTTCATTTCATGTCGGGTGCTTCTGTCTTTTTTACAGAAGCCGGCTTTACCCCAGCAATTGAAACAGGGGATATTTTACTATGTAGAAGTGTATAAACTATACATATATGTATTATATATGGTCACAATGACATGTATATATATATATATATGTATTCTATGTTGTATATTTAGTTTTACAAGGAAATAAAGGTTTTTTTTAGTTGCGATATTTTGTTCCCAAGACTTACATGGGGGCTTCCGGTATCGGAATCGGATATCGCCGATATTTAGTGATATCGGCGATACCATTCCGATCCGATATTTTTAGATATCGAGCAGTATCGCTCAACACTACTCACCACACATTACATTATTTCCTTATGGGTCTATTTTCTAAAATGGGGTCACTTGTGGGGGTTTCCATGTTTAGGCACATCTTTGGCTCTCCAAATGCGCATGACGCACGCAGACCATTTCCATCAAAGTCTGCAATCCAAAACGTCACTACTTCCCTTCCGAGCCCCGACGTGTGCCCATACATAGTTTCTCCCACATATTGGGTATCAGCGTACTCAGGACAAATTGGACAACAACTTTTTGGGGTCCAATTTCTCCTGTTACCCTTGTGAAAATAAATATTGGGGGCGAAAAAATCATTTTTGTAAAAAAGAAAAGATTTTTTATTTTTTACGGCTGTACGTCATAAACTTCTGTGAAGCACTTCGGGGTTCAATGTGCCACCACACATCTAGATAAGTTCCATATGGGTCTATTTTCCAAAATGGGGTCACTTGTGGGGGGTTTTCCACTGTTTATGGCCATCAAAAGGCTCTCCAAATGCGACATGACGCCCCGCAGACCACTCCATCAAAGTCTGCAATCCAAAACGTCACTACCCTCCCTTCAGAGCCTCGACGTGTGCCCCATACAGAAGTTTTCTCCCACATATTGGGTATCTGCATACTCAGGACAAAATGGACAACAACTTTTTGGGGTCCAATTTCTCCTGTCACCCTTGTGAAATACAATGCACTGCAGAAATAATCTTTATTAATAAAGATGTGGATTCAAGTCTGCGCTGCCCAAATAATAGATTTCCAAGACTTAGTAGCAGTTAAGAAGGGTTTAATCTAACGCATTTCAGGTGAATACCACCCCTTCTTCAGGAAAATACCACATATAGCTTCTTTCCTGAAGAAGGGTTGGTATTCACCCTGAAACGCGTAGATTAAACCACTTCTTAACTGCAACTACGTCTTGGAAATCTATTATTTGGGCAGCGCAGACTGGAATCCACATCTTTTCTGCAGTGTATTGTATTGTCGGGTCGTTTACCGACCTGTGGATCTGCGGCAGCCTCTCCTACATGTGCTTTAACCACCTAATACCAGGTGAGCAGCTTCCTACTTAAAAAAGTGATAGCTTACTATCGGATAAGACCCTATTTCACTTTGTGCTCCCTTGCTTTTTCTATTACCCTTGTGAAAATAAAATATTGGGGCGAAAAAATCATTTTTGTAAAAAAAAAAAAAAGATTTTATTTTTTACGGCTGTAATGTCATAAAACTTCTGTGAAGCACTTTGGGGTTCAAAGTGCTCACCACACAGCTAGATAAGTTCCTTGTGGGGTCTATTTTCCAAAATGGGGTCACTTGGGGGGATTTCCACTGTTTAGGCACATCAGGGGCTCTCCAAATGCGACATGACGACCGCAGACCATTCCATCAAAGTCTGCAATCCAAAACGTCACTACTTCCTTCCGAGCCCCGACGTGTGCTCATACAGTAGTTTTTTTCCCACTATTGGGTTATCAGCGTACTCAGGACAAATTGGACAAAAAATTTTGGGATCCAGTTTCTCCTGATACCCTTGGGAAAATAAAAATTTGGGTACTAAAAGATCATGTTTGTGGAAAAAATATGTTTTTTTTATTCTCATGCTCGGGGCGTTATAAACTTTAGTGAAACACCTGGGGGTTCAAAGTTCTCACCACACATCTAGATAAGTTCCTTGAGGGGTCTAGTTTCCAAAATGGTGTCATTTGTCAGTCGTTTCCACTGTTTAGGCAGATCAGGAGCACTCCAAACACGACATGGCGTCAAGCCAATTCTGCGTTGAAAAAGTCAAATGGAGCTCCTTTCCTTCAAGCTTGCCATGCACCCAAACAGTGGTTTACCCCCCACATATGGGGTATCAGCGTACTCAGGACAAATTGAACAATAACTTTTGGAGTCTTGTTACCCTTGGGAAAATAAAAATTGGGGTGAAAAGATCATTTTTGTGGAAAAAATATGATTTTTTAATTTTACGCTCTACGTTATAAACTTGTGTGAAGCACTTGGGGGTTTAAATTGCTCACCACAGATCTAGATAAGTTCCTTAGGGGGTCTAGTTTCCAAAATGGGGTCACTTGTAGGGGGTTTCCACTGTTTAGGCACATCAGGGGCTCTCCAAATGCAACATGGCGTCAATCTCAATTCCAGCCAATTTTGGTTGGAAAATGTCAAATGGTGCTCCTTCCATTCAGAGCTCTGCCGTGCACCCAAACAGTGGTTTCCCCCCCACATATGGGGTATCAGCGTACTCAGGACAAATTTTACAACAACTTTCGTGGTCCAATTTCTCCTGTTACCCTTGGGAAAATTAAAAATGGTGACTAATAGATAATTTTTGTGGGAAAAAATAGGATTTTTTTATTTTCATGCCCGGGCATTATAAACTTGTGTGAAGCACTTGGGGGTTCAAAGTGCTCACCACAGATCTAGATAAGTTCCTTAGGGGGTCTAGTTTTCCAAAAAAGTGGGTCACTTTTGTTTGGGGTCTCCACTGTTTAGGCTCATCTGGTGCACTACAAACGGAACATGACCCCCATCAACGTCTGCATTCCAAAACGTTATTACTTCCTTTCCAAGCCCTGCCGTGCGCCCAAGCAGTTCCCCCCCATATATGGGGTATCAGCGTACACAGGACAAATTGGACAACAACTTTTGGGGTCCCATTTCCTTGGAAAATCAAAAATTTGGGACTAAAAAATCCTTTTTGTGGAAAATTGTTTTTTTTTTTCACACTCAGCATTATAAACTTTTGTGAAACACTTGGGGGTTCAAAGTGCTCACAACAGATCTAGCTAAGTTCCATAGGGGTTCTAGTTTCCAAAATGGTGTCACTTGTGGGGAGTTTCCACTGTTTAGGTGCATCAGAGGCTCTCCAAACGCGACATGGCGTCCAATCTCAATTCCAGCCAATTTTGGTTTGAAAAAGTCAAACGGCGCTCCTTCCCTTACGAGCTCTGCCGTGTGCCCAAACAGTGGTTTTCCCACACATATGGGGTATTGGTGTACTCAGGAAAATTGCAAAACAACTTTTTCTGTCCATTTTCTCCTTTCACCCTTGTGAAAATAAAAAAAAGTTTGTAAAAGATAATTTTTGTGACTAAAAAGTTAAATATTAATTTTTTCCTTCCACGTTGCTTCAGCTCCTGTGAAGCACCTGAAGGGTTAATAAACTTCTTGAATGTGGTTTTGAGTACCTTGAGGGTGCAGTTTTTAGAATGGGTTTTCACTTTTTGGTATTTTCTTGCCAATAAGACCCCTCAAAGTGACTTCAAATGTGAGGTGGTCCCTAAAAAAATGGCTTTGTAAATTTTGTTGTAAAAATGAGAAATCGCCGGTCAACTTTTAAACCCTTATAATTTCCTAACAAAAAAAAATTTTGGTTCCAAAATTGTGCTGATGTAAAGTAGACATGTGGGAAATGTTATTTCTTAACCATTTTGTGTGACATATTTCTCTGTTTTAAGGAAATAAAATTCAAAGTATGAAAATTGCAAAATTTTCAAAATTTTTGTCATATTTGCATTTTTTTAAAAATAAACGCAAGTTATATCAAAGAAATTTTACCACTAACGTGAAGTACAATATGTCTCGAGAAAACATTCTCAGAATCGCCAAGATCCGTTGAAGTGTTCCAGAGTTATAGCCTCATAAAGAGACAGTGGTCAGAATTGTAAAAATTGGCCCGGTCATTAACGTGCAAACCACCCTTGGGGGTGAAGGGGTTAAAGTGTAACCAGGAGAGGTTTAGAAGGGTTTGTAATGTAACACAGCTAAACAAAGGCTGCACTGCCCCTATAATCCCACTGACTTATGCTGGTGGTTAGACCAGAAGATCAAAGCTCTATCATTACATCTCAGACACTGAAAAAACCTACTCTAAGCTATGGTAGGGGGGCATGTATTTGCTTCTTTTGATTTGTTGTCTGCTTATGATTGATCAGCATCATACAGGGGTAAGAAGTAAACGCCCCCAGTAAAAACTGTCTGATAACACCAACTGGGACTTAAAAAAAAGTTAATTGATTAAGCCCCAAACACTTTGACTGCTAAGATCTATGCAACGGAGAGGCGAAATTAAAAAAAAAAAAGTTTTATTCTGCTCTGCAGCATCTATTATATCCTGTATCCAACTTGAAAAAAATTGGTGAAAGGTCCTCTTTAATCAGATGGTTAATAGTCACTATACGTAGGATCATACGTCAAATTAAGGAGCCATAATACAATCAGAGTATATTTTGCATCACTGCTCTGCATCAATAGCGAGAATGTTCCCAACAACAAACAGTGGAACAATGAAAGTAATGGTTTGATGAACAGTACTTACAGAATCAGTGTTCCTTAAAAATACAAGTTGAAAAGACAAAAATGTACTTTCTAGGCTGAGTGAAACTAAATGAAATTCATCTGGTAGCCCAGGATAAGTTTAAGAAATGTTCAAGTCTATGGAGGAACCAGGTGTAGTAAGTTGAACCTTTCAGATAATCTTCAAATAGAATGTATGGTTGCTACACAATATGTTTTAGCAGGCAAAATATGGGTACCAGATGGCTATTGTAATAAACACTTGTTATATAGTGACTGACCACAAAAAAGGAATGCAAGAGTCATTATCGGGAATAAAAGCTAGAACGGATAACCAGTAGTATATAGATTACTTGGAAAGAGGTTCACTGGCCAACAGTATTCCAGATTAATTTTCTGAAGAAATGTCATATTGTGTTTTATCTCTCTATACAATTTCAATAAGATGTACTAAAACATTTTTTTGTGTCCATCAGTACTAGAGATACAGAAAGTAACAGGAGGAGAATGCTGACTAATATTGATGGGAGGTTGGAAGAATCTGCCAACATTAATTACAGGTTCAAAAGGACTACTAGGATTTACTACTAGTCTGAAAAGCCCTGCTTTCAAGTGCACATCAAAGGAGCTCCTTGTGACATCCCAGAGTAAAGATCTTTAACATTTGCCTGATCAGCAGTATGTCCTAATACATTATGGACATCCTGGATAGTTCGGTTCTCAGGGAATCATGTTAACTTGAGGACTACTTGAATGACCATATACAGCTGACAAAGGAAAGACAGCTAACTTGTCTCTGTCAGTATCAGGGGTAACAAAAAAAAACAAAACAAAGCAAAAAAAATCCCAAAGATTGGCAATACAATATAGACACATGTTAACAAATAGAAGATTACAAGCCAAATAAACGTCAAGCAAAAAAGTGTGAAACTGAGAACTGTACAAGACAAAGACCAAAACTAGATCTGTTCCATCAAAATTACAACAGACAGCAAATGCAGATTAGATAAGATAGATAGATAGATGATAGATAGATAGATAGATAGATAGATAGATAGATAGATAGATGATAGATAGATAGATAGATAGATAGATAGATAGATAGATAGATAGATAGATAGATAGATTAGATAGTGGTTGCATACATGTATGTGTGGGATTATGACAGTACTATCCTAGTAGGAAAAATCCTGGACTGTGGGTAGGGGTTGTTGCATAAATGAGGATGCTTGTTTTATGAAAATGGTCAACCTGCCTAAACCACAACAAACCGGACATCCTCTGCCATGAGATTTATCATGTGTTGGCTGCTAACCAGCATCAGCAAGCCGTGATCAAGCTGATTAACTCTTACTGTAAATACTATTATTCCTAACATTAACTGTAAAACTGCCTCATAAAGGAAGTAACTTTTATTATGTATCAGCACCAGACTTGCCTGACTGTATCTGGAATTGTACCTCATTACAAATATACCCCTATCTGTTTTTTTTATTCGCACTTTCTCTCATGTGTTTTCAACAGTAGCATGTAAAAAATAGGTAAATGATACTGAGCTGCAATTTTGGAAACAACCCATGGATACGGATGGTTCCTAGAGCACCCCTGTAGAAAGTGTAACTGATGAACTTTAACTATCAGGAATAGGATAGGGCTACATGGCGACTTTTTGTCACACAACAATATGACTGTAGTGTTCCTGAGACTTTATCTAATGATGTCAATGTAACAGCACTGCAGAGTAAAGATGTGGGTGACGATTAGTTGACTGCTAAGTATAATCATACACATACACGACCCATCAGTGGGCACACATCTCACCCCTGCTCTCTCTTATTGTCCTTTATCACCCTATGTGCATGTGTCTCTTTCTTTTGCAGTGTAACAGCATTGCGACACAACACGACCATAGTGCAACTGCGGCTAAAAATCTTGACTTCAAGAACTATAATTTATTTCCAATGAGACTGTGATGTGATTGTGACCTACTATAATTTAGCTGTTTTTATTTACAATCATACAGCAACGTCAGTATAATCTAATAGAGAAAATTTTTTGGCAAGGATTCAGGATACTCTCCAAGTGTGTGACAACAAGCTTCTTTATTCGGGAAAACACACAGGAGCAATATATGATCAGCTTAATAGATCTGTGTCTCTCTGTGCAGCATCTACAGCAGCTGCTTTCTTATACACAGACACAGGAAAAACAGGAAATACAGTCACATGCTCTTCCTGTGTGAGCCTCTTGGAAATTTTTTTGTTCTAACTTTATGAACAGCATATAAATTTAGCAACTAAACACTCATAGACAGGAATGGAGTTGTTGCACCAAACATATTCCAACACCCCCACTCAACAACTACTTATCCTGCTAGTTCCATTGCGGTTCTAAAATCCACAAACTTGGCTCTTGATAATGGCTTTGCTATCAGGTATCATCTTGTCAGACTCCCAATAAACAAACTCAAGTACACCACGTTCCACTAAGTCACGTAAGTGGTGATGTTTTACAACAATGTTCTTAGTCTTTGCACTAATCTTCACCATACTTTTGCGAGTACCCTTTTGCGACCAATCTTGCCTTGAACCGGTGAACTTTACCTTCTGATCATATTTGATTTTGAAGACACACTTACATCCGAAAAGCTCTTTTTCCTTGTGGTAGCTCAGTAAGCTCCCATGTCTGGAGTTGGTGAAGGTTACTCCATCTCTTCATTAGCAGCATTTATCAATTTCTGCTTCTCGTGGACAGACAATTTTTTGCATCTCTTGCCATGACTGTTGTGGCTCTGGTTCAGGAAGTGTTCTGACCATATAAGAAAGGCATCTAGCTGGGATACCTTTGTTTGGCCTTTCTGATCTCTTCTTCTGTGTTTTCCTTAATAATAATAATAATAATCTTTATTTATATAGCGCCAACATATTCCGCAGCGCTTTACAGTTTAACAGTTTCAAAACATAAGTCATAAGTAACAACGTTAACAATACAATAATTAAAGCAAAATAAGCCGACCCTGTTCGTGAGAGCTTACAATCTACAATGAGGTGGGGGAATACAAAGTACAGGTGTGTATATACAATGGTGCATTTACAATGATGGTCCAGCCATCTTGGGGGAGTGAGGGATGGATGGAGATAGTGAATGGGCTACGCACACACTTACACATAGAACGACTTTGATTAGTGAATGTGATAGGCCACTCTGAACAAATATGTTTTGAGGGAGCGTCTGAAACCATGCAAATTGTGGATAGTCCTAATTTCTTGGGGTAGAGCATTCCAAGGATTGGCGCAGTGCGGGAGAAGTCTTGGAGTCGGCAGTGGGAGGTACGGATTAGTGCAGAGGTTAGTCGAAAGTCGTTTGCAGAGCGCAGCAGTCGGTTAGGCCGATAGATAGAAATGAGGGAGGAGATGTAGGGGGGTGCTGCACTGTGGAGAGCTTTGTGGGTGAGAACCAGTACTTTGAATTGGATCCTATAATTAATGGGCAGCCAGTTGTAAGGACTGGCGAAGAGCGGACGCGTCCGAGTACCAATTAGCCAGATGGATGACCCTGGCTGCAGCATTAAGGATGGACTGGAGAGGGGATAGTCGAGTAATGGGGAGGCCAAGTAATAGAGCGTTGCAGTGTGTAGCCCTGGTGTGAAGGCACACGCAGTACCCTGGAGGATGTGTGGAGAGATAGCAGTTTAATGCTCAATGAACATTCATTTCAGCACACACTTAGACACGCCCACGGTATATATATAGTCTAGTCACATGCAGCAGTGAGAGTTCAGTTCAGTTTCCTGTCAGGAAGACAGAGGAGGATTGATTGTGCAGTTCAGAAAGTGGAGTCCAGTAAAGGTGAGCCAGTTCACCTCAGCCTGGTCAGAGCTGTGCCCCACTGATAGACGGACTGAGACATTTATTAAGAAGAAAGAAGTGAGTTGCAGATATACTTCAGTCTCCTGTCCCAAGGACAGTGAAGGTTCAGAGACGTGCTCCTGCCTAGAAGATTACTGAGAGTCTGGCAACAAGCTCAAGAAAGGAATTAAGTAAGGGACTGACTTTATTAACCTGTGAAGTGAGAAATGCTTATGCTACCAGCGCGGACAAGGCGAAAGGCACAGTGGTAGAAATTCTGAGTGCTATAGGATTGGAGAAGTCCTGCACGTTGTCACCGGTCACTGGGGACCGAAGCAATCACTATAGCTTCACGCATAGTGGTAGAAAAACCAGAGGCTTACTGGACCTTAGGTAGCAGCAAGCAGCCCCTGGAGTGTCAGTACGTAACTGGGGTCAGGTGGAATAGGAACTTTGAGCTAGGCCAAGCAGAGAAGAACCTAGTTTCATCACAGGAAGGCTCCGACCACAAAACTGACCGGGCAGTACAGCTTGGAGAAGCTGGAGTTTATGAGGGAACTACGCTTCATGCTGGTTGGACTCATCTTTGTGAAAGTAAAGGAGGCCCCTAACTTGTCCAGCTGCTATCTTGAAACACATCCTCCATTGGATCAGCCTCCCTGGGACCTGCATAACCATCTTGCAAGTAAAAAGGTATGGAAAGACGCTGATGTGTGAGACTGTGTTATTTGATTGCGTCCCTGCACTACCCTATCATTACTATCGACCTGAGGGAAGAGTCCCACCTGTAGGGGACCCGACATCTAGCTGCCTCACCATCCCCTCAGAGCTACAGCAGCGCTGGTACAAATTACCAGAGACTACAGGTGGCGTCACGAACTGTATATATATCCCCTGTAAATATACCCCCAACATACGCCTGACCGCCAGGGCCACAGACCGAGCCACCGCTACCTGTGGACAATCCCATAGACTTCTACGGGCTCGGCTCTGAGTATCCCATTGCCCTGGAAAACCCACAATTGTGGTGCGTGGTCGAGACAAATTGGCGTCACGAACAGGATGCGAAACTCGCAAAATTGCGAGCCCTGTGTGCCTATGGAATTGTTTTTGTGAAAAAGAACTGTTTGCACTTTTGGCGCCAAAAATCGCCATCTTTGTCGCCATATTCGCGCCTCAGGCGCTGGAGAAGAAGGTGGGCGTACCTTCGTGGGCGTGTACCCCCTGTGGCGCGAAGAGAATGCCTGCCCTCTCAAAGTGCTATTACAATATGCGATCCTGCCCTACAGCAAAGGAGGTCCGCCTCCTCTTCACCTTTCCTGCAAAGAGGAGGAGACGCAAACCCCGCCTCCACGGAAGAGACCGGACGTCTCTGGAGGAAGATGAAAAAACGCTCTGGAACATCATGGAAGCAGGACGTGTGCAGCCGAGCAGGGAAGCGGAGGAAGGCAGGCCCCGTGCCCCAGCCAAGCTGCCACTAGAACCGGAATCATCCGTGGTCCTGCACCTGCAGCAAGCATTGCTGGAAATCAAAGAAGAAAATGCACGACTGAAAAGATGATTTTGCCACAACCTGGATTTGAGGAGATCGAGAGACGCCGGCGTACCCTGGAGCAGCGGCGGCTGTGGGACGCGGTGATCTCTCCCTTCGATGACCCCCTACGTCTGGAGTTACCAAAACTTCTGCTGCCCAAGGCAAAGGAGCAACCGGAGGCTGCCCCCGAAAGTACCGATCCTGATCCCACCGGTGAAGCGGTGGAGGCGAAGGAGGTTGAGGAGGTACCGCCAGTTCCGGAACGCCCGCCCGGCCAGGAGGCCGCAGCAGATGATCGATCCCCGGCAGGGACACCGGAGGGGTCCTGTCCATCACTACCAGACGTGGACTGGGACGAGATGGCGCGCCTGGATGACGTCGCCTATACCGCCCAGTGGGAATGTGAGTGGCAGCGTCGTGAGGAGAAACAACAACGCCAGCAGGAGGAAGAGCGGGAAGCTCAGCGGAATCGACAGCGGCAACATGCAGAGCTGATCGCGGACAAGGAAAGTGTCCGTCGAGAAAAAAGGTACTCTGAGGGAACCGCGGGCGGCAGGGGTGTGTGACAGAGTTCCAGCTCCGGAAGGGCTGGGGCTTCATAAGAGAACCGGGCCTCTACCCAGGGGTCTTTGTCAGCAGACGTGACGTAGAATCCCACCTACCGCAAGGTCATCCCGGGAGGGACCTAATTAATGGAGACATTGTCACATATACACGACACTGGGGTATGAAGGGATGGTATGCCCTTAATGTCACAATCGTCCGTGACCCCGTCCCCGACGCTGGTAACGTCACCACTACCGCAGCGTCCCCGTCTCCAGCTCAAACAGCACCAGGCCGTGCCTCAGCATCGCCCCCTGCAGGCTCCTTGCAAATGGAAGCAACGTCTACATACTCTTCATTAACTAGTCATCCTTCTGCATCGCAACTTGCGACCCAGTTTCCATCGCAATCTATGACACGATCGATATCGCTAACTGTAACGCAAATTGAAACGCAATCGGTGTCTCGCAAGGGGAAAGTACCCGTTGCGCCCCTAGAGGTTCGCACAAGAACTGTGGCGACCCAGACCCTAATAGCAGGTCACGACTTGTTGGTCATGGGATCTAGGGATCATCGCGTTGTTCCAGCCCCCGGGGTGGAAAATGTAGTTGAAATAATTAAACAGTAAAAGAAAAACCGGTAAGATCCAGACAGGGGTTACCATATGTAATGTTGTAAAAAGTTTGAGAATGTTGCCAATTTTGCACTTTATTGCCAGAGATAATTTCTATGTCTTTTCTATATTTAGTAGAATGCCCGGCTGGGTACCAAAGTTGAAAATTTAATGCATATTAGAAATGTATTTATATCTGTGTCTTTTTCACAATGGACTGAGAGGCTGAGGACTGTGCCAGCCCAGAACTTATCTTGTAAATAGTTGCACTAAGGTGCTTATAATGGTTTCACACGAAGCCTTGACTTACCTCTGAACATAAAACCTGTGTGGTGTGGCAGTGAGTGAGGTCTGCATTCCTATGTCCTGCAGCCCACCCAGGACCCACGTTGAAGGTTTGGTGCGGGTCCTTCACAAGAATATTGCCGGATATTATATGAACATGTATATTTAATATTTGTATTTTCTATATTTAATGTCTTGTTTGCAACGTTTCAAGAAAATCCTTACCTCCCGGATGGGAAGAAGTTAATGTTAATGTTTAATGCATAAACAAAATTTCTGTCTCTTTGTATTTCACAGCCCGGGAGTGCTGTCGTTTACCATGGGGGAATGTGTAGCCCTGGTGTGAAGGCACACGCAGTACCCTGGAGGATGTGTGGAGAGATAGCAGTTTAATGCTCAATGAACATTCATTTCAGCACACACTTAGACACGCTCACAGGTATATATATTAGTCTAGTCACATGCAGCAGTGAGAGTTCAGTTCAGTTTCCTGTCAGGAAGACAGAGGAGGGATTGATTGTGCAGTTCAGAAAGTGGAGTCCAGTAAAGGTGAGCCAGTTCACCTCAGCCTGGTCAGAGCTGTGCCCCACTGATAGACGGACTGAGACATTTATTAAGAAGAAAGAAGTGAGTTGCAGATATACTTCAGTCTCCTGTCCCAAGGACAGTGAAGGTTCAGAGACGTGCTCCTGCCTAGAAGATTACTGAGAGTCTGGCAACAAGCTCAAGAAAGGAATTAAGTAAGGGACTGACTTTATTAACCTGTGAAGTGAGAAATGCTTATGCTACCAGCGCGGACAAGGCGAAAGGCACAGTGGTAGAAATTCTGAGTGCTATAGGATTGGAGAAGTCCTGCACGTTGTCACCGGTCACTGGGGACCGAAGCATCACTATAGCTTCACGCATAGTGGTAGAAAAACCAGAGGCTTACTGGACCTTAGGTAGCAGCAAGCAGCCCCTGGAGTGTCAGTACGTAACTGGGGTCAGGTGGAATAGGAACTTTGAGCTAGGCCAAGCAGAGAAGAACCTAGTTTCATCACAGGAAGGCTCCGACCACAAAACTGACCGGGCAGTACAGCTTGGAGAAGCTGGAGTTTATGAGGGAACTACGCTTCATACTGGTTGGACTCATCTTTGTGAAAGTAAAGGAGGCCCCTAACTTGTCCAGCTGCTATCTTGAAACACATCCTCCATTGGATCAGCCTCCCTGGGACCTGCATAACCATCTTGCAAGTAAAAAGGTATGGAAGACGCTGATGTGTGAGACTGTGTTTATTTGATTGCGTCCCTGCACTACCCTATCATTACTATCGACCTGAGGGAAGAGTCCCACCTGTAGGGGACCCGACATCTAGCTGCCTCACCATCCCCTCAGAGCTACAGCAGCGCTGGTACAAATTACCAGAGACTACAGGTGGCGTCACGAACTGTATATATATCCCCTGTAAATATACCCCCCAACATACGCCTGACCGCCAGGGCCACAGACCGAGCCACCGCTACCTGTGACAATCCCATAGACTTCTACGGGCTCGGCTCTGAGTATCCCATTGCCCTGGAAACCCACAATTGTGGTGCGTGGTCGAGACAGCAGTAGTCCAGGCGGGAGTGGATCAATGCTACAGTGAGGGTTTTTGTTGTTTCCATGGTGAGAAAAGGGCGGATTCTAGAGATGTTCTTTAGGTGTAGACGGCAAGAGCGGGCAAGAGATTGTATATGGGAGGTGAAGGAGAGATTGGTGTCAAACATAACACCCAGACAGCGAGCCTGCTGCCGGGGTGTTATTATGGTGCCGCCCACAGAGAGGGAAATGTCAGATTTAGGGAGGTTAGTAGACGGCGGGAGCAGAAGGAGTTCAGTCTTGGAGAGGTTAAGTTTCAGATAGAGAGCGGACATGATGTTGGAGACTGCGAACAGACAGTCGGTGGCGTTCTGTAGAACAGCGGGGGTAAGGTCGGGGGATGACGTGTATAGTTGTGTGTCATCAGCATAAAGATGGTACTGAAAGCCAAATCTGCTGATGGTCTGTCCAATTGGGGCCGTGTAGAGAGAGAAGAGAAGGGGGCCAAGGACTGAGCCCTGGGGTACACCGACAGTGAGAGGAAGAGGAGATGATGTGGAGAAAGAGAACGAAACACTGAAGGAGCGGTCAGAAAGATAGGAAGAGAACCAGGAGAGAACAATGTCCTTAATACCTAGTGACTGGAGCCTAGACAGTAGGAGACAGTGGTCAACAGTGTCGAAAGCTGCAGAAAGGTCGAGTAGAATGAGCAGAAAGTGGTCGCCGTTACGTTTTGCTGTCAGAAGGTCATTGGTCACTTTGATGAGTGCAGTTTCAGTCGAATGTAGGGGGTGGAAGCCGGACTGTGAAGGGTCTAGGAGGGAGTGAGTGGAGAGGTAACGGGTAAGGCGGGAGTAGACTAGGCGCTCCAAAAGTTTAGAGATGAAGGGGAGATTGGAGACCGGTCTGTAGTTGTTTGTGCAGGAAGGGTTGAGAGCGGGTTTCTTTAGTAGCGGAGTAATGATGGAGTGTTTGAAGGAGGATGGGAAAATGCCAGAGGAGAGTGAGAGATTAAAGATTGTAGTTAGGTGAGTTGTGACAACTGGAGAGAGAGACTGGAGGAGATGTGAGGGGATGGGGTCGGTAGTGCATGTAGTCGGACGAGAGGAAGAGAGGAGTCTGGAGACTTCTTCTTCTGTGATGGGATCAAATGTGGAAAGTGAGCCAGGGGAAATGCAGGGTGGGATGGGAGTCACAGCACTTGGTGGTTGAGAGCAGATTTCCTGACGGATAGTATCTATTTTTTCTATAAAGTGGGAGGCCAGGTCGTCAGCACAAATGTCTGTGATAGGGGCTTGTGCTTTTGGCCTGAGGAGGGAGTGAAAAGTGTCAAAAGTTTCTTGGGGTTGTTGGCTAGTGAGGAGATCAGGGTGGTGAAGTAGGTCTGTTTGGCGAGGTGAAGGGCAGCATTATAAGTTCTTAACATGAATTTAAAGTGGATGAAGTCTTCTGGTGTGCGGGTTTTTCTCCAGAGGCGTTCAGCACTCCTAGAGCATCGCTGAAGCAGTCGAGTTTACAATGTGAGCCAGGGCTGTTTTACTGTGTGTTTGGAGGTTCTGAGGGTGAGCGGTGCTACTTGGTCAAGGGTGCTTCTAAGAATGTCATTGTAGTGATGAACAGCCAGATTAGGACAGGAAAAAGAGGAGATTGGGGACAGCGATGAGTGTAGGGAGTCTGAAAGTGTCTGAGGGTTAATGGCTTGTAGATTTCTGAATGTGTGGTAGGTAGGAGTGCGCTGGGGTGGTGGAGGATTTGTGAGCGTGAAGGAGAGAATGTTGTGGTCAGAGAGTGGAAGCGGTGAGTTATTTAGGTGGGAGATTGAACAGAGGCGGACAAAGACCAGGTCAAGGGTGTTGCCATCCTTGTGTGTCTCAGAGGTTGAAAGCTGTGAGAGGCCTAGAGAAGTGGTTAGTGATAGAAGCTGAGATGCAGATGTGGAAGTAGGGCTGTTAATGGGGATGTTGAAGTCTCCAAGGATAAGGGTTGGTAGTTCTGAGGACATGAAGTGCGGCAGCCAGGCTGAGAAGTGGTCAAGGAACTGGGTGGGTGAGCCTAGGGGCCGATATATGAGCGCTACTCTGAGGGAGAGGGGATGGAAGAGCCTGATGGTGTGGACCTCAAAAGAAGGGAATGAGAGTGATGGAATTGGGGGGATGACCTGGAAAGTGCATTGTGGGGACAGGAGTATGCCAACTCCACCACCATGTCTGTTTGTGGGTTCGGGGAATGGGAGAACTGTAAACCACCATAGGAAATGGCAGCAGGGGAGACAGTGTCAGAATCCTGAATCCAGGTTTCAGTGAGGGCCAACAGATTAAGAGAGTGGTTCAGAAAGTAGTTGTGCAGGAAGGATAGCTTGTTGCATGCAGACCGTGGATTCCAGAGGGCACAATTGAAAGAAGGAGATGAGGGAGTGCAAGTAATATTAATAAGATTATTATGGTTTCGGTATGAGGTAGGGTAGGGATTGAGGTTGGGGGATGGTGGACCAGGGTTGGGGGAGATGTCCCCTGAAATCAGTAGGAGTAGGAAGATAAAGAGCAGGTAGTTGTTGGAATTGTAAGTAGGTTTTTTCTGTGATGTGTTTGGGCAAGATGGGCTGAGGTTTTTCAGGAAGGTGAGGAGTGCATGGGAGCTGTACATGGGAGAGGGAAGGATAGAGGGGCTGATGTGTATGAGTCGTGATGGAGAGGGGATGGGGCGGTGAATGTGGATGGCAAGGGAACACAGGAGGAAATAGATAAAGTACATAATGAAAAATAAGGCAAAGTATGGGGTACCTGATTCCAGCCCTGATTAACTGCCATGAATAACTGCCATTTTCAAGATGCTTTTCTTCTGTGATGCTTAACTTCTGGGATGCATGCGCCCCCACAATGCATGCGCCCCTTAGACTACTCCTAAATATATAGTCCACACTACAGGGTCAGGAAAGTGGGATTGTGGGAGCTGCTTTGGGATAATTTGCCAGCTGGGGCCAGCACACCAGGGGGTGGTTAGATCATTAAAGGCACTAGACCTGGCAACATCTATATGTTATAGCACTTTCCACCTGATAGCATCTACAGAGGCCCCAGTCACAGGAATACACAGCAGTAAGTATTAAGCACAGTGCAAAAAATGAATTATACTAAGTTTTACCAGGCACATTAAACTATGTTGCAAAATTGTACAGCAGTGGTTGGCAGCAATCAGAAGTATGGAGTGCATACTATTGCTATATATTTCCACATGCAAGACAGAAGGGGCTTGTGTCATTCAGCTGCTTGCTGACAATGAATGGAGTGCATACATGCAGAGAGGATCAATTCAGAGGATGAATGATTTGGTTACCATTGCTATATATTTCCACATGCAAGACAGAAGGGGCTTGTGTCATTCAGCTGCTTGCTGACAATGAATGGAGTGCATACATGCAGAGAGGATCAATTCAGAGGATGAATGATTTGGTTACCATTGCTATATATTTCCACATGCAAGACAGAAGGGGCTTGTGTCATTCAGCTGCTTGCTGACAATGAATGGAGTGCATACATGCAGAGAGGATCAATTCAGAGGATGAATGATTTGGTTACCTGTGTGAAGAGAGAAGATGAATGTTAATTCTTTGCCATGAATAACTGCCGTTTTCAAGATGCTTTTCTTCTGTGATGCTTAACTTCTGGGATGCATGCGCCCCCACAATGGATACAGTTCTTATGCAGATCTTGTCTTGCACTGTACACTCTTTCTTTGCATATTAGCTGATAAAGTTCATCTTGGAATTTTCCTTCTGCAAGAGTGTGACCCTTTTTTGAGATGATGCAGATGTTATCTTTAAAAGCAACTACATTCCCCTTTTGTGTGAGCTTGTTTACTGACAGAAGATTGCTTTCAAGGCTGGGAACGTAGAGAACATCCTTTATTGGGATCTTTCTGCTTTGTGCTGAGGAAACTGGACAGTGGAGGTAGAATTCTCCTACTCCTTCTGAAGTCATATAGTGACCATTAGCTAAGATGACCTTTTATGACTTGCTTTCATTAAGGTCAATGAGTAAATCCTTGTTATTTGTCATATGACTGCTTACACCAGAATCTATACACCATGTATGCTTTGCAGATGGGCCTGTACTGGCACTAAATGAAGCTTCAACAAATGCAGAATCTTCCTTTACAGCTGTTTTAACCCTTTGATGACTGTTCTTTTTAATCTGGCTCATTCTTGCTTTCCAAATTCTGCAGTCTGCTTTAAGGTGGCCGGGCTTTTTACGGACAAAACATTCACAAGTTTCTCTTAGATTGCTCTTATATTTAGGGAAATCGTGCCTTTAATACTGTTTTTGCTCTGGATTCATTACTGCTGCTTACAAGCTGCATTTTTATCTTGAATTCATCCACAAGTTAGCCTTTAACATACTCTAGTGTCAGCTCATCATCTGGCCCTGCATCTAGTGCAGTCACGAGTGTGTCATAACTCTCTGGAAGACCACTTAATAGAAGTGCAGTAACATGAAAATCTTTAATTTCTTCTCCAATACCCCTGAGACACTCCACAATCTCTAGGGTGTTTCTTATATAGACCTGGATATTCTGTACATCACTTAGCTTAGACTGATACAGCTTTCTCATGAGATAAAGCTTATTGCTGAGATTTGATCTTTCATGCACTTTCTGTAACTCATCCCACATCTCCACATAGTGGTTTGTGCTTTCTGATCCTTCTCTAGCCAATCATCTGGTAACGGATGAGGCACGTGTTCCTGAGTATATTTCCATGTACCTTCTCTTATGAGCATCTTCACCTTGAATTTCCAGGACTGGTAGTTCTGGTTAGTGAGGCTTGGCACTGAGAGCATGACAGGATTGCTGCTAGTGTACATCTTTTCTGTTGCTCTGTTACTCTGGGGTTCTGTGTCACTCTGGGCCCATAACCTGTTGGCAGCGGAATATTCAGGATACTCTCCAAGTGTATGACAATAGAGCTTCTTTATTCAGGAATAAACAGGAACAATATATGATAAGCTTAATAGATCAGGAATAAATCATTTGTGTGTCTCTCTGTGCAGCATCTATAGCAGGCTGCTTCTCTCATACACAGACACTGGAAAAACAGGAAATACAGTCACATGCTCTCCCTGTGTACACCTCTGGGAGTTTTTTTGTTCTAACTTTATGAACAGCATATAAATTTAGCAACTAAACACTCATAGACAGGAATGGAGTTGTTGCACCAAACATATTCCAACAAAAAAGTTGTCTGCATGCTGCGATTTTACTCTTAAATCAGATGCCACTCACCCATTCAAGACTATGGGTGCTTGGAAAACATAAACCTGATTTCATAATAGTGCGGTCCAATTTCCATGGACTCACAGAATGGAGAAGATGCAGCGAATTTATTCTCCATCTTCTCACAGTGTGCTTCGATCCTCATATCCAAGAGATTTGGATCACACTATGCCGACACTAAGATCAATATCTGATCAGAGTTTATTAGGAGCGTAAGGCTGAAGTCACACTGGCGACTAAATCGGACGACTGCAATGCGATGAAATATCGCATTGCAGTCGGACCTATGTTAATCTATGGAGCAGCTCCCAGTATCAGATTTTTTGTGGTCCGTTTTAAACGTCCGAGTGCAATCGCAGCATGCTGCGATTGTCACCGATTGTGGGTCGACTATCGCCAATGCAAGTCTATGGGAGCGATGAAAAATTGGATTACAAACGGACCGCACTGTGTGACTTGCGATTAAATCGCATCAGTGTCCTTTAGAAAAGCCGGCAATTCATCCCTGCCTATACTGTAAAATCACACTGACAGCTTTAATAAAGAATCGAATCAATACATATCCACACATAGAATCCACATATATATATATATATGTCATTGTGACATATATATATATATATATATATATATATATTTATAGTTCTTACACTTCTACATACTGTACTAGCCGCTAATTCAATTGCCGGCTTTAGTGAAATCCCAGAAGCCGACATGAAATGATACATTGTTTTGACACAGTTAACCATGTAATTTCAAGTATTTTGATATATGTTTTAAACTTACAATTACATAAGTATATTTGTGCAAAATTTCAGACATGTAGGGGTTAATTAAAGGTGTAATTTCGTTGAAAAAAAATGCGTGGGCTCCCGCTGTATTTTCTCCACCAGACAGACAAAGCAAAGCGAGTGGGGGCAGATAATAACAGCCTAGGGAGGGTACATTTTTTGTGCCCCCCCTGGCTACTAACATCTGCCCCCAGACACCCCAGAAAGGGCAAATCTATAATTAGATTCGCCCTTTCTGGCACTTTGCCTGTCTATTCCCATTGCCCTGTAGCGGTGGCAAATGGGTTAATAATCTCACCTTACTGTCACCTTAGTATTGAAAGGTGACCTTAAGGCAGGTTAATAATTGAGAGCTGTCAATTATTAATCCTATTGTATGAAAGAAAAATCAAACACACACAGTTTAATAAAAAATAAGTTTAATTAAATAATCACACAGTTTTTGACCATATTTTATTTTCCTGCTAAAACCATTTCCTGTAATAAAAATAAAATAAAAAAGCAAAATTATACTTACCAATCCGATGTACAGTCAGGTCCCACGCTGTAATCCATCAGAAAGGGTTAACAGGTTACAGTTAGCAGGGAGATAATTCTGTCTCCTAGCTGTAACACCCCTGAATGAATAAGTTCCTCTACCACAGAAAGTAGAGGAATAGATTCATGAATGGAGCTTAATTGATTTATTGGCAATTTAACTTTAGTGACCTGACCTAAAGGGAAAGTGGACACAATCAATTAAGCTTCATTCATGAAACACATCCTCTCCTGTCGCCAGGAGAGGAACTTATTCATTCAGGACCTTTGAGCTGAGCATGCAGGATTACTTGCACTGCTTGGCTCAAAGCTAGTTAACCCTTTGTGAAGGATTATAGCGTGGGACGTGACAGATCAGCGGAATAGGTAAGAATAATGTTGTTTTATTTTTTTTTCTTTATTTTAGGAGATCAATGGCTTCGCACGGATTAAGTGTAAAATAAAATATGGTCAAAAAAATGTGTTTTTATTTCATTAAAATTAATTTTTATTAATGTGTCTGTGTTTTTTTAATTTACTTCAATATGATTAATAATTGATAGTTGTCTAATTGACAGCTCTCAATTATTAACCTGCCTTAAGGTCACCTTTCAATACTAAGGTGACAGTAAGGTGAGATTATTAACCCATTCGCCACCGCTACAGGGCAATGGGAATAGACGGGCAAAGTGCCAGAAAGGGCGAATCTAATTATAGATTTGCCCTTTCTGGGGTGTCTGGGGGCAGATGTTAGTAGCCAGGGGGGGCACAAAAAATGTACCCTCCTAGGCTGTTATTATCTGCCCCCACTCGCTTTGCTTTGTCTGTCTGGTGGAGAAAATACAGCGGGAGCCCACGCATTTTTTTTCAACGAAATTACACCTTTAATTAACCCCTACATGTCTGAAATTTTGCACAAATACACTCATGTAATTGTAAGTTCTAAACAAATATCAAAATACAGGAAATGACATGGTTAACTGTGTGGAAACAATGTATCATTTCATGTCGGCTTCTGTGATTTCACAAAAGCCGGCAATTGAATTAGCGGCTATAACAGTATGTAGAAGTCTAGGAACTATAAATATATGTATATATACATGTCACAATGACATGTATATATATATATATATATGTGTTCTATGTGTATATATATATTCTTTGTTTTGTGATTGAAATACTATTCTTTTGGATCCATTATATGTCAGTTTTGCAAGCCTGCGAGAAAATCTCGCAAGTCGGATGAAAATCGGATGTTACAAGGTACACACACATGTGACTAAATCGCATCTTTGAAGGAAAATCGGATGACAGAAGAAGCATGTGTGATGTTTGCATTTTGATCCGACAATCGACCGTCTAAAACGGACCGATTTTTTGTCGTTGTGTGTGACCCCAGCCTAATTTGTATAATCAGCCATTTGTCTCGGATAGAGAATCTACAGTCGTCTGACCTTAGCCTACATTTAAGGCTAGAGTCACATGTCGGGGCTTGTGTACACAAACGTATTTTTGCTCCGAGTACTGTCCATTAAAAAAACGGATAACACTCGGACCTAAATTATTCAAAGGGGTAGAGCAGATGCATGATTTTTTTCACTGATTGAATCTGCAAGTGAAAAAAATGGCAGCATGCGCAATTTTCCTCTAAAAATGGATGAGACTGATCCATTCATGTCTATGAGTATGAGAAAAAAAATTGCATGCCATACGGAGACACAGTATAACATCTGACTTTTACAGCTACTGTACATTGCAGTTCGGTAACATAGGACATTGTAAATGGTCCTGTAAAAGATTAATAGCTGCTGTAAAATAAAAAAAAAGTATATTACTGATGACAAATGAGAAAAAAATTGTCCCACTTTTCTGGATGCAAATATGAAGGATTTTTTATACCCTGTGTGACCATAGCCTAATACACATCTATTTTCAAAGCTGAGAGGACCAGTCTGCAAATATTCCCTAAAAGCCAGCAGGTTTATATCAGATTTCTTCTTGTAACGACATGAATTCTGATTAATTAGATTATGAGAAATTTGTGCAATTTCTGAAAAATTGAAGGTAATGTATCTGTACGGAGGAATTATGCCTTGTGTACCAGGTCCTTTGTTTTTTTATAACCAAAGTAAGCAACATAGGGAGCATACTTAACCCTTCGTAACCAGTGCTAGCTCTCAAGGGGGCACAGTAACTTAAAGCTGGAATAGTAATGTAAATGTCTGACATGTCTTGTCATTGCCTACCAGTTGTGTTCTCTCATTTTATCTTGCTCTCACCCTTCCTGCCTGTAATTATTGCCATTTTTCCTATTCTTGTCCCATCTGCTTCCTCTGGGTTAGTGTATGCTGCATGGATTGCTATTCTGTGCTGCTTCTTCTCCTCTCCCAGCCTCTGATTGTGAGTCTATGTGTCATTAGCAGGAGTCCCAGCACTTCTCCCCTCCTTCCCACCCAGATGTTTCTGCTGTTGTGTATATATACATGTCTCTGCATCCAGAATAAATCAGCTCCTCGCTTCCTCCTGTTGCACATCCTCCAGCCCCAAAATCCATGGAGCAATCGCCTGCACTCCCCCTGCCACCCTGTGACACACCCAGCACTTACTTTAGCAGCAGATCCTAGGACTTATCTTCTGGAGAGGGGTACACACTCTGCAACATGGGACCCAAGTCTTCCTCTGGCTTCTACCTGAGCAGGACCTCTGCTGCCCTGCTGGCACTGCTGCTGGCTGCTCTGCTCTTGGCACTGATAGTGCTGGGATCTCTATATGCCAGAACTGGGAAAGCAGAACTGACAGAGGAGCAGATGGACACAAACAGTGCCACTACCAACATGAGCACCCCTCCTGTCCTATTTACTTTGCCTACAGAAGCCACAGGACCACCTGGCATATGGGACAACCCCAGGCTGCCCCCAGACTTGGTGCCCTTACACTATGACCTGGAGCTGTGGCCAAGAACAGAGGCAGATGCAGAAGGCAACTACCACCTGTCTGGGCAGGTGAACATCACCATCAGCTGCCTGCATGGCACAGCCATTGTGCTGCTGCACAGCTCCAATCTGAACATAAGCCGGGCACAGCTGGCACCACTTACTCAGTTCAACTACAAGAATGAGCAAACACAAAGCAAAAAGTCCAAAACAGGAATCAAACTAAGTAACAGAGCCAACCTCTATGGAGAAGTGTCCTCACACTTCCAAGACACAAGTGCCAGCTTCCCAGACCATGGGCAGAACATTACCATCACTAAGCTATGGTATTCTGAGCTCCACCAGTACCTGGTGCTGGAGCTGGAGATGCCACTTGTTGCAGGGTCCCTGTACATGCTGGAGCTGAACTACCAAGGCTTTCTGAGTGAGGACTACTCAGGACTCTTCATAGCACATTACAAAGACTTTGACATAGACAAGTAAGTGATTAATATCTTGTCCTCTTAACCCTTTATGCTGCATGTACTTAGGATTTAGTGCCATTTCCTTAATGGCTTCATTTCGTCCAGTTACTTGCATGATCATGCTTACATGTAGCTGGAATATTTAATACTTTGTCTAAAATTATTAGGAAAAGCAAAGGAATTGCATCTGCTGTCCACATGAATGTATCTTAAATGAGCACCATATGTAACAAAGCAATTGCTGAGATGATCTCTGATCTTCATGATTGCAGAAGTACAAAGCAGAGGAGGCAGAAAGCTGTTGTTAACGTCCCATTGATATTTAGTTCCTAAAAATGCTTCCTTACTATGAATACAAGTGTTTTTGATAGAGAGGGGAATAGTTCAGGGGAATAAAACACCAGGAAATCTAAAAGTATTATGTTAAGAAAGAGCTCCAATCATCACTGTGCATTGGTCTTTTGGCTAGGGTTTATGAGCAGAGGCAATGTTTGCTATTAGGCTATTTATTACAAACACATGAGTTTATCACTATGTAGAGTGCACAAACAGTACAACCACACAATATATCTAGTGTTCAAAGACAACTGTGTGGCCCAGCTGCGCTTGGTACACATGTTCCCAGGAGAATGCACAGAAAAGGTAATTACAAAACACCTGATAAGCACACAACACTTGACATTTTTCCTGGTTCCACCATGGGGAGCCCTTGAGACAGCAGTGAGCTAAAGACAATCTAGCCAAAAGTTAGGAGTCGTTGGTGTTACCTCAGGGAGAGCAGACACGAGATCTCTGAACGGAGTTACCTCAGACACGCTGGGAGGGAGAAACCCCTGTCAGATTAGCCTGAGGGCTGAGGAAGACTGAAGCTGACATCTGCCGCTGCCTGTGCTCCTATTAAGGTGTGTGTGTGGGACGACAGGCGAGTGGTGACCAAAGGAAAGAGTGACATAGGTGACATAGCATCTTCACTCAACTTAACCGGACACCGGGTCCGAAGTATTGCTAGAACCTTTACGGCTAGTGAGAGAAAACCGGAATCCCTGCTGGACTTCAGGTCGCACAGGGGCCCTTCTGTGCTGATACGTAACCGGGGTTAGGAAGACGTAGTCTGGCAGGTACCGCCATAAAGACACTGTTCTGTCCACAAAAAGACCTCATCACCAGATCAGCCGGGCGTAGAGAGGAGAAGGAGTTAAACTTCGCTTCACGCAAGTTAGGCCTCATACACACTAAGGGAAAGGAGGCCTTAAACCTACACCGTGATTACCTGGATGTGCATTCTCCACCCTGAGCAGCTTCCCGGGACATACCTGCAGATACCATCAGTAAAGGTATGGAAAGAGACTGACTTGTGTGTGACTGACTTATTACCTGCTCCCCTGCACCGCCATATCACCCTGAGGGATCCATCCAGTCTCGCCTGTGGGAGACTTAACACCTTGCTGCCCCAACCCTCAGAGGATTCACCCTGCAGCGCTGGTCACCCTGATCAGAAACCACAGGTGGCGTCACAAACTATTACTACAATCCCCTGTAAATATCCCCCTTTGAATGAGCGCCCAGGGCAACGGACCAAGCTGTGCTACTTGTGACATTCCCCATAGACTTCAACGGGCTCGGTGCCGAGTACCCCATAAGCTCTGGTAGTACGTGAGCGACTCACAACTTTATTTGTAAAACTAAACTCTTCGCTGCTTACAAACTCCTAAACAATAATCCCACTGTCCCCGCACTATGAATTTAGAATTCAATATGTATTGATCAATTATTTAACAGATCACATTATCATGTAAGTTACAGGAAGATCAACTGCTCTAAATGATGCCTTCGTGAAATTGTGACGTTTCATTGTTTGATAATAAAATATTGAGTTATTTGTTTATATTGTGGGTGCTATTTTCCTGCAGGAATTTGTCATTGTTTTCATGTTTTTATAGTACTGCTTTAAAGGGACTCTGTCAGCACAGGATGACTGCTCATTGTCGCCACTCTGTGCTTCACAGGGGTGGCAATCATTTATATACACCTTTCCATCTGCTTGTTTTCTCTCAATCTCCACCCCCTCTTTTTTGATTGACAGCTCTGGCTTCATAGAGCCAGAGAAGGGAGGAGATAGATGGAAACCAAGCAGGTCGGAAGGTGCATATAAATGTTTGGTCACGCAATGATGCACCGAGCGTCTGTACTTGATTTGAACAGTCATTCTGTGCTGACAGAATCCCTTTAAGAAGCTGACCATTGTAGTGGGGAAATAGCAAAGATTCCGGCACCATATGTCAAGAATCCAACTCAATGTCCTGTTAGTTGTGGACGTGTTTTACCACAAGACAAGAGGGATCTTGGGTGCAGCACCAAAAAATAAGTCTACAAATTGTGAAAGAGAAAAAGAAAGGAGGCGCTCACCATCCCTTAAAGTGCACCTGTCACCTGTTTGGCCGCTTTAAGATGTGGCCACTGGCTTTCAGGGCTTATCTACAGCATTCTGTAATGCTGTAGATAAGCCCCGGTCCAACCTGCAAGATAATAAAAATAACTTTTATTATACTCAACCGGTGGGAGTGGTCCGCTGTGGTCCGGTCCGATGGGTGTCGCAGGTCCGGGTCTGGCGCCTCCCATCTTCTTGCGACGCCGCCCTCCTGCTTACTTCCTCGCTCCCGGCATTGCGCTTCTGTGCAGGTGCACTTCTCTGACCTGTTGAGGGCAGAGCAAAGTACTGCAGTGCGCAGACGCCGGGAAACGTCAGAGAGGTCCAGCACCTGCCACTGCAGGAATTTGCTCTGCCCTCAACAGGACAGAGAAGTACGCCTGCGCAGAAGCGCAATGCCGGGAGCAAGGAAGCAAGCAGGAGGGTGTCATTGCAAGAAGATGGGAGGCGCCGGACCTGGATCTGCGACGCCCATTGGACTGTACAGAATCGAACCGCCCCCGGGTGAGTATAATAAGACTTATTTTTCTTATCTTTCAGGTCGGACCAGCGGCTTATCTACGCATTATAGATGCTGTAGATAAGCCTGAAAGGCAGTGGCCACTTTTATAGTGGCTAAAACAGGTGACAGGTTCCCTTTAAAAGCTCCTTTATTCAATAAAAGTTAAAACATGCATGTAAATGAGAAGACTTGTTTTCCAAAATGATTCTTTATTTTCCAACGCGTTTCGGCACCAGTTTGGCTCATTTTCAAGGCAAAAAAAACAACTCCTGTGCCAAAACGTGTTGAAACAATAAAGAACCATTGTGAAACACATAAGGATTTACATTTACCACGGAGCAACCTGTTCAATGTGATATATCGTTCTCCTCTCCTATACATCAGTTTTGGGGAATATCAAACTCATAAATATATAATTGAGTTTACCTAAAACTTTTGCAACCTCATTTTTATTCTGGTCTTGCCAGGTTTTATTTAAAAGTGTGTAAGGATTAGGGGACGAGGGGTCACTAGAGATGGGTGAAATTCCTAGGCTTCATTCTGTTTCAGATCTGCTCAGATTGGCTTACAGATTCAATTTGGTGCAAATAGAAACCACTCCTAATTGAATATGTCATGAACAGACTTTTATTATGCTCCGAGGTCTCTCCAGACCCCAAAGCATAATAAACAGAGTACTAGGAGGAGGTTAAAAATAATAAAATATTATACTCCCTTATTTTTAGCGCACCACTCATCTGTCCTGCCTCCACAAATGCCCACCTGGTCCTCTGCTTGCTTTGGCTTGGTCTCCGGTCCTGATCTTCTGATGCTGACTAGATCTCATATGGTCACTTGTGGTTCTCTTATGTCTAGGTGTGACCAATCTTGGCCAGACAGGTTCAATATAATTTATGCCAGGAAGTGACATAAATTATTGCAGGAATCTACCATAGTAGATTTCAGATTCTGGTGCACTGTCAGCTGGAAAGATGTGCCAAAATCTGTCCAAAACTTTTCTAAAACACATAATAAATGTTATGCAAAGCATGAGAGAGATTTTTTTTTTGCACATAAAAAATCGGATTGCACTCGGACCAATGTTATTAAGTGGGTGCTATCTCATCTGCAATTTTTTTCTCAGCTGAAATCGGACTGAGAAAAAAATCACAGCATGCTGCGATTTGCTGCGTATCTCGGACGAGACTTGCCAAAACAAGTCAATGGGTGCAAGAAAAAAATCGCACAGCACTCACACCATGGGAGCGCTCTCCGATTTTTACGCACTGGTGTCCTTTGAAAAGCCAGCAATTCATGTCCAACTACTGTAAAATCACACTGACAGCTCACAAAACAATAGACATATAAACATAGAATGCATATATATATATTTTATATATATATATATATATATATATATATAGATGTCAGTGACACACACATATAATAGCATCTCCTCATTTACCAGTAGTTTACAGTCAGGGTGGTTGCATCTTGGCACCGTCCTGGTTGTAAACTGTATATCCCCACAGATATGGATTACGGCGTGGGACACAACGATGGACAGGTATGGTATATTGTTGCTTTATTATTTTATGTTTATTACAGGAGATCGAGGGCTTCGGGGAATTAGCAGAGGTTGTAAGTATGGTTTAATTTAGAATAATAAAGGAGTCTGTCTTTATTTCAATAAATATTTTTTTCAGGGTGTCTGTGTTTTATTTACAATTGACTATGGGATTAGTAATGGTGGCGTCTACTTGACGCATCTTCATTACTAACCCCCCAACTATTACCCTACAGGGCAGTGGGAAGAGCGAGGCTATGTGCCAGAATTGGTGCATCTTACAGATGCGCCTTTTCTGGGGAGGCTGAGAGCTGGTGTTTGTAGCCGGGGGGGCCACTATCCATGGCCCCTTCCTAGGCTTTAACCCCTTCACCCCCAAGGGTGGTTTGCACGTTAATGACCGGGCCAATTTTTACAATTCTGACCACTGTCTCTTTATGAGGTTATAACTCTGGAACGCTTCAACGGATCTTCGCGATTCTGAGATTGTTTTCTCGTGACATATTGTACTTCACGTTAGAAGTATAATTTCTTCGATATAACTTGCATTTATTTTTGAAAAAAACACATATGGCGAAAATTTTGAAAATTTTGCTATTTTCAAACTTTGAATTTTTTTTCCCTTAAAACAGAGAAACATGTCACACAAAATAGTTAAGAAATAACATTTCCCACATGTCTACTTTACATCAGCACAATTTTGGAACCAAAATTTTTTTTTGTTAGGAAATTATAAGGGTTAAAAGTTGACCAGTGATTTCTCATTTTTACAACAAAATTTACAAAGCCATTTTTTTAGGGACCACCTCACATTTGAAGTCACTTTGACGGGTCTATATAGCAGAAAATACCAAAAAGTGACACCATTCTAAAAACTGCACCCCTCAAGGTACTCAAAACCACATTCAGGAAGTTTATTAACCCTTCAGGTGCTTCACAGGAGCTGAAGCAACGTGGAAGGAAAAAATTAATATTTAACTTTTTAGCCACAAAAATGATCTTTTACAAACTTTTTTTTATTTTGACAAGGGTAAAAGGAGAAAATGGGCAGATAAAGTCGTTGTGCAATTTCTCCTGAGTACGCCAATACCCTATATGTGGGGGAAAACCACTGTTTGGGCACACGGCAGAGCTCGTAAGGGAAGGAGCGCCGTTTGACTTTTTCAAACTAAAATTGGCTGGAGTTGAGGTTGGACGCCATGTCGTGTTTGGAGAGCCACTGATGCGCCTAAACAGTGGAAACCCCCAACAAGTGACACCATTTTGGAAACTAGACCCCCTAAGGAACTTATCTAGATCTGTTGTGAGCACTTTGAACTCCAAAGTGTTTCACAAAAGTTTATAATGCCTGGGTGTGAAAAAAAAAAAAAACAATTTTCCACAAAAATGATTTTTTAGTCCCAAATTTTTGATTTTTCCCAAGGAAATTGGACCCCAAAAGTTGTTGTCCAATTTGTCCTGAGTATGCTGATACCCCATATGTGGGGGGGGAAACTGTTTGGGCGCACGGCAGGGCTTGGAAAGGAAGCAGTAACGTTTTGGAATGCAAACATTGATGGGGGTCATGTTCCGTTTGTAGTGCCCCAGATGAGCCTAAACAGTGGAAACCCCCCACAATTGACCCCATTTTGGAAGCTAGACCCCCTAAGGAACTTATCTAGATCTTTGGTGAGCACTTTGAACCCCCAAGTGCTTCACACAAGTTTATAATGCCCGGGCATGAAAATGAAAAATCCTATTTTTTTTCCCACAAAAATTATCTCTTAGTCACTAATTTTTTATTTTCCCATAGGTAACAGGAGAAATTGGACCTCAAAAGTTGTTGTCCAATGTGTCCTGAGTACGCTGATACCCCATATGTGGGGGGGGAACCACTGTTTGGGCGCATGGCAGAGCTCGGAATGGAAGTAGCACCATTTGACTGTTTCCAACCAAAATTGGCTGGAATTGAGATTGGACGCCATGTTGCATTTGGAGAGTCCCTGAGGTGCCTAAACAGTGGAAACCCCCCACAAGTGACCCCATTTGGGAAACTAGACCCCCTAAGGAACTTATCTAGATCTTTTTTTTTGAGCAATTTTAACCCCCAAGTGCTTCACACAAGTTTATAACGTAGAGCCGTAAAATTAAAAAATCATATTTTTTCCACAAAATTGATCTTTTCACCCCAATTTTATTTTCCCAAGGGTAACAAGACTCCAAAAGTTATTGTGCAATTTGTCCTGAGTACGCTGATACCCCATATGTGGGGGTAAACCACTGTTTGGGTGCATGGCAGAGTTTGGAAGGGAAGGAGCGCCGTTTGACTTTTTCAACGCAGAATTGGCTGGATGCCATGTCGTGTTTGGAGAGCTCCTGATCTGCCTAAACAGTGGAAACGACTGACAAATGACACCATTTTGGAAACTAGACCCCTCAAGGAACTTATCTAGATGTGTGGTGGGCACTTTGAACCCCAAAGTGCTTCACAGAAGTTTATAACGTACAGCCGTAAAATAAAAAATCTTTTTTTTTTTTTTACAAAAATGATTTTTTCGCCCCCAATATTTTATTTTCACAAGGGTAACAGGAGAAATTGGACCCCAAAATTTGTTGTCCAATTTGTCCTGAGTACGCTGATACCCAATATGTGGGAGTAAACTACTGTATGGGCGCACGTCGGGGCTCGGAAGGGAAGTAGTGACGTTTTGGATTGCAGACTTTGATGGAATGGTCTGGGGGCGTCATGTCGCATTTGGAGAGCCCCTGATGTGCCTAAACAGTGGAAACCCCCCACAAGTGACCCCATTTTGGAAAATAGACCCCACAAGGAACTTATCTAGATGTGTGGTGAGCACTTTGAACCCCGAAGTGCTTCCCAGAAGTTTATAACGTACAGCCGTAAAATAAAAAATCCTTTTTTTTACAAAAATGATTTTTTTCGCCCCCAATATTTTATTTTCACAAGGGTAACAGGAGAAATTGGACCCCAAAAGTTGTTGTCCAATTTGTCCTGAGTACGCTGATACCCAACATGTGTGAGAAAACGACTGTATGGGTGCACGTCTGTGCTCGGAAGGGAAGTAGTGACGTTTTGGATTGCAGACTTTGATGGAATGGTCTGGGGGCGTCATGTCGCATTTGGAGAGCCCCTGATGCGCCTAAACAGTGGAAACCCCCCACAAGTGACCCCATTTTGGAAAATAGACCCCACAAGGAACTTATCTAGAAGTATGTTGAACACTTTGAACCCCGAAGTGCTTCACAGAAGTTTATAACGTACAGCTGTAAAAATAAAAAATCCTTTTTTTTTTACAAAAATGATTTTTTCGCCCCCAATATTTTATTTTCACAAGGGTAACAGGAGAAATTGGACCCCAAAAGTTGTTGTCCAATTTGTCCTGAGTACGCTGATACCCAACATGTGTGAGAAAACGACTGTATGGGTGCACGTCTGGGCTCGGAAGGGAAGTAGTGACGTTTTGGATTGCAGACTTTGATGGAATGGTTTGGGGGCGTCATGTCGCATTTGGAGAGCCCCTGATGCGCCTAAACAGTGGAAACCCCCCACAAGTGACCCCATTTTGGAGAATAGACCCCACAAGGAACTTATCTAGAAGTGTGGTGAGCGCTATGTAGCCCCAAGTGCTTCACAGAAAATTTATAACATACAGCCGTAAAAACAAAAAAATCATTTTTTTTTTTACAAAAATGATTTTGTCGCCCCCAGTTTTTTATTTTCCCAAGGGTAACAGAAGAAATAGGACAAATTGCACAATAACTCTTGTGGTCCAGAGTACGCTGATACCCCATATGCGGGGGTAAACTACTGTTTGGGCGCATGGCAGAGCTCAGAAGTGAAGGAGCACCGTTTGACTTTTCAACGCAGAATTGGCTGGAATTGAGATAGAATCATAGAATGGTAGAGTTGGAAGGGACCTCCTGGGCCGGCTTCTGGTCCAACCCCCTGCTCAAAGCAGGATTCTCTAAATCATCCCAGACAGATGTCTATCCAGCCTCTGTTTGAAGACTTCCATTGAAGGAGAACTCACCACCTCTTGTGGCAGCCTGTTCCACTCATTGATCACCCTAACTGTCAAAAAGTTTTTTCTAATATCTAATCTGTGTCTCCTCCCATTCAGTTTCATCCCATTGCTTCTAGTCTTTCCTTGTGCAAATGAGAATAAAGATGATCCTTCTACAATGTGACAGCCCTTGAGATATTTGTAGACAGCTATTAAGTCTCCTCTCAGTCTTCTTTTTTGCAAGCTAAACATTCCCAAATCCTGCAACCGTTCCTCATAGGACATGGTTTGCAGACCGGTCACCATTCTGGTGGCTCTTCTCTGAACTTGCTCCAGTTTGTTGATGTCTTTTTTAAAATGTGGTGCCCAAAACTGGACACAGTATTCCAGATGAGGTCTGACCAAAGAGGAGTAGAGGGCAATAATGACTTCACGTGATCTAGACTGTATGCTTCTGTTGATACATCCTAGAATTGCATTTGCCTTTTTTGCTGCTGCATCACACTGTTGACTCATGTTAAGTCTGTGATCAATTAGTATACCCAAGTCTTTTTCACATGTGCTGTTACTTAGCCCTATTCCTCCCATTTTGTATATGCTTTTTTCATTTTTATTGCCCAGATGTAGTACTTTGCATTTTTCCCTGTTAAAATCCATTCTGTTAGTTGCTGCCCACTGCTCCAGTTTATGTATATCTTTTTGAATCCTCTCTCTCTCTTCTCTAGTATTAGCTACCCCTCCTAGCTTTGTGTCATCAGCAAATTTGATCAGTTTACCCTCAATTCCTTCATCTAAATCATTGATAAAGATGTTGAACAATACAGGGCCCAAAACAGAGCCTTGTGGTACCCCACTTGAGACATTCTTCCAACTGGATGAGATCAGACGCCATGTCACATTTGGAGAGCCCCTGATGTGCCTAAACAGCAGAAACCCCCCAATTCTAACTCCAACCCTAACCCCAACATACCCCTAACCCTAGTCCCAAACCTAACCACAAACCTAACCCTAACACACCCCTAACCCTAATCCCAACCATAACCCTAATACTAACTTTAGCGCCAATCCTAACCCTAACTTTAGCCGCAACACTAACCCTAATGGGAAAATGGAAATAAATACATTTTTTTAATTTTATTATTTTTCCCTAACTAAGGGGGTGATAAAGGGGGGTTTGATTTACTATTTATAGCGGGTTTTTGTGATTGGCAGCTATCACGCTAAAAGACGCTTTTTATTGCAAAAAGTAGTTTTTTGCATCACCACATTTTGAGAGCTATAATTTTTGTATATTTTGGCCCACAGAGTCATGTTAGGTCTTATTTTTTGCGGGACGAGGTGACGTTTTTATTGGTACCATTTTTGAGCATGTGACATTTTTTGATCGCTTTTTATTTCGATTTTTGGGAGGTTAGAATGAACAAAAATCAGCAATTCGTGAATTTCTTTTGGGGGAGGCGTTTATACCGTTCCGCGTGTGGTAAAATTGATAAAGCAGTTTTATTCTTCGGGTCAGTACGATTATGGCGATACCTCATTTATATTATTTTTTTATGTTTTGGCGCTTTTATAGAATAAAAACAATTTATATAAAAAATCATTATTTTTGCATCGCTTTATTCTGCGAGCTATAACTTTTTTATTTTTTCGCTGATGATGCTGTATGATGGCTCGTTTTTTGCGGGACCAGATGACGTTTTCAGCTGTACCATGTTTATTTATATCTGTCTTTTTGATCGCGTGTTATTCCACTTTTTGTTCGGCGGTATGATGATAAAGCATTGATTTTTTGCTTAATTTTTTTTTTTTTAAGGGGTTCACTAAAGGGGTTAACTAGTGGGACAGTTTTATGGGGGGGTCGTTACGGAAGCGGCAATACCAAATATGTGTATTTTTATTGTTTTGTTTTTTTTATTTACAGGAAGAAATGAATTTATTGGGGAATATATATATTTTTTTTATGATTTTTTTTACCACTTTTTATTTTTATTTTTTTTACTTTTTTACTTTGTCCCAGGGTGGGACATCACAGTATTTTAGCAGATCGCTGGTGTGACAGTGTGCACAGCACTCTGTCACACCAGCAATCGCTCTGGCATCGCTGCAGGCTTCTCAGTGCCTGCTCTCAGCAGGCACTGAGGAAGCCGACTCCCTGCAGGACCCCGGCACCATCTTGGATCCGGGGACCTGGAGGGAGGACGGACCCTCGGAACAGCGTGACACATCGCGCTGCTCTGAGGGTCTCAGGGGGGCGCGCAGGGAGCCCCCACCCTGCGCGATCCTCCCCTGTGCCCCGGGCACACCGCGATCATGTTTGATCGCGGTGTGCTAGGGGTTAATGTGCTGGGAGCGGTCCGTGATCGCTCCTGACACATAGTGCTGGGTGTCAGCTGTGATATACAGCTGACACCCGGCGGCGATCAGCTACGCTCCCCACGGGAGCGCAGCTGATCGCCTATGACGTACTATTCCGTCCATGGGAATTAGGTCCAGGGTCACATGGACGGAATAGTACGTCTGATGGCAGAGAGGGGTTAAATATCAGCTAGTCTTCCTCATAATCATGCAATACTAAGGAAATCCTGAAAACATGACCTGTTGGTGGGTCCTGAGGACTGGAGTCGAGAAACACTGTTTTAGAGCATGTGTCTGTCAGGTAGCAGTCATCAGTGAAAGGATTGACATCCTGCTTAGCCTGTGAAGATGCCGTTAGAAAAGGGACTCGGTTGACTTTCTCAGCAGTGTAAGTTCTGGACTCTGAACAAGGTATAAAGGGGAAATGGAGAACGTGTCAGGTCCAGGAAAAATATTTACCTGCAGATGAAGTTGAATAGTTTTTAAATAATGTTTAGCCGGTGTATTGGAGCAGTGCAGTGGCCACAGGGAGAAAATGAAGTTTAAATCACGCTGTAGTCGCTCACTTCCAGTCCTTGGGGTGTTTGCAGGGTATGGTTAATCTCTGCGTGAAATACAGTGAGCACAGCTATAATCGCTCTCTGGAGCTTTGATTGACTAGTGTGTAGAGGAACAAATTCGCAAGACGACTTCACTGCATTCAAACAAGCAACACTCTCTTTCAAATCTGCCCTCACCTCTGCTAAACAGGCCTACTTCACAACCCTCGTATCTTCCCTATCCTACAACCCCAAACAGTTATTCAAAACTTTTAACTCCCTCCTCCGCCCACCACTGCCCCCTCCTACCTCCCTCATCTCTGCTGAGGACTTTGCCACACACTTCAAAAATAAGATCGACCAAACAAGGCAAGTCTTCATTGTTCAACCACCTCAACCACTTTGTATACCAGACCAATGCCCTAACCCCATAACCTCCCTCTCCAATATAACTGAAGGGGAGCTTAATTGTCTTCTCTCCAAATCGCACCTCACAACCTGTGCACTTGACCCCATCCCAACCCACCTCCTCCCCAACCTCACCACCACTATTATTCCATCCCTAACCCACCTCTTCAACCTATCACTAACTTCCGGTACCTTCCCTTCTGCTTTCAAGCATGCCACAATCACGCCTATCCTTAAAAAGCCAACCCTCGACCCAACCGCTATGTCCAGCTATCGCCCAATATCGCTGCTCCCATTCGCTTCCAAACTCCTGGAGCTGCATGTCCACGCTGAGCTTTCCTACCACTTCTCTTCTAACTTGCTCTTTGACACTCTACAATCTGGTTTCTGCCCCCATCACTCCACTGAGACAGCCCTGACCAAAATTACTAATGACCTACTTACAGCCAAAGCAAACGGACAATACTCTATACTCCTGCTTCTTGACCTGTCCTCTGCTTTTGACACAGTTGACCACTGCCTTCTACTACAGATTCTTTCCTCCTTTGGCGTCAAAGACCTCGCCCTATCTTGGATCTCCTCATACCTTTCCAACCGCACATTCAGCGTCTCCCACTCCCACACTACTTCCTCGTCCCACCCTCTCTCTGTTGGAGTTCCCCAAGGCTCTGTTCTAGGACCCCTACTCTTCTCAATCTATACACTTGGCCTGGGGCAACTCATAAAGTCCCACGGATTCCAGTACCACCTTTACGCTGATGACACTCAGATCTACCTCTCTGGCCCAGACATCACTTCTCTGCTATCCAGAATCCCGGAGTGTCTATCAGCCATATCCTCCTTCTTCTCCTCCCGCTTCCTCAAACTCAATGTGGACAAATCTGAACTCATAATCTTTCCCCCATCCCACAGATCTTCCTTACCTGACCTATCTACCACAATTAACGACATCACGCTTTCCCCCGTACCAGAAGTCCGCTGCCTCGGAGTAACCCTTGACTCTGCCCTGTCCTTCAAACCGCACATCCAAGCTCTTTCTACCTCCTGTCGCCTTCAGCTCAAAAATATTTCAAGAATCCGTCCTTTCCTCAACCCTCAATCTACTAAAATGATTGTGCACGCCCTCATCATCTCCCGCCTCGACTACTGCAACACCCTTTTCTCTGGCCTCCCTGCTAACACCCTCGCACCTCTCCAGTCCATCCTTAACTCTGCTGCACGACTAATTCACCTCTCTCCTCGCTACTCCTCCACTTCTCCCCTCTGCAAATCTCTTCACTGGCTCCCATTCCCTCAGCGTATCCAGTTCAAATTACTAATACTGACCTACAAGGCCATCTATAATCTGTCTCCTCCATATATCTCTGAACTAATCTCCCGATATCTTCCCTCACGTAATCTCCGATCCTCCCAAGACATCCTTCTCTCCTCCACACTTATTCGCTCCTCACCCAACCGCCTCCAAGACTTCTCCCGAATATCCCCCATCCTCTGGAATTCTTTGCCCCAACACATCCGACTATCAAACTCATTCAGATCCTTCAGACGGAACCTGAAAACCCATCTCTTCAGGAAAGCCTACAGCCTGCAATGACCCTGCTGCCTCCTCACCACTACCTGAGTTATTGCCTCAACCAACACCGGAACTGCTGCAACCCCCCGACCTACTGTCTCCTGCCTCACAATCCTGTAGAATGTAAGCCCGAAAGGGCAGGGTCCTCTCCCCTCTGTATCAGTCTGTCATTGTTAGTTTGTTTACTGTAAGTGATACCTGTAATTTGTATGTAACCCCTTCTCATGTACAGCACCATGGAATCAATGGTGCTATAGAAATAAATATTAATAATAATAATAATAATAATAATCATTGCGCCGTGGAGTGGTAACAGTGTGCAACTTACATCCACGTAGGATTTTTAATTTACCGTATATACTCATGTATAAGCTGACCCGTGTATAAGCCGACCCCCCTAATTTTGCCACAAAAAACTGGGTAAACTTATTGACTCGCGTATAAGCCTAGGGTGAAAAGATTATGCCCCCATATGCTCCAGATTATGCTCAATATGCTCCAGAGATTATGCCCCCATATGCTCCAGATTATGCCCCCATATGCTGCACAATTATGCCCCCGTATGATCCACAGATTATGCCCCATATGCTCCAGATTATGCCCCCATATGCTCCAGATTATGCCCCCATATGTTCCACAGATTATGCCCCCATATGCTGCACAATTATGCCCCGTATGATCCACAGATTATGCCCCATAAGTGTGTCGACCCGCCACCATAATTGTGGGTTACCAGGGCAATGGGGTACTCAGAGCCGAGCCCGTAGAAGTCTATGGGGATTGTCACAGGTAGCTGTGGCTCGGTCTGTGGCCCTGGCGGTCTGGCGTATGTTGGGGGAATATTTACAGGGGATAGATTTATATACAGTTCGTGACGCCACCTGTAGTATTCTGGTAATTTGTACCAGCGCTGCTATAGATCTCTGAGGGGATGGTGAGGCAGCTAGATGTCAGGTCCCCTACAGGTGGAACTCTTCCCTCAGGTCGGTAGTTAGGTAGGGATTGTGCGGGCATGCAAATCAATAACTCAGTCTCACACGGTCAGCGTCTTTCCATACCTTTACTTGCAAGATGGTAAGACAGGTCCCAGGGAGGCTGATGGGGTTGATGGAGGATGAGCTTTGAGGCAACAGCTAAGCAAGTTAGGGGCCTCCTTTACTGTCCAATAACGATGAGTACAACCAGCTTGCAGCGTAGTTCCCTCTTTAATTTCAGCTATTCCAGAGCTGTTCTGCCCAGTCAGATTTGTGGTGAAGTCTTCCAATTGATGAAACTAGGTTCCTGCTTTTGTCTGCGCTTGACTCAAAGTCCCTATTCCACCTGACTCCAGTTACGTACTGACTATATGGGGCTGTTTGCCGCGACCTAGGGTCCGGTAAATCCCTGGTTTTCTTACCACTATGCTTGTAGCTAATAGTGATCCTTCGGTCCCCAGTGACCGGTAGCAATGTGCAGGACTTTTCCAAGCCAAAAGCACTTTTCCAATAATCTTCCTTCCACTTTGCCCTTCGATTTGCTCGACTCTTAATAGATAGTTCAGTCTTTCTTCCAGTGGGGCACAGCTCTGACTAGGCTAAGGTGAATTAGACCACCTGTACCAGCCTCCACTTTCTGAACTGCTGACAGGCTCAAACTGGACACGTCTACTCTGTCCAAGGACAGGAAACTGACTGACTAAATCACTCCCTTCCACACCCCTGCTGGGTGTGTCAGAAGTGTACATGATGTATGAAGAGCCCTTAACTGTTACCTCTCCACTCATCCTCCTGGTATTGTGTACCAGGGCTACACATAAGCTCCAGATTATGCCCCCATATGCTCCAGATTATGCCCCCATATGTTCCACAGATTATGCCCCATATGCTGCACAATTATGCCCCATAGTATACGTCCCTTATGCTGCTGCTGCAAAAAAAAATAAATTACATACTCACCTCTCGTCGCTGGGGGCCAGGTGCCGGTGTCCTGAGAAGGCAGTGACACTGGCGCGCTATGGGGGACAGGTGCCGGTGTCACTGCTCGCTCAGGACCCCGGCACCTGAGATATTTACCTGTCCTCTGTCCACCGCTGCACGCTGCGTCCTCTTCCGGGTCCTCGGCAGTGAATGATCAGGCAGGGGGCGCGACACGCACTAACGACGTCATCGCGCCCTCTGCCTGAACATTAACAGCCAGAGGAGTCAGACGAGGGAGCAGCGCGCAGCGGTGGAGAGAGGGCAGGTAAATATCGCTATGCTCACCCCTCCGCCGGCGCGTCACTATCTGCAGCGTCTCCTCTTCTCCTGCTATCTCTGGGAGCTCTTCAGTCCTACAGCGGTCACGTGGTACCGCTCATTAAAGTCATGAATATGTGCATATTCATGACTTTAATGAGCGGTGCCATGTGACCGCTGCAGGAAGGAGCCGGAGATCGTGGGAGAAGCAGGGGGGCTGCAGAGACCGCGCCGGAGGAGGGGTGAGTATGATCCGACACCCTCACTCCCCCTCCCCCGCCGACCCCCGTATATGACCCGCGTATAAGCCGAGAGGGGGACTTTCAGCCCTAAAAAATGGGCTGAAAATCTCGGCTTAAACACAAGTATATATGGTAAGCGCAACCTCTTGCAGGTGACAATTATCTTTTCATCTATACTCACTGTCATGAACTAACTTGTCAGCATGTGACATGGGGAGCGACTACAAGGGTTAATTTATCTCCTCTCACTCAATCTTGCACTCAACCTCTGTTATAAGCTTTAAAGTGAACATAAATCACACTCCAACACAATACACACTCTGGGTACACAACACACTCCATCACTCATCAGACAACCGGGGTGATGATTCCGGAAATACTACTCTGGCAAAAATTAAGAGACCACTTTCAAATGTTCAGTTTGTCTGATTTTTCTCTTTATAGGTATATTTTTGAGTAAAATGTAAATTGTTCTTTTAGTCTATAAACTTCTGACAACATGTCACCAAATTTCCAAGCAATAAATTTTGTATTTTTTTCCTAACAAAGAAAAATGATCAAAATTTTTAAAAAAAACAGTACTTTCAGATCTCAAATAATGCAAATAAAACAAGTTCATAATCATTTAGAAACAACAATACTAATGTTTTAACTCAGGAAGAGTTCGGAAATCAATATGATTTTTAACCCCTTCCCGACCTTTGACACAGCGTATGCGTCATGAAAGTCGGTGCCAATCCGACCTATGACGCATACCCTGCGTCATGAAAGGATCGCGTTCCTGCGGGCCGGGAGACCGGGGTCACTCAAAGGTCACCCGACCCGCAGTTACAGGACCCTTTGTGCTTCACCACAGGGGGGTTGGCTTAACCCCCCCGTGGCCACGATCGCTCTGATTGGCTGTTAAAAGTGAAACAGCCAATCAGAGCAATCTGTAATATTTCACCAATTTAATTGGTGAAATATTACAATCCAGCCATGGCCGATGCTGCAATAGCATCTGCCATGGCTGGACACCGAGACCTGACCCCCCCACACGTAGTCACGGCGGCGATCGGCCGCCGCCACCGAAAGATGGCAGCGATCGGTCACCGCCGTCACTAACAGCTCCCCTCCTCCTTTGCTCCGGTGCCCCCACCTTCCGATCCCCCCCCTAACCTTCCGACCACCCTACTCACCTCTCCGATCCACCGATGTCCCTGGATCGGTCCCGGCGTCCGCCCGGGCCTCTTCATGGGCGCCGCCATCTTGGAAAATGGCGGGCGCATGCGCAGTGCGCCCGCCGGCCGGCGCATGCGCAGTGCGCCCCCCAGTGTCCAAAAATTTATTTTGATCACTGTGATAAACTGTCACAGTGATCAAATAAAAAAAAGTAAATGAACCCCTCCTTTATCATAGGTAGGGACAAATAAAAAAAATAAAAGATTTTTTTTTTTTTTCCTATTAGGCCCTGTGCACACGTTGCGGATTTTGCTGCGGATCCGCGGCGTATTTTGCTGCAGATCCGCGGCGGATTTCGCTGCTGATTCGCGGCGGATCAGCAGCGAATCAGTCGCGGATGCGCAGCGATATCCGCCGCAGATCAGCAGCGAAATCCGCCGCAGATCCGCAGCAAAATACGCGCGGATCCGCAGCAAAATCCGCAACGTGTGGCGGATTTCGCTGCGGATCCGCAGCGGATTTCGCTGCAGATCCGCAGCGGATTTCGCTGCTGATCCGCGGCTGATTTCGCTGCTGATCCGCGGCTGATTTCGCTGCTGATCCGCGGCTGATTTCCCTGCTGATCCGCGGCGGATTTCGCTGCTGATCCGCGGCGGATTTCGCTGCGGATTCGCGGCGGATTTCGCTGCTGATCCGCAGCGGATTTCGCAGCTGATCCGCGGCTGATTTCGCTGCTGATCCGCGGCTGATTTCGCTGCTGATCCGCCGCGGATTTCGCTGCGGATCCGTGGCAGATTTCGCTGCTGATCCGCGGCGGATTTCGCTGCGGATCCACGGCGGATTTCGCTGCTGATCCGCAACTGATTTCGCTGCGGATCCGCAACTGATTTCGCTGCGGATCCGCGACTGATTTCGCTGCTGATCCACGACTGATTTTGCTGCTGATTCGCTGCGGATCCGCAGCGGATTTCGCTGCTGATCCGCGGCTGATTTCGCTGCTGATCCGCAGCGGATTTCGCTGCTGATCCGCGGCTGATTTCGCTGCTGATCCGCGGCTGATTTCGCTGCTGATCCGCGGCGGATTTCGCTGCTGATTCGCTGCGGATCCGCGGCTGATTTTGCTGCTGATCCGCGGCGGATTTCGCTGCTGATCCGCGACTGATTTTGCTGCTGATTCGCTGCGGATCCGCAGCGGATTTCGCTGCTGATCCACGGCTGATTTCGCTGCTGATCCGCGGCTGATTTCGCTACTGATCCGCGGCTGATTTCGCTGCTGATCCGCGGCTGATTTCGCTGCTGATCCGCGGCGGATTTCGCTGCTGATCCGCGGCGGATCCGCAGCGGATTTCGCTGCTGATCCGCGGCTGATTTCGCTGCTGATCCGCGGCTGATTTCGCTGCTGATCCGCGGCGGATTTCGCTGCTGATTCGCTGTGGATCCGCGGCTGATTTTGCTGCTGATCCGCAGCGGATTTCGCTGCTGATCCGCGGCTGATTTCGCTGCTGATCCGCGGCTGATTTCGCTACTGATCCGCGGCTGATTTCGCTGCTGATCCGCGGCTGATTTCGCTGCTGATCCGCGGCTGATTTCGCTGCTGATCCGCGGCGGATTTCGCTGCTGATCCGCGGCGGATTTCGCTGCGGATTCGCGGCGGATTTCGCTGCTGATCCGCGGCGGATTTCCTGCTGATCCGCGGCTGATTTCCCTGCTGATCCGCGGCGGATTTCGCTGCGGATTCGCCGCGGATTTCGCTGCGGATCCATGGCGGATTTCGCTGCTGATCCGCGGCGGATTTCGCTGCGGATCCGCGGCGGATTTCGCTGCTGATCCGCAACTGATTTCGCTGCGGATCCGCAACTGATTTCGCTGCGGATCCGCGACTGATTTCGCTGCTGATCCACGACTGATTTTGCTGCTGATTCGCTGCGGATCCGCAGCGGATTTCGCTGCTGATCCGCGGCAGATTTCGCTGCTGATCCGCGGCGGATTTCGCTGCTGATCCTCGACTGATTTTGCTGCTGATTCGCTGCAGATCCGCAGCGGATTTCGCTGCTGATCCGCGGCTGATTTCGCTGGTGATCCGCTGCGGATTTCGCTGCTGATTCGCTGCGGATCCGCGGCTGATTTCGCTGCTGATACGCGGCGGATTCCTCTGCTGATCCGCGACTGATTTTGCTGCTGATTCGCTGCGGATCCGTAGCGGATTTCGCTGCTGATTCGCTGCAGATCCGCGGCGGATTTTGCTGCGGATCCGCGGCTGATTATCTGCTGATTCATCTGCGCTAGCGGGTATAGCATAACGCGATCACGTTATGCTATACCGTTACCAGCCGGTCACCGCTACGTGTTGAACGGGCTGGTAAAACGCAATATGAACCCAGCCTTAGGGTTAGAACTAGGGTTAGGGTTAGCATTAGGGTAAAGGTTAGAATTACGGTTAGGGTTGGAATTTGGGTTAGGGTTGGAATTAGGGTTAGGGTTGGAATTAGGGTTAGGGTTGGAATTAGGGTTAGGCTTGTGGTTAGGTTTATGGTTAGAGTTGGGATTAGGGTTAGGGCTGTGTTGGGGTTAGGGTTATGGTTAGGGTTTGTATTAGGGTTAGGGTTGGGGTTAGGGGTGTGTTGGGGTTAGGGTTGGAGTTAGAATTGAGGGGTTTCCACTATTTAGGCACATCAGGGGGTCTCCATACGCGACATGGCGCCACCATTGATTCCTGCAAATTTTGCGTTCAAAAAGTCAAACAGTGCTCCCTTTATTCCAAGCCCCCACGTATGCCCAAACAGTGGTTTATCCCCACATATGGGGTATCAGCGTACTCGGGAAAAATTGCACAACAACTTTGGGGGTTCTAATTTTCCTGTTAACATTGGGAAAAAAAATTGGGGACTAAAAATTATTTTTGTGGAAAAAAAATGATTTTATATTTTCACGGCTCTGCGTTATAAACTTCTGTGAAGGACTTGGAGATTCAAAGTGCTTATCACACATCTATAGGAGTTCCTTGGGGGATCTAGTTTCCAAAATGGGGTCACTTGTGGGGAGTTTCTACTGTTTAGGCACATCAGGGACTCTGCAAACGTAACATGACGCCCGAAGACCATTCCATCAAGTGGGCATTTCAAAACGTCACTACTTCCCATCCGAGCCCCGACGTGTGCCCATACAGTAGTTTTCTCCCACATATGGGATATCAGCATACTCAGGACAAATTGGACAACAACTTTTGGGGTCTAATTTCTCATGTTACCCTTGGGAAAATAAAAAAATTGGGGACTAAAAGATCCTGATTGTGGAAAAAATATGATTTTTTTATTTTCATGCCCGGGCGTTATAAACTTCTGTGTAGCCCTTGGGGGTTCAAAGTGCTCACCACACATCTAGATAAGTTCTTTGCCGGGTCTAGTTTCCAAAATGGGGTCACTTGTGGGGAGTTTCTACTGTTTAGGCACATCAGGGGCTCTGCAAACGTAACAAGATGCCCGCAGACCATTCCATCAAGTCGGCATTTCAGAGCGTCACTACATCCCTTCCGAGCCCTGACGTGTGCCAAAACAGTGGTTCCCCCCCACATATGGGGTACTAGCGTACTCAGGAGAAACTGGACAACAACTTTTGGGGTCCAATTTCTCCTGTAACCATTGTGAAAATAAAAAACAGTGGGCTAAAAAATCATTTTTTGAGAAAAAAAAATGATTTTTTATTTTCGCGGCTCTGCGTTATAAACTTCTGTGAAGCACCTGGGGGTTCAAAGTGCTCACTATGCATCTAGATAAGTTCCTTAGGGCGTCTAGTTTCCAAAATGGGGTCACTTGTGGGGGAGCTCCAATGTTTAGGCACACAGGAACTCTCCAAATGCGACATCGCAACCGCTAAATATTCCAGCATATTTTCCATTCAAAAAGTCAAATGGCGCTCCTTCCCTTCTGAGCCCTGCAGTGCGCCCAAACAGTGGTTTATGACCACATATGAGGTATCTGTGTACTCAGGAGAAATTGCCCAACAAATTTTAGGATCCAATTTATACTGTTGCCCATGTGAAAATGAAAATAACTGAGGCTAAAAGAAAATTTTTGTGAAAAAAAAGTACTTTCTTTTATTTACGGATCAATTTGTGAAGCACCTGGGGGTTCAAAGTGCTCACTATGCATCTAGATAAGTTCCTTAGGGGGTCTAGTTTCCAAAATGGGGTCACTTGTGGGGAGCTCCAATGTTTAGGCACACAGGAACTCTCCAAATGCGACATCGCAACCGCTAAATATTCCAGCATATTTTCCATTCAAAAAGTCAAATGGCGCTCCTTCCCTTCTGAGCCCTGCCGTGCGCCCAAACAGTGGTTTATGACCACATATGAGGTATCTGTGTACTCAGGAGAAATTGCCCAACAAATTTTAGGATCCAATTTATACTGTTGCCCATGTGAAAATGAAAATAACTGAGGCTAAAAGAAAATTTTTGTGAAAAAAAAGTACTTTCTTTTATTTACGGATCAATTTGTGAAGCACCTGGGAGTTCAAAGTGCTCACTATGCATCTAGATAAGTTCCTTAGGGGGTCTAGTTTCCAAAATGGGGTCACTTGTGGGGGAGCTCCAATGTTTAGGCACACAGGGACTCTCCAAATGCGACATGGCAACCGCTAAATATTCCAGCATATTTTCTATTCAAAAAGTCAAATAGCGCTCCTTCCCTTCTGAGCCCTGCCGTGCGCCCAAACAGTGGTTTATGACCACATATGAGGTATCTGTGTACTCAGGAGAAATAGCCCAACAAATTTTAGGATCCAATTTATACTGTTGCCCAAGTGAAAATGAAAAAAACTGAGGCTAAAAGAAAATTTTTGTGAAAAAAAAGTACTTTCTTTTTTTTACGGATCAATTTGTGAAGCACCTGGGGTTCAAAGTGCTCACTATGCATCTAGATAAGTTACTTAGGGGGTCTAGTTTCCAAAATGGGGTCACTTGTGGGGGAGCTCCAATGTTTAGGCACAAGGGGACTCTCCAAATGCGACATAGCAACCGCTAAATATTCCAGCATATTTTCCATTCAAAAAGTCAAATGGCGCTCCTTCCCTTCTGAGCCCTGCCGTGCGCCCAAACAGTGGTTTATGACCACATATGAGGTATCTGTGTACTCAGGAGAAATTGCCCAACAAATTTTAGGATCCAATTTATACTGTTGCCCATGTGAAAATGAAAAAACTGAGGCTAAATGAAAATTTTTGTGAAAAAAAAGTACTTTCTTTTTTTACAGATCAATTTGTGAAGCACCTGGGTGTTCAAAGTGATCACTATGCATCTAGATAAGTTCCTTAGGGGGTCTAGTTTCCAAAATGGGGTCACTTGTGGGGGAGCTCCAATGTTTAGGCACACAGGAACTCTCCAAATGCGACATGGCAACCGCTAAATATTCCAGCATATTTTCCATTCAAAAAGTCAAATGGCGCTCCTTCCCTTCTGAACGCTGCCGTGCGCCCATACAGTGGTTTATGACCACATATGAGGTATGTGTGTACTCAGGAGAAATTGCCCAACAAATTTTAGGATCCATTTTATCCTGATGCCGATGTAAAAATGAAAAAATTGATGCTAAAAGAAAATTTTTGTTGGAAAAATTAAAATGTCCATTTTTTCCTTCCACGTTGCTTTAGTTCCTGTGAAGCACCTGAAGGGTTAATAATCTTCTTGAATGTAGTTTTGAGTAGCTTGAGGGGTGCAGTTTTTATAAAGGTGTCACTTTTGGGTATTTTCTGCATATAGACCCCTCAAAGTGACTTCAAATGTGAGATGGTCCCTAAAAAAAATGGTTTTGTAAATTTTGCTGTAAAAATGAGAAATCGCTGGTCAACTTTTAACCCTTATAACTTCCTAAAAAAATAAAATGTTGTCCCAAAATTGTGCTGATGTAAAGTAGACATGTGGGAAATGTTATTTATTAACTATTTTGTGCCACATAACTCTCTGGTTTAACAGAATAAAAATTAAAAATTTGAAAATTACAAAATTTTCAGAATTTTCGCCAAATTTCCATTTTTTTCACAAATAAACGCAAAAATTATCGACCTAAATTTACCACTATCATGAAGCCCAATATGTCACGAAAAAACAGATCTCAGAATCGCTAGGATCCGTTGAAGCGTTCCTGAGTTATTACCTCATAAAGGGACACTGGTCAGAATTGCAAAAAATGGCAAGGTCTTTAAGGTCAAAATAGGCTGGGTCTTGAAGGGGTTAAAAACAGCTTTCATGCGTTTTGGCATGCTTGCCACCAGTCTTTCACACTGCTTCTGGCGAAAACATTTCAGCAGTTCTTCTTTGTTTGATGGCTTGTGACTATCCATCATCCTCTTGATCACATTCCAGAAGTTTTCAATGGGGTTCAGGTTCTTGGTAAATGGCAGTACTGCTTTTAGTGGCGGGAGACAATGGGAACTGTCCTTTGCAGCGCCACTGCTCTAAGGACGGAGCACGCTACTCAGCCTCCTATGCGCTGCTTGTCCACGCCACAAATCTTTATGGTCGTGCCCGCTTTCTCTTAAGCTGGCCCCATGCCTCTAGGTCACGGGGTCTGTCTGCTGCATTTTGCCGCTGCGTCGGCGCTACGGGTGAATAGTGCACTGCCTCCCTTGCTGCTCACACGGTCACAGCTGAGGACTCACTCCCACTTTGCGTTTTTTTCCTCAGGTTCCGGCCAGGTTCCCTGTCTAAACACGACCCCTCTTTCGGTGTAATGGGGCCTGTCCATTACCCTATTCCTTCTCTTGGGAAACAAGAGATGCAGGCTTGACAGTTCAGGACACGGCGCAACACAGGTACCCGCAGCCCGATCATCCTGACTCCGTACATATCGGGCAAATCAGTTCTTTAATGCAAGCAGCATATAAGAAGGGATTCAGCAATAGAGAAAAAATATATAAAACATAACCTTTAATGTTAATCAAATAAAAGCTACCAAATGATAAGTGAATATAGTGAATTTAAAAATCACACTATCAAAGTATCACAGACTATGTGCTCAAGAGTCCACAAAAATCCACCATCGGACTCAAGTGCACAAATACATGTGATTGTCTCAATTCTGAGAATTAGGCATATTCCGTTAGAACAACATTGTCTCAATTATTTACCTATTCCCCAGCAATACACAATAGATGATCCTTTTACAAAGGTCAATCTGACCCCTATCTTTATAAGATTATGGACCAAGGACAAAAATATACATATACACTAATTGTATTGCTGCAAGAAAAACATGAAGACAATGTTTCAAATAATTAATATGGAACAATCTTACCCATATTTGTTGAAGGTGTCAGGTGTGTCCTTTTTCCTTTAGAGTCTGGGTAGGTCAGGAAAATTCAGGATCTCATCCTATTAAGCCCTGTCTGAGCTATTATATCCTGACCCATGACTACCGCCCTTACAGCTGACCCTCAATATTAGAAGCCCTGTAGTATCCCTGTGCATCCCGACGCGTTTCGTCATTCACTGACTCCTCAGGGGACAAGCTGGCACATTTTGGGCATAAATGAGAAAAGACCAGGCCGCCTCTCTGATGATAGTAGTCTGTCGGCGCCTGGTATGTCCGTCTATAAATAGCAGATTAACGATTGCACATTGTGCTCACCTGCATCCTGGAACGCACGCCTTTCACCCACTCTCTGAGACGCATACCTCATTTCCGGTTCTCACGTTCCGGAAGTGGATGCGTCGTCATTTGGGACGCGTCATTCGACTCGCCCCTCAAAAAACTCCTCAATATCCAAGTAGCCAATTATGCCACGGATGCGTTCCAAGTCATGACGCATCTCATATCGCAACTGCGTCCAGGACCATTTCGTGTCCCAAAATATAACGCAAACATCAATCCCCAGTTGAGTTCAAAATCGGCACAATTGAGACCTCTTTTATTACGCACCTAACTAAGTTCTAAAATCGCCGCATGTGAGGTATCTTTTTTGGCGCAGATGCGTCCCAAAATCCAACGCACCTCTTGCAGAGATGTAGAATACGTCTCTCTACCAGAAACGTTGTTACGATATGTATTAATTCAACGTCCAGGCACACCACACATTGATATCCTATGCGCTATAATATAGATCACTTCTACTTCCTAGTTAAGATCGCAATTGCGATCTATGTTCAAACTCATATGTTATTCAGCCAAAATATTCAAAGGGGAACAATATTAAATAATTCCATTATACAAGAAATCCACTATGGATAAAGGTATAGAGTTTGGGATAAATGGCGTTAGTGAACAATTCAGAATAAAGATTAATGAGGTAGCTAATAATAACCTCATTAATCTTTATATATTTTTTCTCTATTGCTGAATCCATTATACGGGGAGAATATTGTGGTGGTTTATCCACTTTTTGCTGGAATTAAGCAGTATAGAAGGCATGTACTTCCAATTTTCTAGAGAAAATTGTACAGTACATCCAGAACAGTTTCAATTTGAAGGACTTTGTGGCTCATATCATTCCACAAGATAACACTAGTCTCATACTTAAAATTTTTGGTGGAAAATAATTTCCCCACTGATAGCTTGTGCATGTTTAGAATTATGTTACATCATTTGTGTGATTAATTAGTCATACCTATTTGGTTCACAATATATTCATCTTTTTCTTCAACGCTTTTAAATATAATGTTGTAAGAATTAAAGCAACTTGTTGAAGTGCGTTTTACCTCAAATGTGAAACTACTTGTCAATTGTCATCTTTACTATTTCTCCATTCCGTATGCGGCTAACCACATCATTGATGTTATTAAGTTTCTTTGTCAAGAAAACAACAGCTACACCAATACCACATGCTTTTCCTATTAACTCATCATGCTGCTGAAGTAGAGGTGAGATTAGGGACCTACATAACATCTGGGGACTGTAGTCAACATGACACTGTGCCAACACCCACTTGGGTATAGCTACTAAGTTGACATAGTTTGTGCACAGCTGAACAGAGTTGTCAAAAAAAAAAATCCTTCAAAAACATGTTTGATGGATTGTCTAGTGGAAACACCCATATATTATTATTATTATTTAATTATTTATATAGCGCTATTAATTCCATTGTGTTGTACATGACAAGGGGTTACATACATAGTAATAGATATCTGTTGTGAATGTGCTAGAGATGGTTTCTGAGCAGAGGCTCCCTCTGGTGGTTACAGACAGTACTGAACCTTTCAGCGAGGAATGGCAATCTGGGATCACAGACTGGACTGATATAAGGGAGGTTCCCTCCCATGATGGTCGCCGGTGATCAATTGTTCTTGTCTCAATTGTAGTTCCTGGTTCATTTGGAAGTTGCTGGAGTCTTGCTTGCACCTGCAGCTTTCAGATAAGATATTTTCTGCTTTTCTTTTTGTGCTTGCTTTTTTCATAGTTTTCTGCACTTTTGTGGAGGTCAGCCGGGTCCCCTCCTGGGGCCTGTGCTCCTCTCAATTTATCTGTAGCCACTGTTATTTGTTCATTTGCTTTTTCCTGTTTTTTCAGTGGCTGCGGCTTTGTTTTGTTACACCAGAGATCTGATTTAGGTGGTAGAGATCGTGTGATCTCAGTTTTTTTGGCAATCAGAAGTGCTGGTATTTTTTAGGGTTTTTCTTGGATTGCAGTCAGAATTCTTTCCTGTACTTTTCTGTCTAGACAGATTGGGCTCCAACGTTTGCTCATTCTATTTTCTGTCTGTGTCCGTGCTATCTTCTTGTCTAACCGCCATTATATGTTTGGGGGCTTCCTATTTTCTTTGGGGATCTGCTCCGGGGCAGATAGCTTTCATCTTTCTGCCTTTAGGTGTAGTTATCTCTCAGGCTGTGACGAGGCGTCTAGGATCAACGTAGGAACGCTTCACGGCTACCTCTAGTTGTGTGGTTAGTTCAGGTTACTGCAATCCAATAGGTTCCAGCCTCTCTGGTGTATTACCGTTTTTTGCTTTTTCTCAGCTACCTAAACATAACAGTATCACCGGCCCAAAACTAAAATTATATGGTACTCACAGAAGGGAAAAATAGTGTGGAAAGAAAAAAGTTGTCAGAGTTGTCAGAGATTTTTTTTTTTTCTGTTTGTTGCATTTTTTCCCTCTTTCTCTCTGGGTGCTGAGGAGGATTTTTTTTTTCTCTCAATGGAGTTTGCACAGTTGTCTGGCCGTGTGGATCAGCTTGCCACTGAGGTTCGGAGTATTGCTTTCTATCTTGCTGGGTTGCCGGTTGTGGAGCCTAGGATCCCCATGCCAGATTTGTTTTTGGGGAATTGGGCTAAATTTCTGAATTTCAAAAATAACTGTAAGTTGTTTTTTGCCTTGAACCCTAAGTCCTCAGGGAACGCAGCACAGCAGATTCAAATTGTCATCTCTCTCCTGCGCAGCGACCCTCAGGATTGGGCTTTTTCCCTGACACCTGGGGATCCTGTTTTGAATGATGTTGATGTATTTTTTCAGGCTCTGGGGTTGTTGTACAATGAACCTAATGTCACTGATCAGGCTGAGAAGACCTTGTTGGCATTAAGTCAGGGCTGTGAAGCCGCTGAACTGTACTGTCAGAAATTTCGAAAGTGGGCAGTCCTGACCAAATGGAATGATGATGCTTTGGCAGCCCTTTTTCAGAAGGGTCTGTCAGAGAATGTAAAGGACGTTATGGTGGGATTCCCTGTACCCTCTGGTCTCAATGATTCTATGTCTTTGGCTATTCAAATTGACAGACGTTTGCGTGAGCGCAGAGGTATGCGTGAGATGGTGTTGCCTTGAGGACCAGCTCCTGAGCCCATGCAGTGTGATGGAGTGACTTCTGGGGCACAGCGTCATGAATTTCGAAAGCGCAATGGGTTATGTTTCTACTGTGGTGACGCCTCTCATGCTATTTCCATCTACCCTAAGCGGGAAGACGTTTTGCGCTCTCAGTTGTCTTGGGTAGTGTTCAGACTAATTTTCTGTTGACTGTTACCCTGATTTCCTCCATGTCCACATTTTCGGCTCAGGCTTTTGTTGATTCAGGAGCATCTATTAACCTGATGGATTTCGACTTTGCCAAACGTTGTGGCTTTCCCATGATACCCCTGCGGAAGTCTATTCCCCTATTGGGCATTGATTCTACCCTTTGGCGGAGAATAAACCCCAATTTTCTACTCAGGTGATAATGAGGGTTGAACCAGATCATCAGGAGAGATGCAAATTTCTGGTGTTGCATAATCTGCATGACATTATTGTTCTGGGTTTCTCTTCCCCAATATATGCCAATCCAGGTCAACAACTGGGTCATCCATCACCTCCTCTTCAATTTCATCTGCACCTTCCTCTGTGTCACCGTGTAAGGTGGTATAGTATGCTGGAAGGGGCACCTGAGTTTCATCAGGGTCAGATTCTGGCTCAGTAGACTGCGATGGCAATGTAGTGCTCTCGGTGAATGTACCAGCAGAATCAGATAGCAGTGGCTATGCATTAGTGCACTCCATGTCAGATTCATCTTGGACTGGGGAATTCAGGATTTGACTTGATAACGCAGGCATGGCATGTGAAAAGAGCTTCATGGAGTAATCTGAAGTGTGGCCTGCCACATTCTTCCTTTTTGGTGGGGGTGAAGGACACAAGGAAAGGGGTTGTTCCTGACCAGAAGCCTGCACTGACGACTCAGTGCTTGGAGTTTTTGAACCTTCAGAAGAGGAGGCGATAGAGCTGGAGGCAATGTAAGCCAAAACCTGTTCCTGATGCTCCGGCTTTAAAAGCGGTTTACCTACTCCCAGAAAAGGGAGCCTTCCAGGCCTTCTGGAGCCAAACGATGACGCAGGTTCAACACCTCCTGCCTTAGGTGCTATTGTACTTTTGGCACTACCAGCAGATGCACCACCACCACCATCAGTACCAGGTGGGCCCCCACGGCTACGTCCACGGCCTCTTCCACCATACTTCCTCATGTTTGTGAAAATGTACCCAAAATACCAGCAGCTATATGGTACTGTATCAGAAGCGTACAGCTGTATACGGTGAAGGGGAAAATTGTAAATCTCCGTATATATTTCGAGAGTAACACACAGACGCTCACAGGTTCAGTATGGATTAGACCAGAATATAAAAAGCATAAAAAGGGTACTGTATCAGAAGATACCAGGTGTATCTAGTGTTGGGGTAATTTTAAATCTCCGTATTTATTTCCGGAGTAACACACAGACACTCACAGGCTCAGTATGGATTATACCAAAATATAAAAAGCAGAAAAAGGTGTGAGACAGTGAGGGAATATGTGTTGAATGGGGTGTACATTTCACCTAGGTACTGTGCTGTATGGTATAAGGGAAATGTGTGGCTTTGTAAACCTAGTGGTAGAGAAAGGTCACTACACCTCACATTCGGCACACACTTGCAGCTCAGGCCTGAAACCATTCAGCTGTTAATTAGGAGACCAGAAGTAGGTGTCTGCAAACACAGTCTGAGAGCTGGCTTAGTCTGGACACAGGAGGTGTCCCGGCACAAGAAGCAGTCTCCAGGAGTGGGAGCTGGCTTAGTCTGGACACAGGAAGGTGTCCCGGCACAAGAAGCAGTCTCCAGGAGTGGAAGCTGGCTTAGTCTGGGCACAGGAAGGTGTCCAGGCACAAGAAGCAGTCTCCAGGAGTTTGAGCTATCCAGTCTGGGTGCGAGATGTACCCCGGACACAGGAGTAGTCTCAGTGAGAATCTGTGCGAATAGCGGCTGAATAGGAGTGGATCTCTCTCAAGTCTGGACGCTGAAGGTGCCTTCAGACACAAGGAGGAGTATCTGTGAAACTCCATACTGGTAACATATATTATAAGTGTTGTTTTGGGTCAGGCTGGTAGAGCCGGGACCCGGATAGACAGGGCAATCTATCTAAGTGTAATTAGTGGCTAGACAAGCCCAGGTTTTCTGTTTATGCTTTATTTTTATCTGTTTGCTGTGGACTTTAATAAAGCTGGTTGCGGCCAGTTTTCACCAGAACTGCTGTCTGAATGAACTGTTTTCGTGTCACTCTGTCTACCCAGACAGCGATCCTAGCGCTATATCCCCTGGAAATGTTACAATTGGCGGAGAATGCTGGGGCAGCGCAGTGGCTGATACAGTTAGTGCTGGAGTGTGCATGCAGCACAGTGGCTTAGAGACAGCAATAAAGGTGAAGTCTGTTGAAATAGCAGCAGAGAAAAAAAAAAAGTGTGTCAGCAGAAACGTCTGTTTGGAGCAGTCTTAAAGAGACAGGAGCCCTAATAGACTTTGCAAAGAAAAAAAAAAGTGTCTGCACAGCAGAGCTGAATTTTTTTCTATGGAAAAGACTGTAGAGTGTGTATGTCTTGAGTGAAGACTGCCGTTGTTAAGACAGAGAAGTCTGACAGCATGGATGACAGCATGGAGGCGCTGTTTGAACAAATGGCACAAGTTAATGTGCAACATAAGACTGCCGTGGTTGAGACAGATAAGTCCGGCAGTATGGAGGAGCTCGTTGAGTACCTGGTACAGGCCGAGCAGAGCTTGCGGCTGCGGTGCCAGCTACAGCAGCAGGAGACTAACCGGTTGTTGGAGCAGATTGCAGCTCTCAGCACCTCGTCCCAGAGTAATGTTGTGAAGGTACCTGCGTTGTCCGCTGTAAAGAAGGCGGTAAGACGGCCCCTGAAAAAGATGACACCTCGTGATGATGTGGAGGTATATCTCACTAGGTTTGAGAGACTGGCAGAGAAGGAGAATCTGCCCCTATCTGAATGGGCCATGATGGTCGCACCCTATCTGATTGGAGAGCCCCAAAGGGCCTATGCTGACCTGAGCGAGCAGGACAGCCAAGACTATGCTAAGCTGAAAGTGGAGATTCTTACCCGGCCGGGTGTTACGGTGACAGCCCGTGCCAGGGGAGTTCATGACTGGAGATACAGTTGGGAGTCTGCAGTCAGCAGGCCTGATTATGGAGTTGAAAAGGTGATAGTGAACCGCTACACCCGAGCATGTCCTCCTGAGGTACAGCCGTCTGAGAGGTCGTCACTTCAGAGTTCCCGGACGCCGAACTCTCCGGTAAGAGCGTTCCAGCTGTTGGGGACATGGGGTATGCTGATAAGCGGGTTCAGGCCCGAGGGGACATATGGGAGGGTGATTGTGGTGGACAGTGTTGGAGATGTCGTGAAATTGCAGCCGGCTGTTCACTAGAGGGGGAGCCTATGTGCCGTGATGTTGGCAGGTCCCTCTCTCCCTGCGCAGAACCTGTGTGTGTGTCCACCTCAGCCGAAGAGACTGGACCACAGGTGTCCCCGGTGGTTGTAAATGACTGCCCAGCACAGGCCCTCTTGGACTCAGAGAGTCCAGTGACTTCCGTATGTGACAGCCTGATTGATAGGGACTTCATCCCTGATAAGCACCTGAGTGTGGTGTGCATCCATGGAGACACCAAAGTCTACCCAGAGACTGCCGTGGACTTGGTCCCCAAACTCGGGGAGGTTTCATATGAAGTGGGGGTAGTGAAGAACCTGGTGCAACCCGTTATATTGGGTAATGACTTTCCCGATCTAAGGATCTCTGGGGGAAAAATGTTTCTGATGGACAGTGTGATGAAGCTCCTATTGAGGGTGCGCAGTCCCGAGGGGCGGAACACAATGCTAGTGGGCCGTTAAACTTATATGATGATGATGATAATGATGACCATGATAATGATGCTGATGTTGATAATGATAATGATGATGATCATGATAGTGATGATGATACTGATCATAGTCATGATAATGATGTTGATAATAATGATGACTGTGATAGTGATGAAATTCCTTTGCAGGTGATGTGGGGAGACGAGGATGGTGGTTCTCGGGAACCGAGTGTCCCTGACTTGCCTGTGTCCTGTGACAATTTTGGGAGTGAGCAGTGGCGAGACCCCACTCTTAGGACGGCACAGGAAAATATGATTTTTCTAAATGAGGTTTCCCAGGAGCCTGGCTCTGAGGAGAGGTTTCCTCATGCTGCCATGGACAATAGCCTATTGTATAGCGACACTGAAGTCCAGGGAGAGGTCGTGAGTCAGCTCCTAGTACCTGAACTATATAGAAGTATAGTGCTGGGGTTGTCACCTAGTCACATACTTGAGGGACCAGATGGTGCAGTTAATGTTGTGGATGACATGTTAACTAAGGTTCCAGATCAAGATGTGAATGAAAATGAATTGTATAACCCTGACAGTGAGCAGGATATGAATGAAAATGAAGGGTATAGCCCTGACAGTGAGCCAGATGTGGCTGAGAAAAAGGGGTCAGACAGGGATAGTGATAGTGATAGTGAATCCTCTGATGACCATAAAGCAACCCGTGCAAATGAGGAAGGCATGGTAGCACAGGAGGTACGTGAGTTTCTGAGGAAGAGTCAGCAGAAGTGTTCTGATGTGCCGGGTCGTGCTTCTCTGGTCAGGCACTATATCGAAACTGAGTCCGGCCCTAAGGTCAAAATGAAACCGTGCAGGATACCCGAGGCCCGCAGAGAGCATAGGCCTGGGAGGGTACAGGGTAGTGCGGATGCTTCAGATGAAGAGAAAGCTGATGAAGGCCATGACTGATCCAGAGTTCACTGTCTCTGTTGGATTGTTGACCAGCCCCCCGGTCTGGATGACCAGCCCTCCGGTCTGGAGAAGAGGGAGGGGATATGTGAGACAGTGAGGGAATATGTGTTGAATGGGGTGTACATTTCACCTAGGTACTGTGCTGTATGGTATAAGGGAAATGTGTGGCTTTGTAAACCTAGTGGTAGAGAAAGGTCACTACACCTCACATTCGGCACACACTTGCAGCTCAGGCCTGAAACCATTCAGCTGTTAATTAGGAGACCAGAAGTAGGTGTCTGCAAACACAGTCTGAGAGCTGGCTTAGTCTGGACACAGGAGGTGTCCCGGCACAAGAAGCAGTCTCCAGGAGTGGGAGCTGGCTTAGTCTGGACACAGGAAGGTGTCCCGGCACAAGAAGCAGTCTCCAGGAGTGGGAGCTGGCTTAGTCTGGGCACAGGAAGGTGTCCAGGCACAAGAAGCAGTCTCCAGGAGTTTGAGCTATCTCAGTCTGGGTGCGAGATGTACCCCGGACACAGGAGTAGTCTCAGTGAGAATCTGTGCGAATAGCGGCTGAATAGGAGTGGATCTCTCTCAAGTCTGGACGCTGAAGGTGCCTTCAGACACAAGGAGGAGTATCTGTGAAACTCCATACTGGTAACATATATTATAAGTGTTGTTTTGGGTCAGGCTGGTAGAGCCGGGACCCGGATAGACAGGGCAATCTATCTAAGTGTAATTAGTGGCTAGACAAGCCCAGGTTTTCTGTTTATGCTTTATTTTTATCTGTTTGCTGTGGACTTTAATAAAGCTGGTTGCGGCCAGTTTTCACCAGAACTGCTGTCTGAATGAACTGTTTTCGTGTCACTCTGTCTACCCAGACAGCGATCCTAGAGCTATATCCCTGGAAATGTTACAAAGGGTACTGTATCAGAAGATACCAGGTGTATATAGTATAGGGGAAAATTGTAAATCTCCGTATATATTTCCAGAGTCAGACACAGATTCTCACAGGCTCAGTACGGATTAGACCCTAATATAAAAATCAGAAAAAGGGTAATGTATCAGAAGCGTACAGCTGTGTACAGTCTAGGGATAATTGTAAATCTCCGTATATATTTCCAGAGGCAGACACAGACTCTCACACGCTCAGTATGGATTACACCAGAATATAAAAAGCAGAAAAAGAGTAATGTATAAGAAGCTTACAGCTGTATACAGTCTAGGGGTAATTGTAAATCTCTGTATATATTTATGGAGTCAGACACAGACGCTCACAGGCTCAGTATGGATTAGACCAGAATATAAAAAGCAGAAAAATGGTACTGTATCACAAGCGTACAGCTGTATACAGTCTATTGGTAATTGTAAATCTCCGTATATATTTCCGGAGTCATACACAGACTCTCACAGGCTCAGTATGGATTAAACCAGAATATTAAAAGCTGAAAAAGGGTACTGTATCACAAGCATACAGCTGTATACAGTCTAGGGGTAATTGTAAATCTCCGTATATATTTCTGGAGTCAGACATAGACGCTCACAGGCTCAGTATGGATTAGACCAGAATATAAAAAGCATAAAAAGGATACTGTATCACAAGCGTACAGCTGTATGCAGTCTAGGGCTAATTGTAAATCTCTGTATATTTTTCCAGAGTCAGACACAGACTCTCACAGGCTCAGTATGGATTACACCAGAATATAAAAAGCAGAAAAAGGGTAATGTATCAGAAACGTACAGCTGTATACAGTCTAGGGGTAATTGTAAATCTCCGTATATATTTCCGGAGTCAGACACAGACACTCACAGGCTCAGTATGGATTAGACCAGAATATAAAAAGCAGAAAAAGGGTACTGTAACACAAGCGTACAGCTGTATACAGTCTAGGGGTAATTGTAAATCTCCGTATATATTTCCAGAGTCACACATAGATAGTCAGCATGTATTTGTCCGTGATACCAGCCGGTACACGGTAGTGTGTGAGGAGCGTACAGCTCTATACGGTGTGGGAAAAAGAATAAAAGTATTAGTGCTGTGTAAAAAGCAGTCTGCACCGCAGTGTACACACAGCAATACAGCTAGCAGGTGGCCTATTATCCACCGCTGCTGCACACAAGAAAATCCTCCCCTGTCACTGGCAGGAAGCCTAATAACCAGCGCTGCTGCACACAAGAAAATCCTGCCCTGTCACTGCACACTAACTGTACAGCACAATTGCTATCAGCACAAGCACATAAGAACTTCGGTTTCCAGCCCTAACTCTCACCCTACTGATAAACAGCGTCAGCAACCTCTCCCTACTGCTAAGATCGGCAGAAGTAAAATGGCGGTCAGCGGTCAGGGCTTTTATAGCCACTGTGACGCCACACAAAGCAAGCCAATCACTGCAATGCCCTTCTCTAAGATGGTGGTGGCCGCTGCCCATGTCATCTCGTTGCCCACAGTGTACGTCCCTGCTCATTGGCTGAGAAAAGGCACCTGCAAGCATTATGAGAAAACCGACTTTGGCGCTCGGGTCGACGACCGCATGGCCGACTTCACGCTATGGTCGGGTTTCACTCGGTGAAACCCGACTTTGGCGAAAGTCGGCGACTTTTGAATCTGACCGACCTGTTTCGCTCAACTCTAGTGGATAGTTAGAGAAAGTTCTCTTTCTATATTAATAAAGCCATAACTGATTAACCCCTCTCTGCCATTGGACGTACTATCCCGTCCATAAAACCCGTGCCAATCTGCCCATGGACGGGATAGTACGTCCAAGGCGATCAGCTGCAATCCCGGATTATCACAGCTGACACCAGGCACTATGTGCCAGGAACGGTCACTGACCGCTCCCGGCACATTAACCCCTGCCACACCGCGATCAGACATGATCGCTGTGTACCAGGGGCACAGGGGAGCATCGAGCAGGGAGAGGGCTCCCTGCGCACTCCCCTGAGGCCCTCAGAACAGCGCGATGTGACCGCGCTGTTCTGAAGGCCTCTTCCCTGCAGGACCCCGGATCCAAGATGGCCGCAGGGTCCTGCAGGGAGGCGGCTTCCTCAGCGCCTGCTCAGAGCAGGCGCTGAGGAAGCGTCCTGCACTGCCTGTGAGATCGCTGGTCTCACAGTGTGCTGTGCACACTGTGAGACCAGCGATCTGATAAAATACAGTGATGTCCCACCCTGGGAAAAAGTAAAAAAGTTAAAAAAAATCAAAATCACAAGTGTAAAAAAAAAATTTCAAAATAAAGGAAAAAAAAATTCCCCAATAAATTCATTTCTTCCTGTAAATAAAAAAAAAAAAACAATAAAAGTACACATATTTGGTATCGCCGCGTCTGTTACAACCCCCCTATAAAACTGTCCCACTAGTTAACCCCTTTAGTGAACCCCTTAAAAAAACAAAAAAAAACAAAGCAAAAAATCAATACTTTATCATCATACTGCCGAACAAAAAGTGGAATAACACGTGATCAAAAAGACTGATATAAATAAGCATGGTACCGCTGAAAACATCATATTGTCCTGCAAAAAACGAGCCGCTATACATCATCATCAGCGAAAAAATAAAAAAGTTATAGCTCGCAGAATAAAGCGATGCAAAAATAATTATTTTTTATATAAAATTGTTTTTATTGTATAAAAGCGCCAAAACCTAAAAAAAATGATATAAATGAGGTATCGCCGTAATCGTACTGACCCGAAGAATAAAACTGCTTTATCAATTTTACCACACGCGGAACGGTATAAACGCCCCCCCCAAAAGAAATTCATGAATTGCTGATTTTTGTTCATTCCAACCTCCCAAAAATCGAAATAAAAAGCGATCAAAAAATGTCACGTGCTCAAAAATGGTACCAATAAAAACGACAACTCGTACCGCAAAAATAAGACCTCACATGACTCTGTGGGCCAAAATATGCAAAAATTATAGCTCTCACAATGTGGTGATGCAAAAACTATTTTTTGCAATAAAAAGCGTCTTTTATCGTGACAGCTGCCAATCATAAAAACCCGCTATAAATAGTTAATCAAACCCCCTTTATCACCCCTTAGTTAGGGAAAAATAATAAAATTAAAAAATGCATTTATTTCCATTTTCCCGTTAGGGTTAGGGTTGCGCCTAAAGTTAGGGTTAGGTTGCGCCTAAAGTTAGGATTAGGGTTAGGGTTGGGATTAGGGTTAGGGGTGTGTTAGGGTTAGGTTTGTGGTTAGGGTTATGGTTAGGGTTCGGACTAGGGTTAGGGGTGTGTTGGGGTTAGGGTTGGAGTTAGAATTGGGGGGTTTCCGCTGTTTAGGCACATCAGGGGCTCTCCAAATGTGACATGGCGTCTGATCTCAATTCCAGCCAATTCTGCGTTGAAAAAGTCAAACGGTGCTCCTTCACTTCTGAGCTCTGCCATGCGCCCAAACAGTAGTTTACCCCCACATATGGGGTATCAGCGTACTCAGGACAAATTGCACAATAACTCTTGGGGTCCAATTTCTTCTGTTACCCTTGGAAAAATAAAAAATTGGGTGCGAAAATATCATTTTTGTAAAAAAAAGAAAAAATTTTTTTTGTTTTTACGGCTCTACGTTATAAACTTATGTGAAGCACTTGGGGGTTCATAGCGCTCACCACACATCTATATTAGTTCCTTGTGGGGTCTATTTTCCAAAATGGGGTCACCTGTGGGGGTTTCCACTGTTTAGGCACATCAAGGGCTCTCCAAATGCGACATGACGCCCGCAGACCATTCCATCAAAGTCTGTAATCCAAAACGTCACTACTTCCCTTCCGAGCCCCGACGTGTGCCCATACAGTAGTTTTCTCCCACATATTGGGTATCAGCGTACTAAGGACAAATTGGGCAAGAACTTTTGGGGTCCAATTTCTCCTGTTACTCTTGTGAAAATAAAATATTGGGGCGAAAAAATAATTTTTGTAAAAAAAAAGATTTTTTATTTTTACGGCTGTACGTCATAAACTTCTGTGAAGCACTTCGGGGTTCAAAGTGCTCACCACACATCTAGATAAGTTCCTTGTGGGGTCTGTTTTCCAAAATGGGGTCACTTGTGGGGGGTTTCCACTGTTTAGGCACATCAGGGGCTCTCCAAATGCGACATGACGCCCGCAGACCATTCCATCAAAGTCTGCAATCCAAAACGTCACTAATTCCCTTCCGAGCCCTGACGTGTGCCCATACAGTAGTTTTCTCCCACATATTGGGTATCAGCATACTCACGACAAATTGGACAACAACTTTTGGGGTCTAATTTCTCCTGTTACCCTTGTGAAAATAAAATATTGGGGGCGAAAAAAATCATTTTTTGTAAAAAAAAAAAGATTTTTTATTTTTATGACTGTACGTTATAAACTTCTGTGAAGCACTTTGGGGTTCAAAGTGCTCACCACACATCTAGATAAGTTCCTTGGGGGGTCTATTTTCCAAAATGGGGTCACTTGTGGGGGATTTCCACTGTTTAGGCACATCAGAGGCTCTCCAAATGCAACATGACGCCTGCAGACCATTCCATCAAAGTCTGCAATCCAAAACGTCACTACTTCCCTTCCGAGCCCTGACGTGTGCCCATACAGTAGTTTTCTCCCACATATGGGGTATCAGCATACTCAGGACAAATTGGACAACAAATTTCGGCATCCAGTTTCTCCTGTTACCCTTGGGAAGTTAAAAAATTGGGGACTAAAAGATCATGTTTGTGGAAAAAAATATGATTTTTTTATTTTCATGCTCGGGCATTATAGACTTTAGTGAAACACCTGGGGGTTCAAAGTTCTCACCACACATCTAGATAAGTTCGTTGAGGGGTCTAGTTTCCAAAATGGTGTCATTTGTCGGGGGTTTCCACTGTTTAGGCAGATCAGGAGCTCTCCAAACACGACATGGCGTCCAACCAATTCTGCGTTGAAAAAGTCAAACGGCGCTCCTTTCCTTCCAAGCTCTGCCATGCACCCAAACAGTGGTTTACCCCCACATATGGGGTATCAGCGTACTCAGGACAAATTGCACAATAACGTTTGGAGTCTTGTTACCCTTGGGAAAGTAAAAATTGGGGTGAAAAGATCATTTTTGTGGAAAAAATATGATTTTTTTAATTTTACGGCTCTACGTTATAAACTTGTGTGAAGCACTTGGGGGTTCAAATTGCTCAACACAGATCTAGATAAGTTCCTTAGGGGGTCTCGTTTCCAAAATGGGGTCACTTGTGGGGGTTTCCACTGTTTAGGCACATCAGGGGCTCTCCAAATGCAACATGGCGTCCAATCTCAATTTCAGCCAATTTTGGTTGGAAAAAGTCAAATGGTGCTCCTTCTATTCAGAGCTCTGCCGTGTGCCCAAACAGTAGTTCCCCCCCTATATGGGGTATCAGCGTACTCAGGACAAATTGGACAACAACTTTTGTTGTCCAATTTCTCCTGTTACCTTTTGGAAAATGCCCGGGCATTATAAACTTGTGTGAAGCACTTGGGGGTTCAAAGTGCTCACCACAGATCTAGATAAGTTCCTTAGGGGGTCTAGTTTCCAAAAAGGGGTCACTTGTGGGGGGTTTCCACTGTTTAGTCTCATCTGGGGCACTGCAAACGGAACATGACCCCCATCAACGTCTGCATTCCAAAACGTTATTACTTCCTTTCCAAGCTCTGACGTGTGCCCAAACAGTTCTCCCCCACATATTTGGTATCAGCGTACTCAGGACAAATTAGACAACAACTTTTGGGGTCCAATTTCCTTGGGAAAAATCACAAATTTGGGACTAAAAAATCATTTTTGTGGAAAATTGTTTTGTTTTTTTCACACCCAGGCATTATAAACTTTTGTGAAACACTTGGCGGTTCAAAGTGCTCACAACAGATCTAGATAAGTTCCTTAGGGGGTCTCGTTCCAAAATGGGGTCACTTGTGGGGGTTTCCACTGTTTAGGCACATCAGGGGCTCTCCAAATGCAACATGGCGTCCAATCTCAATTTCAGCCAATTTTGGTTGGAAAAAGTCAAATGGTGCTCCTTCTATTCAGAGCTCTGCCGTGTGCCCAAACAGTAGTTCCCCCCCTATATGGGGTATCAGCGTACTCAGGACAAATTGGACAACAACTTTTGTTGTCCAATTTCTCCTGTTACCTTTTGGAAAATGCCCGGGCATTATAAACTTGTGTGAAGCACTTGGGGGTTCAAAGTGCTCACCACAGATCTAGATAAGTTCCTTAGGGGGTCTAGTTTCCAAAAAGGGGTCACTTGTGGGGGTTTCCACTGTTTAGTCTCATCTGGGGCACTGCAAACGGAACATGACCCCCATCAACGTCTGCATTCCAAAACGTTATTACTTCCTTTCCAAGCTCTGACGTGTGCCCAAACAGTTTCCCCCCACATATTTGGTATCAGCGTACTCAGGACAAATTAGACAACAACTTTTGGGGTCCAATTTCCTTGGGAAAAATCACAAATTTGGGACTAAAAAATCATTTTTGTGGAAAATTGTTTTGTTTTTTTCACACCCAGGCATTATAAACTTTTGTGAAACACTTGGCGGTTCAAAGTGCTCACAACAGATCTAGATAAGTTCCTTAGGGGGTCTCGTTTCCAAAATGGGGTCACTTGTGGGGGTTTCCACTGTTTAGGCACATCAGGGGCTCTCCAAATGCAACATGGCGTCCAATCTCAATTTCAGCCAATTTTGGTTGGAAAAAGTCAAATGGTGCTCCTTCTATTCAGAGCTCTGCCGTGTGCCCAAACAGTAGTTCCCCCCCTATATGGGGTATCAGCGTACTCAGGACAAATTGGACAACAACTTTTGTTGTCCAATTTCTCCTGTTACCTTTTGGAAAATGCCCGGGCATTATAAACTTGTGTGAAGCACTTGGGGGTTCAAAGTGCTCACCACAGATCTAGATAAGTTCCTTAGGGGGTCTAGCTTCCAAAATGGGGTCACTTGTGGGGGTTTCCACTGTTTAGTCTCATCTGGGGCACTGCAAACGGAACATGACCCCCATCAACGTCTGCATTCCAAAACGTTATTACTTCCTTTCCAAGCTCTGACGTGTGCCCAAACAGTTTCCCCCACATATTTGGTATCAGCGTACTCAGGACAAATTAGACAACAACTTTTGGGGTCCAATTTCCTTGGGAAAAATCACAAATTTGGGACTAAAAAATCATTTTTGTGGAAAATTGTTTTGTTTTTTTCACACCCAGGCATTATAAACTTTTGTGAAACACTTGGCGGTTCAAAGTGCTCACAACAGATCTAGCTAGGTTCCATAGGGGGCCTAGTTTCCAAAATGGTGTCACTTGTGGGGGTTTCCACTGTTTAGGTGCATCAGAGGCTCTCCAAATGCGACATGGCGTCCAATCTTAATTCCAGCCAATTTTGGTTTGAAAAAGTCAAACGGCGCTCCTTCCCTTACAAGCTCTGCCGTGTGCCCAAACAGTGGTTTTCCCCAACATATGGGGTATTGACGTATTTAGGAGAAATTGCACAACAACTTTATCTGTCCATTTTCTCCTTTTACCCTTGTGAAAATAAAAAAAGTTTGTAAAAGATAATTTTTGTGACTAAAAAGTTAAATATTAGTTTTTTCCTTCCACGTTGCTTCAGCTCCTATGAAGCACCTGAAGGGTTAATAAACTTCTTGAATGTGGTTTTGAGTACCTTGAGGGTGCAGTTTTTAGAATGGTGTCACTTTTGGGTATTTTCTGCCATATAGACCCCTCAAAGTGACTTCAAATGTGAGGTGGTCCCTAAAAAAAATGGCTTTGTAAATTTTGTTGTAAAAATGAGAAATCGCTGGTCAACTTTTAACCCTTATAATATCCTACCAAAAAAAAATTTTGGTTCCAAAATTGTGCTGATGTAAAGTAGACATGTGGGAAATGTTATTTCTTAACTATTTTGTGTGACATATTTCCCTGTTTTAAGAGAATAAAAATTCAAAGTTTGAAAATTGCAAAATTTTCAAAATTTTCGCCATATTTGCATTTTTTTCAAATATAAACGCAAATTATATCGAAGAAATTTGACCACTAACGTGAAGTACAATATGTCACGAGAAAACAATCTCAGAATCGCCAAGATCCTTTGAAGCGTTCCAGAGTTATAACCTCATAAAGAGACAGTGGTCAGAATTGTAAAAATTGGTAACATGCAAACCACCCTTGGGGGTGAAGGGGTTAAGGACCCCTTCCCATCCTCCATCTCCTTCAATTACGGCTCTTTCACACGAGATTTGTTGGCACGTGTGCTATCCACCATTTTTGCAGATCAATCACAGACCCATTACAGTGAATATGCTTTTTCACCTGTCTTATTTTTTCTGTGGAAAAAAAACAGAGTGATATACTACTTTGATCTGTGTTGCCAATAACGCACTTATTACATGCAGATTTTGCTGCACACTTTACCCTGTACAATGCGACTGTATGTGACAGAAATCTAGCGCTTGCGCCGTATCTGCTTATAAACGCTGACTCCATGTGCAGTTCACCATGAGATCAAGGTATACGAGCTGAGAATCACTGCAGGTTACAATTTATTTTAATGTAATAATTGTCCATATTCATTATTTAAGGCCAAATTTTCAGTAGACACATTCAGACATCTATTTTCACATACATATTCTAGCCATGTTTTTCACAGAACATGTGTCAATTATATTCTATGGAGCTGTTCACATCTCTGTTTTTTTGAGGAGTATGCACTGCAAAATAATTATGAATATATGTCAATTTTTGATCCAAGTCACAGATTAAAATCCCCATACAAATCTATTTATTGCCATTGTATTTCTCTGTTTACTGACCTGGTATTTTGTTATTCTACTGGTCGCTCATTACTGGGTAAGTAGGGATCGTGAGCCCATTCTATTAGATGGCACTGTGTGCTGTACATACAGAATGTTTTATTAGTGTGTTGTCCTGATCTGATATGTATTAATACATTTTGTAAGAGTTTCTGAAGATTGCATCGGTCAGTGATGCCCTATATTTCTTGTTTGTATACGTAGTTGTGTTTTGAGTAGTGGATTCACTTTCAGCACCTACATTGATGACTGCACGCTGCGCTCCGAACCTTTTTGGTGCTGCAATATAAGAGATTTATGTAATTCTTCTTATTGTCATATTTACCTTGTGCCTTTACTTTTTGCAGGTTTCTGTTTGGTCTGCATTGGATTTGATGGACTGTGCTGGACCAGCATGGGATCCTTTTCTTTAATAAAATGGTCACACAGGAGTGGTGCCAGGAAGGTTTTTATTTTAAGAAAGTATTTTTAGTTATTTAACACTTTATTACAGCATTAGTAATGTTTCTGAAAGACAACTTTCCACTACTATCACTGGAATTGGATATCAGCCAGTATTGTTTTTTGTCGCACAAGTGTTATTCCCCCTTTTATTTCTATATTTTTAATAGAAGCAGGTCATTTTTGCCTTCTTTGAGCCCCTGTTTACATTTTCTTGCTAACACAGGATAAAATCTTGGCATGTTAAACAACCTAATTTATGTATTTACTCATTTTTTTTTGTGGGTCCACACATTTTCATAACCAGCCAACACAAAACCAATAGCCGCAAACTGTTCCTTTCGGGATGGGAAGACCCTTAGATACTGGTTATTTTCTAATCTAGAAATAATAGCTTACAGCTGCCCCAGGCACAGATTATCACATTGGGTGGTCTGTTTCTGGGGGTAACTAACTCCCCGGGTGCATTAGGCAGTGAATTAATAGTATGGGGGTGTCAATTTTTGAGCAGCAAAATAGCATTGTCTGACAGTAGCCCCAGTGACAATAATTTAAAGGTCTGTCCATTACTAATGCTATAAAAAAAGTGTTACAAAAAACAAAAATATTTTATTAAAAAAAGCAACATCACACTACATCATTTTATTAACCAACTAGATCCCATGTTCGTTTAATGTAGTCCATCAAGTCAATGTAGTCCATATAGTCATAAGAAAAATGAAAGAAATCTCTGACTTTATCCCTTCTTATTTTTGTAGTAAATGAATGTTGGCCCCAAGAATGATGTTCTCTGATGGGCCCTGTGTTCTCCAGTCCAACAATGCACTGAGACACCTAATCATTTTTTGCAGTTTATTTGACATCGGGGACATGGGTTAAAAGTAAACTTGCGCTGCTTAAGAGCCACAATATGCAACAAACTACAGGAAAAAAATAGCCGCATAAAACTCCAACAAATCCAACAAATAAGTGGTGTAAGGGTGGAGAACAGTGTCTGAAGATGCAGTATTATCCTGCATACGTCTTTGCGATTTGTTATTTTCTAGCGGTCCAGCCTTTGCACTGTCTAAATAATTGGCAGAATTAGTAGTTCTGTCCCATTTTTCCTTTTTTACAAAGAAGGAATAACTTAAAGTGGTTGACCACTACATTTTCATTGATGACTTATCCTTATGACAAGTCATCAATGTCTAATCGGTCAGAGTCCGACGCCTGGCACCCCTGCCAATCTGCTGTTCTCAGGGTCAGCATCAGCTGCCAGCCAAAACTGATCAATTGCGGAGCTGCTCCATCTTCTGATAGTGGCCACGGCAGGGTACTGCACATCGGCCTCCTATTGATTCGAACCTGCATCTGTGTTTAGTAAGGTTGAATTGTGTGAATATGATTTGCGATCTTCTTTATTTAAAATACATGTAGACAAAATAAAAAATCAAGCCGCTGGAAGAAAATTGTCTCCACATTAACATTGGTATTGCTTCCTGTGTAATAAGTGTAACTTCTCAGAGCAAAACTTGCTGATTTCTCTGCTCATTTCATCCTTAGATTCTCCCTGTAAGCTGTAGAAGTGTATCAGAATCAGTCCTCCTGTTTCTTGGGGGGTGTCTGTGCTCCACATTCTCGGAGAATTGAACTGGAGCGTGAGGTTTAGATTTGATATCTCTACGCTTATTTACCTGCAGTCAGAGACTCCTGAACAATAATTGCTTCATTATTAAGCTGAGACTGCACACCGCATAATATCATGGAAATCACTTTTCAGCATAATAATATGTTCTTTTGCATTTACAATTCCCTTAGACACAATTTTAAATAGTTGAAAATCATGCAATTGATGGTCATGCCATTCTGCTTCTTTAGCAAAATTTATTTCACACTGTGCGAGGCAAGTAAAGAGGCAGGTAGGGTAAACTAACCTTCACACTGGCTGAATCGTTTCAATTTGCTTTTTATTTGCAGGGAAATCTGAGCAAATCTATCTTTCCATAAAAGCCCAATACATAACTAACCCACATCCTAAGGCCGGAGTCAGACACAATGCATAAAAAATCGTTCTGATTTTGTCTGCCGAGAATCACACAAATCTTCTCCGTATGGTGATCCGTATGTAATCCGTTTTCAATGCGATGATGCGATTTCCTCACATCTAAGTATCAGTGTGACATCCGTATGTCATGCGTATGGCTTTACATTTCTCACTGCTTTTCCCCTTTGAATTTAATGGCTCAATGGGCTGTAATGAGGAAAATGTGTGCGTATTTCTTGCAAGTCACACTGATGGTCCGTATGGTGTCCGTTTTTTTCTCGCACCCATAGACTTGCATTGGCGAGACTCGGCCGATATACGGTGCGAATCGCATCATGCTGCGATTTCACTCGCACGTATAGTATGGACGAGAAAAAAAATGGATGATGGGAGCTGCCCCATAGATTAACACTGGTCTGAGTGCTATGCAATGTTTTCTCGCATAGCACTCGTCCGTATTCTACGGTAGTGTGACTCCGGCCTTAGAGATTTGCTTCTTTCCACTTGCGAGAAATACGTCCGATTCTCGCATATAAAAGCCCAGCTCTGGCGCCGGCACTCGGGAGTGGAGTGCGCGGCTGCATGTAGTTCTATGCAGCTGCTCGCTCCACTCCCGAATGCCGGCCCCAGAGTTGGGCTTTTATATGCGAGAATCTGACGTATTTCTCGCAAGTGGAAAGAAGCCCTTAAAGGTAATCTATCAGTTCATTCCACCCTCCTCCCACCTAAATTTGATTACATGACTGTGTTTGCTACGGGAATTTAAGTAACTCTATTTTTAAAGAACAAGAAGCGCTGCTGTATTGTCAAAAATTTCACTTCAAGATCTCTTGCACACAGCTCTAAAACAGGACGACTGCTGTCCATCGTCTTGACGGATAACACTATGGGGATGTTATTCAATGAGGCTGTGCACAGGTCCGATTTTTTCCTTGGGCCAAGTGGTCCAAGGAAAAAAATTGCAGCATGCACAATTTGCCTCTGCTATTCTGCCATTCAAGTCTATGGGTCCCTGGAAAACATTAGACTTCACTGGGATCACATGCCAGTGCAGTCCAATTTTCATGGATAGACTGAATGGACAAGGTGGAGAAACTTTTTTTTCCTGCTCTGAGGGGGGGGCAAAGCACTTTCGGGTTTCTAAGCTCCAATCTCAGTCTAACTCCACTAGCTGATTGACTGACTGCAGCAGTGATAACTGTCAATTACCTAGTGTTGGCAGAGTTAGGCCGGTCAGTGTGAAACCAGCCTTAAACAGAGAATAGAGCTGGAAGCCGAGGCAGTGGAAGTGCTATATCCTCATGAGAGCACTTCCGGACTCATTTACTTAAGACTTCTAAAGTGGATTTTTCAGCAATAAAATAGTATTTTTCTTTAATAAAGAATAATTACTTGCATTTTTAAAGCCTACATAGTCAAATGATTGGTTCTGGGGGAAGAATAAACCAACATATTCCCTGTAATTCCCTAACTACTTGCAGAGGCTTTGGTAAAGAAGTGGACAGTGGAATAAGCCCTGCAGCATGTGTGATCTACTGGCTTAATTCAACATGACTGACAATGTATGAAAGCAATTTACAGCTCTAAAGAGCTATTTGGTAGTCTTCCAAAGATTACAGTAAGGGATATAACATAGCTTAATGATGATAGTCACATTCTTAATTATAAGCTACCTTCTTCAAATCCATTGTATGTGCATTCCCCCAAGTCTTAGCCCTGAAGCACGATTGTACAGACTATACAGACTGACACTTCGGGTCCGATTTGATCATTTTTTTAAGTCACTTTTCTTTTGTCCTGTAGTTTCTAGTGCCATCTTCAATGACAAATTCTTCAAAATGCTTCATGCAAGTTCAGGAATTTTGCAGAAAATAAAAATGCTCTTTATTTATGTAGTTTACTTTTTTTGTGCCTTTTTAGAGCAAAATGTCTCATGATCAATTCAAATCTGAATTACAAATAAAAAACACCCACAGTGACAAATAATGAAAAAAACAACAGACGAACAAGTAAAAAATAGACATCACAATAAGTGCAAAATAAAAGAAGACTTTGGCACAATTCAAAATGTATATTTAAAACAGGAAAATCTAGACACAAAAATAGGCGAAACTCCAATAAAGAATCAGACCCTTAGGCTCCATACACATGGCAGAGCATTGCTAATGGTGCCTGTATGGTAGTACATGGAGTTCTTTACTACTGAGTACTACGAAGCCATGTGCACACTGGTAACTTATTACAGTTTATATACAAGTCAAGGCTTTGTACATGGAGCCTTTATGATAGTGTACAACTGTCAAAATCCATCAGATAAAACCTCTGTATGGCGGCGTACCAAATAGAAGGAGCAATTATGTACAGTTGTGTCTCCATCTACGATGGCCCACAAACAGCTCCATACAAAAGTGAAGTTTTCACGATTACCTTATGGTACATTTGGTGTCACTACTTATCACAGAGATATTTTAACCTAGAATCAAAAATACATTATATGGTCGGCTTTATTTTACCACGGATTCACAATAAGGATGCATACACACATAACATATATAAATCAAATACAGATACTAATCTGGATCCACAGCAAATAAGAATAATAGGTTTTTTCTTGATGAGGGTCCAGTCATTCTTTCCCCAAAATGATTGATGGTGGTCTGACCATTAGATTCCTCACCACCTGCTAGAAGAGGAATTCTCTCTCCTCATTAGTGATGAGCGAACGTGCTCAGATAAGGTGCTATCATGCTCGTGTGCTAATAGAGTGTCTTCGGGGTGCCCGAAAAAATATGTTTGAGTCCCCGTGCTTGCATGTCTCTCCGCTGTTTGACAGCTGCAACACATGTAGGGATTGTCTAACAAACAGGCAATCCCTGCATATGTTGCGGCTGTCGAACAGACATGCAGCCGTTGGGACTCGGACATACTTTTTGAACATGCTAAACACTTGGTTAGCACACGAGCATGCTCAGATATCACCTTTCCAAGCACGTTCGCTCATTACTACTCAAGGTAGAGACGTGGCTGGATGCTCACTCTGCTATATTGTTTAATCTCCAAAATATTTTTAAATAGAATGACCTTGGAAAAACATATAGCATTGAAAAAACGGGATTTTAACTTCTAAAGAGACTTGTTAACTTTTATATAATTCAGTTAAAATTATGTAGATATATTTAAACTGAGGCTTCAGTATGAGATTTTACAAATCATAATTATTCTTGAGAGCAAATGGAAGAAACATTTCAAAAGGTCAAGTGTTAAACAGTATTTATGGCAAATATAGTATTAAAAGGAAATGTGAAATTATTGATAAAATTCAGAGAGAATTTTATTACTTGACCTTTTACAATTTACAATTGACCTTAGTCATTGTTACATTATTGAAACCAAGGTAAGGACACAAATGATATAAGAAATATTCATGGCTTACAGAATAAAATGAAAAATAAAAAATGTGATCAATAGAATATTAGTCAGATTTTAAAAAATGTACAAGATAAAATTACATGGTGTTTTCTAGTATGTATACATCCTGTTATAAAATCTAAAAAACAGTTCAGAAACCAAATGACATAAGAGAGGTGGGAGAACTGGTTACAATATCAACGCAAACAATACGATACACAGTGCATCTTAATGGGGGATAGCAGTTTGCATGTGGTTTCAGAAGAGAGATTTAGTTTCAATTAAACTCCTTTTAGTCTTCTTCAACACAGAATTTTGTACAGCCCCTTTTCACTCACTATTTGTTTGTCATTAGATTTTTTTTTACATTTTTTTGTGTTCTTTTTACTAAAAAAAAAAGGTTACTTGAAATAAAAAATGTCAAATGGCAGAAACCCAAAAAGGGAACAAAAGTATGAAAAAATACACCACAAAAAACAATTTGGTTGCATTTCATATTATGGATATTAAAAGAATGTAAATCCTTGTTTTGAGCTGGAAATCAGAATTGCTGAGCTATTGAATTTCATATTAAAGAAAATTTGTGATTCTTAGGTGTTTTTATTAGTCTAGAGCAGTGATCCCCAACTCCAGTCCTCACGGCCTCCAACACATCATGTTTTTAAGATTTCTTTCACATGTGATGCAATTGTAAGACAAGAGGCACCGGGGTGGTAGTACGGACCGAGCTCACCCACTAAACACAATCTGTAGACACCCCGGCCCCTTGTACATGCAATATGGGATGGATTCAGCCTTTCCCCCAAGCAGAGTTACCTTCTCTCGTGCCACAGCAGTCCAGGCAATTAAGAGTCTAGAGATGCAGCTGTATTTCAACAGAGAAAACTTAACTTTTTATTGAACAGAGGATGAAGAATGGACATAGAAGACAATTTTCAACACTGGATTTCCTGCTCTCGCCCTGACATTTGCTGCAGTCGTACCCACAATGGCAGCAGCAGCTGAGGATCACAGTCGTCCAACCGATGGAATCTGAGACCCCTTGAACGAAGGCCCCTCCAAAGTCCAGAGTGCCTGTGTTGCAGTTCTTTTTAGTCCTTGGTGGTCTTTAGCCCGGAGCAACAGACCTCCCCATCTGGGGGTCTGGCAGTGCCCCATCTATCTGCACTGCACTGGTCAATGATCTCGGCAGTTCTGAGGAAGCTACAGCTTCCTTTTCCCCATGTGGCTGCAAGCCCAGCCCACAACATTAACCCTTGCCTGTCCCTAACTCTAGAGGCAGCAGCAATTTACAATGATCACAGCAATATTTAAAGGGAGCATTACGCAATACATGACAATTGCAGGACATACATTACATTACAGCATATGTGTGTCGACCCGCCACCACAATTGTGGATTACCAGGGCAATGGGGTACTCAGAGCCGAGCCCATGGAAGTCTATGGGGATTTTGTCACAGGTAGCTGTGGCTCGGTCTGTGGCCCGGGCGGTCTGGCGTATGTTGGGGATATATTTACAGGGGATAGGTTTATATACAGTTCGTGACGCCACCTGTAGTATTCTGGTAATATGTACCAGCGCTGCTGTAGATCTCTGAGGGGATGGTGAGGCAGCTAGATGTCGGGTCCCCTACAGGTGGGACTGGTCCCTCAAAGTCTATGGGATTTGTGAAGTCGAGTGCAGGTAAAGAACACAGTCTCACACGGTCAGCGTCTTTCCATACCTTTACTTGTAAGATGTTCAGGCAGGTCCCAGGGAGGCTGATCCAAGGAGAGTGTATCTTGAGACAGCAGCTGGACAAGTTAGGGGCCTCCTTTACTTCCAATACAACGAGTACAACCAGCCTGAAGCGTAGTTCCCTCAATATCTCCAGCTAATCTATAGCTGTACCACCCAGTCAGCTTTGTGTTAGGAGCCTTCCTGCGAAGAAGCTGAATTCTTATCTTGTCGTGCACTGACTCAAAGTCTTCACTTCCCCTGACCCCAGTTACGTACTGACTATAAGGGGCTTGTTTGCCGCGACCTAAGGTCCGGTAAATTCCTGGTTTTCTTATCACTGTGCTTGAAACAATAGTGATCCTTCGGTCCCCAGTGACCGGTAGCAATGTGCAGGACTTCTTCAATCCGTAAGCACTATTCCAATAAACCACTGTGCCTTTCGCCTTGTCCTCGCTGGTAACATAAGCACTCACACTAGCCAAGGGTCGAGTAGTCACTTCTTTCTTTTCCTTCACTTCAAAGTTAGTTACAGATGCTCAGTTATCAATAGGCAGGAGCACGTCTCTGAACCTTATACCGTCCTTTAGACAGGATGCTGAAGACTTTCTGTACTAATCTCCTTCTCCTCAGTCCAGGCTAGACCTTCCTCTCTGAAGCCCAGGCACTGACTGGCTGACCACTCCCTCAAAGTAAACTACACTACCCCAAGGGTGTGTCTAGTGTGTGTTGAGTGAATGAATATTTAGCATTAAACTGCTGTCTCGCCACACACTCTCCAGGGTACTGCGTGTGCCTAACACCAGGGCTACACATTCCCCCATGGTAAAAGACAGCACTCCCGGGCTGTAAAATACAAAAGAGACATTTTGTTTATGCAATAAACATTAAACAATAACTTCTTCCCATCCGGGAGGTGAGAACATCTTGAACGTTGCAAACATTATAGAAAATACAAATATTAAATAGCATTCAATAAATATACAATATACTTGTGAAGGACCCGCACCAAACCTTCAACGTGGGTCCTGGGTGGGCTGCAGGACATCCAAATGCAGACCTCACTCAGTGCCACACCACACGGGTTTTGTTTTCAGAGGTAGTTGTACTGGTTTATGTAAAACCAAGAGAAAGCACCGAAGCGCAACTATGTACAAGTAAGTTCTGGGTTGGCATAGTCCTCAACCTCCAAGTCCAATGTAAAACCAAAGACATATTATATCAAATCACATAATACGAAAGTGCAACTTTTCTGGTTACTGTTTATCATTTACCCAGCCGGGCATTCTACAGTAGAAATATATATATTCACTATATAATTTGTGCAAAACTTTATAAAACATTTCAAATTTTTTTACTTTTGGTAGACCCGATAGGGATCTCACCACTTTTTCCTCACTATCTATTCATTCTCTGCAAATACACTTTCCAATACATTTTCCACCCCGGGGGCCGGAACAATGCAATGGGCCCTAGATCCCAGGACTAGCAAATCATGCGCTGCGATTAGGGTCTGGGTCGCCACAGTTCTGGTGCGAACCTCTAGGGGCGCAACGGGTACATTTTCTTCACGTGACACCGATTGCGTTTCAATCACAGTTAGCGATATGGACCGCGTCAGGGATTGCGATTGAGACTGGGTCGCATGTTGCGATGTAGAGGTGGCTTTAATTTGCGATGAAATCTGGGTCGCTTGTTGCGATGAATTTGCAGGGGGCGATGCTGGGGCACGGCCGGTTACTGCTTGAGCTGGAGACGGGGACGCTGCGGTAATGGTGACGGTACCTGCGTCTGGGACGGGGTCACGGACGATGGTGACGTTAAGGGCATACCACCCCTTCATTCCCCAGTGCCGCGTATATGTGACGATATCTCCATTTGCTAAGTCCCTCCCGGGATGGCCTTGCGGCAGGTGGGATTCTACGTCACGCCTGCTGACAAAGACCGCTGGGTAGAGGCCCGGTTCACGGATAAAGCCCCAGCCCTTCCGGAGCTGGAACTCAGTCACACACCCCTGCCGCCGCGGTTCCCTCAGGGTACCTTTATCTCTCCGGACACTCTCTTTGTCCGCGATCAGCTCGGCATATTGTCGCTGACGGTTCCTCTGAGTTTCCCGCTCTTCCTCCTGCTGGCGTTTCTTCTTTTCCTCACGACTCTGCCATTCCTGTTCCCACTGGGCGGTATAGGCGACGTCATCCAGGCGCGCCATTTCGTCCCAGTCCACATCTGGTAGTGACGGACAGGACCCCTCCGGTGTCCCTGCCGGGGACCGATCATCTGCTGCGGCCTCTTGGCCGGGCGGGCGTTCCGGGATTGGCTGTACCTCCTCAACCTCCTTCGCTTCCACCGCTTCACCGGTGGGATCGGGATCGGTACTTTCGGGGGCAGCCTCCGGTTGCTCCTTCGCCTTGGGCAGCAGACTCTTCGGTATCTGGAATCGTGGGGGTTCGTTGAGGGGAGAGGACGCTGTGTTCCACAGTCGCCACTGCATCAGGTTACATCGGCGTCTCTCAATCTCCTCCAGTCCAGTTTGGTGCTGGACCATCTTCTTCAGGCGTGCATTTTCTTCTCTTATCTCTAGCAACGCCTGTTGCAGGTGCAGGATCACAGAAGACTCCTGTGATGGTGGCAGCTTGGCTGGGGCACGGGGCCTGCCTTCCTCCGCTTCCCCGCTCGGCTGCACACGTCCTGCCTCCATGATGTTCCAGAGGATTCTTTCTTCTTTCTGCGGAGACATCCGGTCTCTTCCGTGGAGGTGGGATTTGCGTCTCCTCCTCCTCGCAGGGAAGGTGAAGAGGAGGCGGACCTCCTTTGCTGTAGGGCAGGATCGCATATTGTAATAGCACTTTGAGAAGGCCGGCATTTTCTTCGCGCCACAGGGGGGTAGACGCCCACGAAGGTAAGCCCACCTTCTTCTCCAGCGCCTGAGGGCGCGAATATGGCGACAAAATGGCGATTTTGGCGCCAAAAGTGCAAACAGTCCTTTTCACAAAAACAAGTCCTTAGGCACACAGGGCTCGCAATTCTGCGAGTTTCGCATCCTGTTCGTGACGCCAAGTTGTGTCGACCCGCCACCACAATTGTGGATTACCAGGGCAATGGGGTACTCAGAGCCGAGCCCATGGAAGTCTATGGGGATTTTGTCACAGGTAGCTGTGGCTCGGTCTGTGGCCCGGGCGGTCTGGCGTATGTTGGGGATATATTTACAGGGGATAGGTTTATATACAGTTCGTGACGCCACCTGTAGTATTCTGGTAATATGTACCAGCGCTGCTGTAGATCTCTGAGGGGATGGTGAGGCAGCTAGATGTCGGGTCCCCTACAGGTGGGACTGGTCCCTCAAAGTCTATGGGATTTGTGAAGTCGAGTGCAGGTAAAGAACACAGTCTCACACGGTCAGCGTCTTTCCGTACCTTTACTTGTAAGATGTTCAGGCAGGTCCCAGGGAGGCTGATCCAAGGAGAGTGTATCTTGAGACAGCAGCTGGACAAGTTAGGGGCCTCCTTTACTTCCAATACAACGAGTACAACCAGCCTGAAGCGTAGTTCCCTCAATATCTCCAGCTAATCTATAGCTGTACCACCCAGTCAGCTTTGTGTTAGGAGCCTTCCTGCGAAGAAGCTGAATTCTTATCTTGTCGTGCACTGACTCAAAGTCTTCACTTCCCCTGACCCCAGTTACGTACTGACTATAAGGGGCTTGTTTGCCGCGACCTAAGGTCCGGTAAATTCCTGGTTTTCTTATCACTGTGCTTGAAACAATAGTGATCCTTCGGTCCCCAGTGACCGGTAGCAATGTGCAGGACTTCTTCAATCCGTAAGCACTATTCCAATAAACCACTGTGCCTTTCGCCTTGTCCTCGCTGGTAACATAAGCACTCACACTAGCCAAGGGTCGAGTAGTCACTTCTTTCTTTTCCTTCACTTCAAAGTTAGTTACAGATGCTCAGTTATCAATAGGCAGGAGCACGTCTCTGAACCTTATACCGTCCTTTAGACAGGATGCTGAAGACTTTCTGTACTAATCTCCTTCTCCTCAGTCCAGGCTAGACCTTCCTCTCTGAAGCCCAGGCACTGACTGGCTGACCACTCCCTCAAAGTAAACTACACTACCCCAAGGGTGTGTCTAGTGTGTGTTGAGTGAATGAATATTTAGCATTAAACTGCTGTCTCGCCACACACTCTCCAGGGTACTGCGTGTGCCTAACACCAGGGCTACACATTTGTACATGGAAGTGCTCGGCTGGTCACACAGAAGGAGTAGAGGGCGCAACTGAGGGGACCTGCCACCTCCTTACACAATTATTATCAAACCATCAGGAATTTCAGTAAATTCAGCTATACAGACCATAGGTCTGCACAACAGTTATACCCAAGTGCCACCTTCTCTAATTGCACATGTCCTCTTTCTTCATAATCTCCATTCTGTGCAGACCAATGTGATCACTTCTTTTAGCCACAACTGGATAAAGCCCTCAATCAGTAATAATGCAGGCATAATTCCCTCAAAATAATTGTTCCAATCGAAGTTCCTCACAGTCAGACCTCCAACTGTGCCAATAGCTCTCAAACTCTGCCAAGTTATTGAAGCTTTACCTACAGCATCCTCTGTTAAGGTCAGTCTAAACAGTTGTGATTAGAGATTACTGACTCTTGTAAAATTCAAATTTGCTAATTTCATCAAAATATTGGCCCAAAATGTGCATCACAGCAAATATATTTGTCAAAAAGACATATGTAACATTCTGAGGTCTCCTCGGAATATATCCAACCCATTTGAAGCCCTTTATCACAAACACAGTATTAATAATGTCAAAGTGAACTCAACATAGAAACAGATAATAACCCAGAAGTACCCAACAGTCTATTAATTAAATAAATGGTCTAAAAATTATCAGTATTTTGTCAGTATTTCACATCAGTGTTTGTAAGCCAAAACCAGGAGTGGGTGATAAACACACAAGTGGCGTGTTTCTATCATACTTTTCCGCTGATTGTTCAGCTGTCACGCTGTATCACAGATACACATATGATGTCAGTAATCAATACTAAGAGGGACAACATGCAATATAACATATAAATAGGAAATCTCAACATGTATATAAAGTATAGTATTACCTGACATAATATCCGTTGTACTGTGGGTGAATCCTGAAGACGTATAATACTGTACTCAGGCTGCAGGTGGACCGGGGTCTATGCTGACCCTAAACTGGGGACCTGACTCGTCCCTCAACCTGGAGGTACTGTTAATGGTACAGAGGTCCAGGCTGCCAACGTAACCCTGTCTCCTATAAGTCCCTGACAACTGTAATCTAGTCCTCAGAAGGACTCTGATTACCACACAGGGAATAGGCAGGTTACTGCTTAACAAACAGTACAGACAAACGAGACAGACAGGGGACAAAGTAAACACTGTCTTGCATACAACACTTAAACACAGAGGGAACACAAAAGGTCTAGGAGATAAACTATAATCGAGGAGAGGAGAAACCACAAAGGAACTCTTAACTTAAGTCTTCTCATGACCTGATCCAAACTACTGGTCTGCATGTAAGCTTTCACCGGCATCTAACACACAGACTGGCAGGAATATAAAGGAAGCTAATTAGTACATAATCAAAAGCAGCCGGGCGAGACTGGATCTAGTCTTAGCAAAGAGCTAGGTAAAATTAACTCCCTCACTACCAAACACAAAGTAACAGCAACTCAGCTGCGAGAAGTCAGAATGTGCAATCGCGACGATCCTCGTGGCGATGCACCCATGACAGTACCCCCCCTTCTACGAGGGGCCTCCGGACCCTCAGGGCCAGGTCTGCCCGGGTAAGTTGTGTGGAAGGTCCGAACCAATCGATCTGCGTTAACCTCCGACGCAGGGACCCACGTCCTCTCCTCAGGACCATACCCCTTCCAATGAACCAGGTACTGAAGGGACCGACGATTCAGACGTGAGTCAATGATCTTCAACACCTGAAACTCCAAGCTACCATTGACCACCACCGGAGGAGGAGGCAGAGGCGACGGTATAACTGGCGCCACGTACCTTTTAAGCAACGATTTGTGGAACACATTGTGGATTTTAAACATAGGAGGGAGGTCCAGACGAAATGCCACAGGATTAACTATAGAACTGATCCTGTATGGACCGATGAACCTGGGACCCAGTTTCCAGGAGGGAACCTTGAGTTTTAAATTCTTGGTAGACAACCATACCAGATCGTTCACACTTAGGTCCGGACCAGACACTCTCCTCCTAACAGCCCTCCGCCTGAAATGGTTCCCCATAGTACTCAAACCCTTCAGCACTCCTCTCCAAACTGAAGCAAGTGACGACGAGAATCGTTCCTCCTCAGGACCCCAGACGGACGGGTATGTGGGGTCTTAGAGCGAGCACAAACTCCACAGGACGCCACAAAAGTCACCACCTCTTTATTTAAGCCAGGCCACCAAAACCGGCGAGAAAGGAGATCCACAGTTGCCTTACTCCCTGGATGTCCTGCTAAAGCAGAATTCTGATGTGCCTCGATAACTCTTTGTCTTAACTGATTAGGAACAAACAGTTTCCCTGGAGGTCCTACAGGAGCGTCCCCCTGAGCCTCCAATACCTCCTCCTCAAGCTCAGAGCATACAGCCGACATTACCACTCCCTCCTGAAGGATAGGATAGGAACCGGGTCATCTGTCTTTCCGGCCCCTGGGAAACTACGAGATAAGGCATCAGGAAGCAATTTTATTGAGCAGTCATACGCGCGATGAGGAGGTAACTCTTGACACCCCTCCTCCGAGAACACCTCCTCCGAGCCCTCCAGAAAAGGAGGCAAGGTCCTAGGCACGACCGCACCGATGACCGTATTCATGCAGTTATTCTTGCAAAATTCACCCCACTGGCTTATCTCTCTGGATTGCCAATTAATCACTGGGTTATGTTTAGCCAACCAAGGAAGTCCCAACACAATAGGAGTAGGAAGACCCTCCAACACATAACAAGACAACTGTTCTTTATGTATTGCCCCTACTTGAAGGTCTATGTTATGAACAGCTTGTACAAAGCTACCTTGACCGAGAGGCCTGGCGTCAATAGAGCATATAGGGATCGGTTTGGCCAATACACTCAGTTGCATACCTTGCACCTGGGCAAACCGAGCGTCCACCATATTAGCCCCAGACCCACTATCAAGAAGAACAGAAATCCTCTCAACTCTCGTACCAACCACCACCTCCGCAGGTATGAGAAACTGAGACGGACTTGGGGACGAAACACACACTCCCAGGCCGTCGTCCACCACACAACCTGGGATCAACAGTTTTCCGGCGACTTTTTTGCTCAATGAGGCACGGGACGGACACCCCTCAACAAAATGTCCCTCTTTCCCACAGAAGAAACACCTTCTTGTCTTGCGGCGCACCGCCGATCCCCCCCTACGAAATGATGTCCCTCCCAACTGCATAGGCTCCTCAGAACAGACCAGGGGAACCTCAATATAAGGGACCTTAGTAGTAGGTGGAGTCACAACAGGGGGCGGAGTTACCTCGCACCTCTCCCGAAGCCGTCTATCAATACGAATAGCAAGGGCCATAGCAGCCTCCAGTGACGGAGGAGAATCATACTGAGCCAAAACATCTTTTAATTTGTCCGATAACCCTTGACAAAACAGGCTCCTAAGAGCTGGGTCATTCCACTGGGTATCTGTGGCCCATCTACGGAACTCAGAAGAAAATTCCTCCGCTGGACGATCTCCCTGCTGTATCTTACGTAACTTCATTTCAGCAAGGGAGACCCGATCCGGGTCGTCATATACCAGACCCAGGGCAGAAAAAAATCGATCTACTGACTGGAGGGCCGGGGAGCCCGGAGGAAGAGAGAACGCCCAGGATTGAGGGTCCCCTTGTAAGAGCGAGATGACAATTCCCACCCTCTGCTCTTCACTCCCCGATGACTGAGGCCGAAGCCGAAAATATAATTTACATGCCTCCCGGAAGGTAAAAAATTTGTCCCGCCCACCAGTGAACCTGTCCGGGAGAGCAACTTTAGGTTCAGACCTGGTTTGCTCCGGGGGAGACAAAACCCTGGACTTAATGTCCGTCAGCTCCATGGATAAACTCTGCAACTGCAGGGCTAGCTGGGCAACTGGATCCATGGTAGCTGGGGAGAATCTTTTATGGCTGGTGAAAATGTCACGCTGTATCACAGATACACATATGATGTCAGTAATCAATACTAAGAGGGACAACATGCAATATAACATATAAATAGGAAATCTCAACATGTATATAAAGTATAGTATTACCTGACATAATATCCGTTGTACTGTGGGTGAATCCTGAAGACGTATAATACTGTACTCAGGCTGCAGGTGGACCGGGTCTATGCTGACCCTAAACTGGGGACCTGACTCGTCCCTCAACCTGGAGGTACTGTTAATGGTACAGAGGTCCAGGCCGCCAACGTAACCCTGTCTCCTATAAGTCCCTGACAACTGTAATCTAGTCCTCAGAAGGACTCTGATTACCACACAGGGAATAGGCAGGTTACTGCTAGTGTTGAGCGATACGATAATGCAAATATCGGCTATCGGCCGATATTAGCTCTATCGGCCTTTCGATAATTCGTTTCGATATTTTCGTCTTATCGAATACCGGAATCGAATTTGTCACTGTCACTGTCTGTGTCCGTCGGTCGGGTCTGTCACTGTCAGTGTCCGTCGGTCGGGTCTGTCAGGAGTCAGCGGCACTTACCTGGCAGAAGATCTCCGGCGGTCACGGCCTGGACTGCTTCATGGCCGCCATCCTCTTCTCCCCGGCGTTCACATGCAGTTTCTCGCGATAACTGCAGTGACTGCTGGGTAATCCCGGCCGTAAAGCAGTCAGTCCGATGACGTCACCGCTGGGGAAGCAGGTAATCAGCTGTGCTGCGTCGCGATGACAGGCTCTGCCTGTCATTGCGATGTAGCAGAGCTGGATCGTCGTGGGACTGTCGTTACTATGGACTGCGTCGGACAGGTGGTATACTGTTGGTTTGTTTTTTTTCTTTTTTTACAGGAGATCGATGGCGTCGCAGGAATGAGAGTACAATAAAAGAAATGAAAAGTGTGTTGTCTCTTTTATTTCATTAAAATACTTTTTTCTTGCTTTGTCTTTTTTTTATGCATTTAATAACTTTGGGATTAATAATGGATCGGTGTCTTATTGACACCTCTCCATTATTAACCGGGCTTATTGTCACCGTGCAATCAACGGTGACATTAACCACTTATTACCCCGCTTGCCACCGCTACAGGGCAAGTGGGAAGAGCCGGGTAAAGTGCCACAATTGGCACATCTTTTGATGCGCCAAATGTGGGGCTGCTGTAGCCTGGTATTATCAGGCTGTTGAGGGCCAAAATCCATGGGCCTTGACAGTCTTTTAATACCAGGCCGCAGCAGTCTGCATTTTACTTGGCTGGTTAACAAAAATAGGGGGACCCCTACGCCGTTTTTTTTTCGAGGGGATCCCCTATTTTTGTTAACCAGCCAAGCTAAGCAGACTGCTGTGGCCTGGTATTATCAGGCTGGCAAGGTCCATGGATATTGGATCCTTACCAGCCTGAAAAACCAGGCCTCAGCGGTCTGCTTCATCTGGCTGGTTAACAAAAATAGGGGGGACCCCACGCCAATTTTTTTCGAGGGGATCCCCTATTTTTGTTAACCAGTTCCCTCTGACGTCACTGATTGTGTCCCTGGCTGACCTGAAGTGAAAGTGGAAAGCAATCAATTAAGCTTTCCACTTCCTCTCCTGTCAGCCAGGAGAGGAACTCATTCATTTGGGGGTTTACTGTGAGGCTGCAGCATTAGCTGCGGTCCCTGCAGTAAACATTAACCCTTTCTGAAGGATTACACCGTGGGACCTGACTGTACATCGGATTGGTAAGAATAATTTTGCTTTATTATTTTATTTTTATTACAGGAAATGGTTTTAGCAGGAAAATAAAATATGGTCAAAAACTGTGTGATTATTTCATTAAACTTCTTTTTTATTAAAGTGTGTGTGTTTGATTTTTCTTTCATACAATAGGATTAATAATTGATAGTTGTCTAATTGACAGCTCTCAATTATTAACCTGGCTTAAAGTGACCTTTCAATTGCAAGGTCATTTTACCCCCTTATTAACCCATTCGCCACCGCTACAGGGCAATGGGAATAGACGGGCAAAGTGCCAGAAAGGGCAAATCTAATTAGAGATTTGCCCTTTCTGGGGTGTCTGGGGGCAGATGTTAGTAGCCGGGGGGGGGGCAAAAATAATGGTCCCTCTCTGGGCTATTATTATCTGCCCCCACTCACTGGCTTTGTCTGTCTGGTTGCGAAAATAGGGCGGGAGCCCACGCCTTTTTTTTCAGCAATTTTACACCTCATATATATATATATATATACATGTCATTAAATTTGTGACACATATATATATATATATATTTATATTTATAGTTCATACACTTCTACATAGTATAATAGCCGCTAATTCCATTGCAGGCTTTTGTGAAAATGCAGAACCCGACATGAAATGACACTTGGTGTACATAGGGTTAACCATGTCTTTTCATGTAGTTTGATATCTGATTTGCACAAACAATTACATGAGTGTAAGTGTGCAAAATTTCACACCTGTAGGGGTTAATTAAAGGTGTAAATTCGTAGCAAAAAAGTCCGTTTTTTTTACAACGAATTTACACCTTTAATTAACCCCTACAGGTGTGAAATTTTGCACACATAGACTGATGTAATTGTTTGTGCAAATCAGATTGCAAACGACATGAAAAGACATGGTTAACCCTATGTACACCAAGTGTCATTTCATGTCGGGTGCTTCTGTCTTTTCACAGAAGCCGGCTTTACCCGGCAATTGAATCAGAGGATATTTTACTATGTAGAAGTGTATAAACTATACATATATGTATATATATATATGTCACAATGACATGTATATATATATATATATATATATTCTATGTGTGTATATTTAGTGTTTACAAGGAAATAAAGGTTTTTTTTAGTTGCGATATTTTGTTCCCATAGACTTACATTGGACTTCCGCAATCGGAATCGGATATCGACGATATTTAGTGCTATCGGCGATACAATTTCGATACGATATTTTTAGATATCGAGCAATATCGCTCAACACTAGTTACTGCTTAACAAACAGTACAGACAAAGGAGACAGACAGGGGACAAAGTAAACACTGTCTTGCATACAACACTTAAACACAGAGGGAACACAAAAGGTCTAGGAGATAAACTATAATCGAGGAGAGGAGAAACCACAAAGGAACTCTTAACTTAAGTCTTCTCATGACCTGATCCAAACTACTGGTCTGCATGTAAGCTTTCACCGGCATCTAACACACAGACTGGCAGGAATATAAAGGAAGCTAATTAGTACATAATCAAAAGCAGCCGGGCGAGACTGGACCTAGTCTTAGCAAAGAGCTAGGTAAAATTAACTCCCTCACTACCAAACACAAAGTAACAGCAACTCAGCTGCGAGAAGTCAGAATGTGCAATCGCGACGATCCTCGTGGCGATGCACCCATGACATCAGCTCCTGATATTGGCTTACAAATACTGATGTAAAATACTGACCAAATACTGATAGTGTGACTGTATCCTTAATCTGGCAGTGTCACTGCCATCATCCTGCTTTGAATGAGACATGTGATATGCCATATATTTCATAATGCTTCTTGTTTCCTACCTACTAACATACTTTCCGACGTTACAGTATGCCAATTGTGATCGTGTATTTGGTAGTCCTACGGCTCAGACAGCTGATACCAGTGGTGGTGTTTCTGTTGCCTTTCTTTAGTGACTCACATTCTCGCATATTTATAACCATTATTTGGATTTATTTATTTTCTTTTACATTACCCCATCCATAGCCACTTTTGTCCAACACTATAATTACATCCTGACAATCTTTCAGTCCCAATTGGTAAACCTTTGTCCAAAAGGATGTGAAAAGAAATGCTAGGTAAAATGTGGCTGCAGGCTGCAGTATAGGTGTCGTGTGTACAGTTTTCAAATTGGACTAGTAAAACAGGTGTATAAAGACATGTATAAAAATATAATAAAAAAATCTGTTTTTTATAAAATGTAGCCCAAAATAGATGAAATAAGAAATTCTAGGTAGGGACATGTCCAAAAAGCCAGCATCTGCAACAGGACACAGATAATATTTGACCAGTAAAAGTGATCTTAAAAAAATGTTTGTGACATGCATGCTTTGTGTAATAGACAGTCGCAGTTATATTTGGGATTTTGAGAGATTTTCTACTGTTTTTTTAAAAAAACTATTATACTTTATTATTTATTATAATAAACTCAGTAGTCATTTGTGAATAATTAGCACAATGTGTCTGACACTGATTTCAGATTTTTTTCTCCGTTGCTTGCTGCTGCTTTCTAATGCATTAAGAATTAAGAAAATATGTGTAATTGTGATTTAAATGCAGTAGGACAAATGTTAACTACACCATATCACTGATACATCACATTGATTATGGCTACTGGCACCATTGCTTTCTCACTGTTCCCCTATTAATTCAATCTCTATTATTCGCAGACTACTATACTCATCTTCCTCAATGGTGCAGTTGTACAACACATTATTGGAGTATTTTTTCCAAAGCTTTTGGGCTTGCTCATAGTACTACTATTGGTGAGCTGTAAGGTTTAATGTCCTTTCACTATCCTAAATCATCTGAAAATTACTGCTGCATTTCCTGGCTTAGCTTTTAAACAAGCTGCTAGATGGAGGCCCGATGCTATCGCATCGGGAGGGCGGTAATGTCACGATGGGGGAAGGCTTTGCAGCATTGAGAATCTCTCCCCCCAATGTGCTCACCCACCTATCCACTCTCTCTTTCCCCATGTGCTGACTTCTCCCGTCTGTGCTCTCTTCTTTGACCTGTCTAACCCTTGTGCTATCCCCCTTGTCTGCTGTCTCTCTCCTTCCTGTGCTGTGTTCTCCCCTCATGTGCTGTCCCGTTTGAGCTGTCTCCCCCTGTGCTCTGTCTCTCTCACCCCTGTGTGCTTTCTCTCTACCCCTTCTGCTGTCTTCTCCTCTAATGTCATCTCTTCTTTGACCTGTGTGCCCCATGTGCTCTCGCCAGTGTGTGTGTGTGGTGCGTACGGCGTATACAGTGTGTGTGTGTGTGTGTGGTGCGACGGTGTTCCACTGGTGGTACTGCGCAAGAGGCTGGTACCACCAGCAGTTTCCATATTGAGACACCCATCACTTGGGTGTCCCAATATGGCAGTCAGTGAACTTCCGTCGCTTGGAGTTCTGGGATCCGGACACATCTGGATGGAACAGGATGTGAAGACATTACAAGGTAAGTATATATTAGTTGCTAATGCCTCTAATTTGGTTGTGCTATATCATGTATTGTAAAAGCTGCAAGGCATCAATGGAAAATACATGTGTTTGCGATTGAATTAATTTAAGCCTACTGTTAATAATTTTTTGGGTGATTTGCACAAATCAAATGTCAAATTGATCAAATTTGTTGGGATTTGCGAATTTGATAAAATTTTACATGAATTTGATTTGCATCAAATTGATTTGATCTGATCTCTAGTTGTGATTGGTTTCATTTTCTAATGGTTGCAATTAAAACAAATTAACTTATAAAGTGTGGTGGCAATTGTTTTTAACGGGAAGATCATCATTACTTGGTATTTAGGTATTTCTACAGTTTTAATTATGTGGCAGCCACACTGTATAAACCCAAGGATGAGAAACATTTACACGTCTTTTTGCCTTACCAATGATTCTCATCACTTAATGACTCAGTGTTGTAAATATCCTGTAATGTATGAATCTCTAACATATGTTCCCAGGATAGGGATTAGTGTGTTAGTAAATCAGTCTGTGTGTAGATGACATCTCTAAGTGTTTATTTTATACGCAGAGAAACCACTTATGTGCAAAGACGGTTTTAATGTCACAAAGTAATACAGCTTTAAACAAAAATGTGAAAAGTCTACTTTAGAAAATCAAGTTTCCTGAGAATAAAGTCTGATCTACTTTGAGTTGTATAAATGATATACAATAATCCATAGTTAATGGGTTATGGGATTAAAACTCTACAAGGTGCAAAGTCATTAGTTCACAAAGAATAACGTCTGCAATCATTGCACAATCTTAAAATTATAGCTCTGGACAAAAAAAAGAAATTGTACAAAATATAAAATAAAGAGTTCAGTGCCCGCATTGGCTGTTATTTCAGTGAAACGTTGGGCAAAAATCATGAAATGTTCACACTGTGGTGCATTATTCACAGATTTGGAAAGGATTAAAGTTCTTTGTTCTAGAACCAAAATGTACACATAAGTATGTTTAAATGATTACATAAAATTATTTGTAAAGTAGATTTAATTTTCTTTTTTTTTTTCATTAAGAATTTACATGAGAAATGAATCTAATTTACAGCATAGAACAATGCCAGCTCATTTCCGTATTTCCTTCACTCAACTTCATTTAGCATTGTTTTTCTTCGGTATATCAGGTCTTTTACAGCTAGAATTGGGCTCTGATAAAATATACTTTTTCATTCCCCAAATACATTTGAGGAATGTGGTGTACTCGGATTCTACTTTTTGATGCTGAACTGAGCAGATGTTTTACATCAAAGTCATTGTGTAAACTTGTGTTCAATTTTTTTAGATAATGAATGTAATCTTTACAGGGGATTTCACATTATAAGCATTGACGTATTAAGAAATTACACAACTTTCTAAAATATTTTATGTTACAATTTAAAAATTATTATTTTTTTAATGTAAGCAATTTTTAAATATAACAGATAATAATATCCATCAAATTAAACTAAGAAGGGATAAAAAGGCAATGAACGAAAGGAAGGGGTACCAGTAGACATTTGTTCAATAAGCAGTGATTGACCAACTCCTGAGGTCGGCTGTTCCACGGATTAATAAAGCCCGTGGTAAAAAAAAAAAGACTGGACAACTCTAGAAATTGAACCTTTTTTTCTCCTTGATTTATGAGGGTGTTTTATATGGAACAGCGTTTTGCAGTATTTTTATATAGGTCTCTTATATATTTGTACAAGCTAGGGCCTATTCATATGAGTAGATAATCATTTGATTGCGTCCAACTCATCGTTCACCATAATTCTGTAATGTAAATGAGTTGAACAGCTGAATGATATGTGTAAAACGCTCATTCAGCAGAATAATTAGCATTGCTCGTTTGTTATTTGTACAATGTAAATGGAAATTGGTCGCTCGTTATGCAACTCATTAGCATTTTTTTCAGATGACTTTTCCGCACCTACTCTTCCAATGGTCTGAAAGTGTGAACACATCATGTTCAATGTAGCAAGTAAATGATCGCACATGACAATTTATTACACGATTCTTGATAGGTGTAAATTTTAGTCCTCCATTGAGTACAGAACATTTAGTCTAAACTTATTGTCGATGTCTTAGACGATTTACTACTTGTGTAAATGGGGCTAAAATCATGTCCTTCCTTAGACGTGATGAAGTCTAAATAAAAGTACTTCTTTAATTTGTGTTTCATAACAAAGGTCCTCTATGCCCCTATCTATATTCTGTCAGTTTTTGTTAACAAGCCAGAAGCTGACATATAACTAGGATTTATCATCAATGTCTAGACATGAGGGGAGTGATCCACCCAATGATCAATAATACAAAGTGATGTGGCCTCTATTGAAGACTGTAGACTGAATGTTTGGATCAATAATATAGTCCTAGACAATCTTATTTACAATCCTATGGCCTTAAAGAGTATATGTTACTTGCTGTGAATATGTAATGTTACATGGTCTGAATGCTGCTATTCTTCTAAATCTGGTGGTGTTGTGGGTTTTTTGGTTCCTGTTCTTCAACGTTCCTGAGACAAGGCCCTTAATAGATTAGTCTTTTGAATGAGTAACATGTTCCTCAACTCTTATCTGTGGGATCACACTCAGTTGTCTAGCAAGGCTAGATTTATATTAAAGGAAGAGGCTTCATATCTCAGGAATGGAGATGCACAGGAACGAAAATAACCTTCTAGATTCAGAAAAACAGATACAACAATTATAGGTTAATGGTAATGGACAGGTCCTCTTTGATAGATTACATGTAAAGTTTCATATTACTGCATTTTCTCCATTTTGAATTAAATAGAAATAATACCAACAGAATTATTTTTCAACATTTTACAATTAGACTATATATAAATCTCACCTGATCATCTAGTTGTTATAGTGTTTTCCAGTGTTCAGATTCATTCTATGTTTTGTACAGAACATTTCATACACATGCTGCATGAGGTCATGATCACTATCACAGTTTCTGTTCACAGGGTCCTAGTTGCATCAGAACTGGAGCCGACATCTGCAAGGACAGTTTACCCATGCTTTGATGAACCTGCACTTAAAGCAACTTTTAAAACTAGAATTGTGCACAATTCAAGCTTTGTGGCTTTATCTAACATGCCAGCTATAGGTATGTCCAACATGTTATTATTATGTTCATTGTTCTAATTTTTCGGCAAAATTGAGGTTGAATGATAAAGGTGAATGATTGACACAATTCCTTATTTGTTATATAATGGTTTAAGTTTGTTACTTCAAAACTTTATTCCACTAAAAAGTGAAACCTCCATAAGAGAAATGAACCCATTCCCCATCACACTTTCTCAGGTACATGTCACTGGACTACTAGTGGTTCTGCAGGCATAATGCATATATAGATTTATGTTCAGCTGCAGATCTGCTATTTGTCCTTTTTTCATAAAAAGAAAACCACTGGCTACCACTAACCCTTTCCATACATTTACCTGCAGACAGAAAGGTCACTAAGGGCTGAAAAGCCTCACATAGAGGAGCATTTTACCATGTATAGTCCATATTTTGGATTCTGTACCTGGAGTAAATTCAGGTCTATTAAACTACACTTGTTACATTCCGAATATAAACTATTACAGGGGTTGTCTGGGACTAATATATTGATGACTTATCCGTAGGACAAACTGCATGGACTATACCACTAAAGTTCTCAACATGGGGACAAAAACACATTTTACAGTTATTGATGATGACTAGACATCTCTTGGTACAAAGTTCTAATTAAGAAAAACACATTTATCATCTCTGACTATAAACTTATAATGTATCAAAAGTTGGAGAACCAAGAGTCCATAAAGCTATGATAAAATAACAATTCAAGATAATTCAAATACAGATGATCTATGACATTGTGTCTTGACACAACTGTTGGGTGACCCTGGACCAGGGGCTCCTTCCCTGTCTCTGACACTAGGGGGTGCCCTATCTCACCCTATTTCTTGGGATATTTCTGAAGGTGAAGATGCTGGAGCCGCCACCCTTGCCTTATCTCCTGAGTTCGCCCTCCATCTGTCCTCTTTCCTCATCAAGGGAAGAGGGGCGCTACTGTGCACCACAGTACACCAACCCAACAAAAAAGGCTACACAAACAAGGGTAAATTATAAATTCTAGGCATACAAAATATTCACTCACATATAACAGAGCAATGCACCCGGGAGTGGAGGAAGGGGGATAAACCAAAGTAGGGGAGGGAAGGGAATTACCACACTTACAAACCATGCAACTGTCATTGATAACTCCTCCAACGCTCCTTCTCATAGGAACGCCTCTCCCTCCGTTAGCCATGCAGCAAATGCTTGCTCTGACAAGGATTTGTAACTGAGGCCAGATTATAAAGGGGAAGAGAGTGGCTAACTATGCTCAGCTGAGAGCTCAGAGTTTTCTAACATGGCCGACTAAACCCTGTTCTGCCAAAAGGAATAAACACCATTGAAATTAAGAAGTGCTTCTTATCAGCGCAGGAGTTGGAGCATTCAGACGCTGCGGTCTTCTGGCTCCTCTCTGTTGCGCAAACCCCATGACACACTGGCTGATGTAAAAAGATGAAATAATAATCTGTATTCTCCACCAGTTTCTTTAACATGTGATGTAATCATGAATACTGACTTAATATTATATGTTAATTTAGAGAATAGACAATACACAGTTACAGTATATTCATGTGTCTCCGGTATAACACATTACTCAAATACAGCGTAACTCAGATCTGAGCAAAGTGCGGCCCGTGGACCCCATCTGGCCCTCTGAATGTCTCAGTCTGACCCGCACCATTCCCGCCGGTCGCTGTGTGAAACAGCTGACGCGAGGACATCATTTTACCGCATCAGCTGTCTACTGCGGCGAGTCAGCGCATTGGAGGCAGGGAGAGAAGCAGAGCGCCAGGGAACGGGACCGAGGTGACTGTGTGGTATTCTTTTTTTTTATATGTATGGAATGTTTGGGTAGGCATGGGGAGGCTATAGGGGTGTCGTGCAGAACATGGGGATGCTATGGGGATGTTGTGCAGAACATGGGTATGCTAAAGGGGTGACATGCTGCACATGGGGAGGCTATGGGGGTGTCTTGCTGCGCATGGGGAGGCTATGGGATGTCGTCCAGAACATGGGGAGGTTATGGGGTGACATGCTGCACATGGGGAGGCTATAAGGGTGATATGCTGCACATGGGGAGGCTATGGGGGTGTCATGCTGCCCAAGTGGAGGCTATGGGGGTGACATGCTGCACATGGGGATGCTATGGGGGTGACATGCTGCGCATGGGGAGGCTATGGGGGTGACATGCTGCTCATTGGGAGGCTATGGGGTGACATGCTGAACATGGGGAGGCTATGGGGTGACATGCTGCACATGGGAAGACTATGGGGGTGACATGCAGCACATGGGGAGGCTATGGGGGTGTCATGCTGCACATGGGGAAGCTGTGGGGGTGTCGTTCTGCACATACGGAGGTTATGGTGGTGTCGTGCAGAACATAGGGAGGCTATGGGGGTAATATGTTGCACATGGGGAGGCTGTGGGGGCAGCGTGCAGTATATGGGGAGGCTATGTGGGGCTCATGCAGTATATACAGGGATGCTGTGTGGGGCTCTTGCAGTATATACAGGGATGCTGTGTGGGGCTTATGCTGTTTATGGGGAAACTGTGTGGGGCTCATGCAGTATATATGAAGAGGCTGTATGATGCTCATGCAGTGTATATAAAGAGGCTATGTGATGCTCATGCTGTATATGGGAAGGCTGTGTGGAGCTCATGCTGTATATGGGGGAAGCTGTGTGGGGCTCATGCTGTATATGGGGAGGCTGTGTGGGGCTCATGCTGTATATGGGGAGGCGGTGTGGAGCTCATGCTGTATATGGGAAGGCTGTGTTGGGCTCATGCAGTATATGGGAAGGCTGTGTTGGGCTCATGCTGTATATGGGGAGGCGGTGTGGAGCTCATGCTTTATATTGGGGAGGCTGTGTGGGGCTCATGCTTTATATTGGGGAGACTGTGTGGGGCTCATTCTGTATATGGGGAGGCTGTGTGGGGCTCATGATGTATATGGGGAGGCGGTGTGGAGCTCATGCTGTATATGAGAAGGCTGTGTTGGGCTCATGCAGTATATGGGGAGACTGTGTGGGGCTCATGCTGTATATGAGGAGGCTGTGTGGGGCTTGTGCTGTATATGGGGAGGCTGTGTGGAGCTCATGCTGTATATGGGAAGGCTGTGTGGAGCTCATGCTGTATATGGGGGAGACTGTGTGGGGCTCATGCTGTATATGAGGAGGCTGTGTGGGGCTTGTGCTGTATATGGGGGAGACTGTGTGGGGCTCATGCTGTATATGAGGAGGCTGTGTGGGGCTTGTGCTGTATATGGGGAGGCTGTGTGGAGCTCATGCTGTATATTGGGGAGGCTATGTGATGCTCATGCTGTATATGGGGAGGCTGTGTGATGCTCATGCTGTATATGGGAAGGCTGTGTGGAGCTCATGCTGTATATGGGGGAGACTGTGTGGGGCTCATGCTGTATATGAGGAGGCTGTGTGGGGCTTGTGCTGTATATGGGGAGGCTGTGTGGAGCTCATGCTGTATATTGGGGAGGCTGTGTGGGGCTCATGCTGTATATGAGGGAGGCTGTGTGGGGTTCATGCTGTATATGGGGGAGGCTGTGTTGGGCTCACGCAGTATATAGGGAGGCTGTGTGGTGCTCATGCTGTATATGGGAGAAGCTGTGTGGGGCTCATGCAGTGTATATAGGAAGGCTGTGTGGGGCTCATGCAGTATATGGGGAGGATGTGTGGGGCTCATGCTGTATATGGGGAGGCTGTGTGGGGCTCATGCAGTATATATAGGAAGGCTGTGTGGGGCTCATGCTGTATATGGGGAGGCTGTGTGGGGCTCATGCAGTATATATAGGAAGGCTGTGTGGGGTTCATGCAGTATATGGGGAGGCTGTGTGGGGCTCATGCAGTATATATAGGAAGGCTGTGTTTGGCTCATGCAGTATATAGGGAGGCTGTGTGGGGCTCATGCTGTATATGGGAGAAGCTGTGTGGGGCTCATGCAGTATATGGGGAGGCTGTGTGGGGCTCATGCAGAATATGGGGAGGCTGTGTGGGGCTCATGCAGTGTATGGAGAGAGGCTGTGTGGGGCTCATACAGTATATATAGGGAGGGGCTGTACTCGGGTTCAAACGATATATAGGGGGATGTCAGAAAATTTAATTCTGCTCAATATTAAGTGATACAATATTATTATCAATACTATAATAATTATAATATATTTATATTAATACTGAGTAGAATTAATTTCAGCCTATTGGTTCGGCCCTCCACAACAGTTACTGTCTCTCATGTGGCCCCTCGGGAAAATTAATTTCCCACCGCTGGTGTAACTTATTTGTTATTTTATCTTAGCTTTATGGACTCTTGGTTCTCCATTTTTTATATAATTTTTGAGTCAAGATGTCTAAGACTCTTGATATATTTTTTTCGATGTGTTCATCTGGAAGAAATTAAGGAAATTTTTAATCTATTAGCTTATTTGTAAGAAAAAGAAGAAAAACTTCACTGTCCCCACAACAGGCAGAATTGGCACTGGTTTTTGCTGGTAATGTGGTGCTGAACTGATACTTAATGGGATTGATATCAGAGCACAGAGTAATAAAATGCAGTGTGAGGTCTGACAATCAAAATGCTGGCAAAAGAGAATAAAGAGTAGGATGACCAGTCTGGATGTAAGGACACCATGATTAAGAGAAGAGCAGAGTGGGACAGACAATCAGGTGGACGGGTGAAGGGATTACCTAGATTTCTGTATTGCTAATAAAATGTGGACAGATCAATACCCAAGTCAAAATTATAGACAAACACAATCTAACTAAACTAATACAACATCAATAATGGCAGAATTCATGTTTTTTTACTGAGCACTTTGAGTAAATATTACAGTATTGTGTAGGGACAAGTGAACCCAAGAATTCAGCAATATGTAAATCCCTTTATCAGCAATCACCTCCACCAAACAGGTACTTGTTTCTACATTTTCTCTAGATGCTGCCGAAAGAGAAGATGCCAATGGAACAAAATGGACCGTTACAACATTTAACAATACGCTGAAAATGTCAACCTATATCACTGCTTTTGTCATATGCGACTTTGATTACGTCAGGACAACTGAAAGGGGCAATGAGGTACGAATAATTTACTTAACCACTTTGTAAAGCTTTTAGCAGCTCGGATAAGACGAGAATGTTCTCACTACGGGGGATTCTGAAATAGTAACCTTTCAGGATAATGTCTGTTTAATCATTGTGATACTTTATGAAATAACACTTCATACATTAGTTCGCACTCCTGATCACCGGTGTGATACTTTACATCTCAGCCCGTGAACACTTCTGTATACAGTGTAAAGATTAATATCACGTAGCATCTTAACACAATCTGCTCAGATACATAAGAGGCGCTCCTCTTACATATCTGAGGAGCTTTCATGTATCTGAGGAGCTCTCTTACATATCTGAGAAGCTTTCATATGTATCTGAGGATCTCTCTTACATATCTGAGGAGCTCTCTTATGTATCTGAGGAGCTCTCTTATGTATCTGAGGATCTCTCTTACATATATGAGGATCTCTCTTACATATCTGAGTAGCTCTCTTACATATATGAGGATCTCTCTTACATATCTGAGGAGCTCTCATGTATCTGAGGATTTCTCTTACATATCTGAGGAGCTCTCATGTATCTGAGGATTTCTCTTACATATCTCAGGCGCTCTCTTATATATCTGAGAAGCTTTCATATGTATCTGAGGATCTCTCTTACATATTTGAGGCGCTCTCTTACATATCTGAGGAGCTCTCATGTATCTGAGGAGCTCTCTTACATATCTGAGGCGCTCTCTTATATATCTGAGAAGCTTTCATATGTATCTGAGGATCTCTCTTACATATCTGAGGAGCTCTTTTACATATCTGAGGAGCTCTCTAATGTATCAGAGGCGCTCTTTTACATATTTGAGGAGCTCTCATGTATCTGAGGAGCTCTCTTACATATCTGAGGCGCTCTCTTACATTTCTGAGAAGCTTTCATATGTATCTGAGGATCTCTCTTACATATCTGAGGAGCTCGCTTATGTATCTGAGGATCTCTCTTATGTATCTGAGGTGCTCTCTTGCATATCTGAGGCGTTCTCTTACATATCTGAGGAGCTCTCTTATGTATCTCTGGAGCTCTCTTACATATCTGAGGCCCTCTCTCACATATCTGAGGTGTTCTTTTACCTATCTGAGGCGCTCTCTTACATATCTGAGGATCTCTCTTACATAACTGAGGAGCTCTCTTATGTATCTGAGGAGCTCTCTTACATATCTGAGTAGCTCTCTTATGTATCTGAGGAACTCTCTTACATATCTGAGGAGCTTTCTTATGTATCTAAGGAGCTCTCTTATGTATCTGAGGAGCTCTCTTACATATCTGAGTAGCTTTCTTACATATCTTAGGAGTTCTCTTACATATCTGAGGAGCTCTCTTATGTATTTGTGTAGCTCTCTTACATATACTGTATGAGGTGCTCTCTCACATATCTGAGGTGTTCTCTTACATATCTGAGGTGCTCTCTTACATATCTGAGTATCTCTCTTACATATCTGAGGAGCTCTCATGTATCTGAGGAGCTCTCTTACGTACCTGAGGAGCAATCACATATCTGAGGAGCTCTCTTACTTATCTGAGGCGCTCTCTTACATATCTGAGTTTCTCTCTTACATATCTAAGGAGCTCTCTAATGTATCTGAGAAGCTCTCTTATGTATCTGAGGCGCTCTCTTACATATCTGAAAAGCTTTCATATGTTTCTGAGGAGCTCTCTTACGTATCTGAGGAGCTCTCACATATCTGAGGAGCTCTCTTACTTATCTGAGGTGCTCTCTTACATATCTGAGTATCTCTCTTACATATCTAAGGAGCTCTCTAATGTATCTGAGAAGCTCTCTTATGTATCTGAGGCGCTCTCTTACATATCTAAGAAGCTTTCATATGTATCTGAGGATCTCTCTTACATTGAGGAGCTCTCTTATGTATCTGAGGATCTCTCTTATGTATCTGAGGTACTCTCTTACACATCTGAGGCGCTCTCTTACATATACGAGGAGCTCTCTTACATATCTGAGGCGCTCTCTTACATATCTGAGGCGCTCTCTTACATATACAAGGAGCTCTCTAATGTATCTGAGGTGCTCTCTTACATATCTGAGTAGCTCTTTTATATCATTATATCTGAGGAGTTCTAGTATCTTACATATCTGAGGAGCTCTCTTCTATGTAATATCTGTGGAGCTCTCTTACATTGAGGAGCTCTTCGTTATGTATCTGAGGATCTCTCTTATGTATCTGGGGAAGGTGCTCTCTTACACATCTGAGGCGCTCTCTTACATATACGAGGAGCTCTCTTACATAACTGAGGCGCTCTCTTACATATCTGAGGCGCTCTCTTACATATACAAGGAGCTCTCTAATGTATCTGAGGTGCTCTCTTACATATCTGAGTAGCTCTCTTACATATCTGAGGTGTTCTCTTACATATCTGAGGAGCTCTCTTATGTATCTGTGGAGCTCTCTTACATATCTGAGGCACTCTCTCACATATCTGAGGTGTTCTCTTACATATCTGAGGAGCTCTCTTACATATCTGAGGAGCTCTCTTACATATCTGAGGAGCTTTCTTATGTATCTGAGGAGCTCTCTTATGTATCTGGGGAGCTCTCTTACATATCTGAGGAGCTCTCTTACATATCTGAGGTGTTCTCTTACATATCTGAAGAGCTCTCTTATGTATCTGAGGAGCTCTCTCACATATCTGAGGAGCTCTCTCACATGTCTGAGGCGCTGTCTCACATATCTGAGGATCTCTCTTACATAACTGAGGAGCTCTCTTATGTATCTGAGAAGCTCTCTTACATATCTGAGTAGCTCTCTTATGTATCTGAGGAGCTCTCTTTCATATCTGAGGAGCTTTCTTATGTATCTAAGGAGCTCTCTTATATATCTGAGGAGCTCTCTTACATATCTGAGTAGCTTTCTTACATATCTTAGGAGTTCTCTTACATATCTGAGGAGCTCTCTTATGTATCTGTGTAGCTCTCTTACATATACTGTATGAGGTGCTCTCTCACATATCTGAGGTGTTCTCTTACATATCTGAGGCGCTCTCTTACATATCTGAGTATCTCTCTTACATATCTGAGGAGCTCTCTTATGTATCTGAGGAGCTCTCTTACGTACCTGAGGAGCAATCACATATCTGAGGAGCTCTCTTACTTATCTGAGGCGCTCTCTTACATATCGGAGTTTCTCTCTTACATATCTAAGGAGCTCTCTAATGTATCTGAGAAGCTCTCTTATGTATCTGAGGTGCTCTCTTACATATCTTAAAAGCTTTCATATGTTTCTGAGGAGCTCTCTTACGTATCTGAGGAGCTCTCACATATCTGAGGAGCTCTCTTACTTATCTGAGGTGCTCTCTTACATATCTGAGTATCTCTCTTACATATCTAAGGAGCTCTCTAATGTATCTGAGAAGCTCTCTTATGTATCTGAGGCGCTCTCTTACATATCTGAGAAGCTTTCATATGTATCTGAGGATCTCTCTTACATTGAGGAGCTCTCTTATGTATTTGAGGATCTCTCTTATGTATCTGAGGTGCTCTCTTACACATCTGAGGCGCTCTCTTACATATACGAGGAGCTCTCTTACATATCTGAGGCGCTCTCTTACATATCTGAGGCGCTCTCTTACATATACAAGGAGCTCTCTAATGTATCTGAGGTGCTCTCTTACATATCTGAGTAGCTCTCTTACATATCTGAGGTGTTCTCTTACATATCTGAGGAGCTCTCTTATGTATCTGTGGAGCTCTCTTACATATCTGAGGCGCTCTCTCACATATCTGAGGTGTTCTCTTACATATCTGAGGAGCTCTCTTACATATCTGAGGAGCTCTCTTACATATCTGAGGAGCTCTCTTATGTATCTGAGGAGCTCTCTTATGTATCTGGGGAGCTCTCTTACATATCTGAGGAGCTCTCTTACATATCTGAGGTGTTCTCTTACATATCTGAAGAGCTCTCTTATGTATCTGAGGAGCTCTCTCACATATCTGAGGAGCTCTCTCACATGTCTGAGGCGCTGTCTCACATATCTGAGGATCTCTCTTACATAACTGAGGAGCTCTCTTATGTATCTGAGAAGCTCTCTTACATATCTGAGTAGCTCTCTTATGTATCTGAGGAGCTCTCTTTCATATCTGAGGAGCTTTCTTATGTATCTAAGGAGCTCTCTTATGTATCTGAGGAGCTCTCTTACATATCTGAGTAGCTTTCTTACATATCTTAGGAGTTCTCTTACATATCTGAGGAGCTCTCTTATGTATCTGTGTAGCTCTCTTACATATACTGTATGAGGTGCTCTCTCACATATCTGAGGTGTTCTCTTACATATCTGAGGCGCTCTCTTACATATCTGAGTATCTCTCTTACATATCTGAGGAGCTCTCTTATGTATCTGAGGAGCTCTCTTACGTACCTGAGGAGCAATCACATATCTGAGGAGCTCTCTTACTTATCTGAGGCGCTCTCTTACATATCTGAGTTTCTCTCTTACATATCTAAGGAGCTCTCTAATGTATCTGAGAAGCTCTCTTATGTATCTGAGGTGCTCTCTTACATATCTTAAAAGCTTTCATATGTTTCTGAGGAGCTCTCTTATGTATCTGAGGAGCTCTCACATATCTGAGGAGCTCTCTTACTTATCTGAGGTGCTCTCTTACATATCTGAGTATCTCTCTTACATATCTAAGGAGCTCTCTAATGTATCTGAGAAGCTCTCTTATGTATCTGAGGCGCTCTCTTACATATCTGAGAAGCTTTCATATGTATCTGAGGATCTCTCTTACATTGAGGAGCTCTCTTATGTATTTGAGGATCTCTCTTATGTATCTGAGGTGCTCTCTTACACATCTGAGGCGCTCTCTTATATACAGTTAGGTCCATATATATTTGGACAGAGACAACATTTATCTAATTTTGGTTCTAGACATTACCACAATGAATTTTATACAAAACAATTCAGATGCAGTTGAAGTTGAGACTTTCAGCTTTCATTTGAGGGTATCCACATTTAAATTGGATGAAGGGTTTAGGAGTTTCAGCTCCTTAACATGTGTCACTCTGTTTTTAAAAGGACCAAAAGTAATTGGACAGATTAAATAATTGTAAATAAAATGTTCATTTCTAGTACTTGGTTGAAAACCCTTTGCTGGCAATGACTGCCTGAAGTCTTGAACTCATGGACATCACCAGACGCTGTGTTTCCTCCTTTTTGATGCTCTGCCAGGCCTTCACTGCAGTGGTTTTCAGTTTCTGTTTGTTTGTGTGCCTTTCTGTCTGAAGTTTAGTCTTTAACAAGTGAAATGCATGCTCAATTGGGTTGAGATCAGGTGACTGACTTGGCCATTCAAGAATATTCCACTTCTTTGCTTTAATAAACTCTTGGGTTGCTTTGGCTTTATGTTTTGGGTCATTGTCCATCTGTAGTATGAAACGACGACCAATCAGTTTGGCTGCATTTGGCTGAATCTGAGCGCACAGTATGGCTCTGAATACCTCAGAATTCATTCTGCTGCTTCTGTCCTGTGTCACATCATCAATAAACACTAGTGACCCAGTGCCACTGGCAGCCATGCATGCCCAAGCCATCACACTGCCTCCGCCGTGTTTTACAGATGATGTGGTATGCTTTGGATCATGAGCTGTACCACGCCTTCGCCATACTTTTCTCTTTCCATCATTCTGGTGGAGGTTGATCTTGGTTTCATCTGTCCAAAGAATGTTCTTCCAGAACTGTGCTGGCTTTTTTAAATGTTTTTTAGCAAAGTCCAGCCTAGCCTTTTTATTCTTGATGCTTATGAGTGACTTGCACCATGCAGTGAACCCTCTGTATTTACTTTCATGCAGTCTTCTCTTTGTGGTAGATTTGGATATTGATACGCCTACCTCCTGGAGAGTGTTGTTCACTTGGTTGGCTGTTGTGAAGGGGTTTCTCTTCACAATGGAGAATATTCTGCGATTATCCACCACTGTTGTCTTCCGTGGGCGCCCAGGTCTTTTTGCATTGATGAGTTCACCAGTGCTTTCTTTCTTTCTCAGGATGTACCAAACTGTAGATTTTGCCACTCCTAATGTTGTAGCAATTTATCAGATGGGTTTTTTCTGTTTTTGCAGCTTAAGGATGGCTTGTTTCACCTGCATGGAGAGCTCCTTTGACCGCATGTTTCCTTCACAGCAAAACCTTCCAAATGCAAACACCACACCTCAAATCAACTCCAGTCCTTTTATCTGCTTAATTGAGAATGACATAACAAAGGGGTTGCCCACACCTGTCCATGAAATAGCCTTGGAGTTAATTGTCCAATTACTTTTGGTCCCTTTAAAAACAGGGTGGCACATGTTAAGGAGCTGAAACTCCTAAACCCTTCCTCCAATTTTAATGTGGATACCCTCAAATGAAAGCTGAAAGTCTGAACTTCAACTGCATCTGAATTGTTTTGTTTAAAATTCATTGTGGTAATTTCTAGAACCAAAATTAGATAAATGTTATCTCTGTCCAAATATATATGGACCTAACTGTATACGAGGAGCTCTCTTACATATCTGAGGCGCTCTCTTACATATCTGAGGCGCTCTCTTACATATACAAGGAGCTCTCTAATGTATCTGAGGTGCTCTCTTACATATCTGAGTAGCTCTCTTACATATCTGAGGTGTTCTCTTACATATCTGAGGAGTTCTCTTATGTATCTGTGGAGCTCTCTTACATATCTGAGGCGCTCTCTCACATATCTGAGGTGTTCTCTTACATATCTGAGGAGCTCTCTTACATATCGCTCTCTTACATATCTGAGGAGCTCTCTTATGTATCTGAGGAGCTCTCTTATGTATCTGGGGAGCTCTCTTACATATCTGAGGAGCTCTCTTACATATCTGAGTAACTCTCTTACATATCTGAGGTGTTCTCTTACATATCTGAAGAGCTCTCTTATGTATCTGAGGAGCTCTCTCACATATCTGAGGAGCTCTCTCACATATCTGAGGCGCTCTCTCACATATCTGAGGATCTCTCTTACATATCTGAGGAGCTCTCTTATGTATCTGAGGTGCTCTCTTACATATCTGAGGCGCTCTCTTACATATCTGAGGATCTCTCTTACATATCTGAGGAGCTCTCTTATGTATCTGAGGAGCTCTCTCACATATCTGAGGAGCTCTCTCACATATCTGAGGCGCTCTCTTACATATCTGAGGATCTCTCTTACATATCTGAGGAGCTCTTGTGTATCTGAGGTGGTCTCTTACATATCTGAGGCACTCTCTTACACATCTGAGGATCTCTCTTACATATCTGAGGAGCTCTCTTATGTATCTGAGGAGCTCTCTTACATATCTGAGACACTTTCGTATGTATCTGAGGATCTCACTAACCTGACCCTCTGCCTTTGATAGATGGGGCCAGGTTTGCAAGCGGCAAAGGTTGGTGCATTCCCACCCATCGGACTGATGAGCGTTGATTACCCTGGTGGTGTATAAAGATCATATGTAGTGGTATGTCTGGTCGCAGGGGCACACAGGATGGATCTCAATTAGGAAGTACTAATAATGAGGTGGCAGCTGTTTAATAAGGGCAAACCTGATGATAGGTTCCCTTTACCTGTCACAGTATTCCCTAAACATGTCTGCCTGGTAAATGATTTCTGTTTTTTTCGGTATAGTTTGTGCTGGAAGTTGACTTTAGTTGTAAGGTGAAGCCATAAAAAGGCGCATATTCTGGAGGGCATAGAGATGAAGCAGAGGAAGGGTACATGCATCAAAGGAATGGAAACATCATGTCAGTTCTGCGGAGAGTAGAATGTTAAGAGCGGCAATCAGAAGATTTCTGGAGCTCGGCTTTAAATAACACAGTAATAAAATCTCACATAAAACAGCCCTGTGGAAAGCAGATGTTGATTGTTATGTTGTAAATTAGCGTAAAAAAGCCTGAATATGGTATTATATCAGAATTAGTTTTACTTCTGAATAGTATGTTACTATTCTAATTATACTGAACCTGAGTTGTAAGACTATTATGGGAAGCATTAAGGGGTAAATAGAGATTGTTTCTTATTACTTGGAGTCTGCTCTATGGCTTTTGTAAGAAGTCGCTCCCTTGTTCTCATTTCTGTATATGTTCCCTGCTCGATTATTGCGCGGAAGCTTGTAATTGTATAAAGACATTTCCAATGAATAAAGGAAACATCAGCCACGGGACATAATGTCTCTTCCCATATTCCTCCTTACCGCATCCAAGAGCGTGTTCTTATGGAAAAAGAGGATGCCAAGACACACGCTAACAGCAAATGATGATATGATGCTTAAAGGGAAGCTATCATCAGAAAATGACTTGTTTAAATCAAGTTTTGTGTTACATATATTAGTAAAAATATTTTGGCAATTTATTTTTACTAATATTATGAGCTTTATCGAAAAAAAATAAAAGTTAGTCAACCTGCAATTTTCACAATGGCCACTGGGGCTTTTTAGACATACACTTCCTTCTCCTTCAGAAAGTGTTTTCAGCAGGCTCCTTATCATCAGAGGCAGAATTACAATGACAGCTAACACCTCTATACCCAGGTAATAACACAATGTGATTTCACACCAGATCTTCTCTCTTCACAATGAACAGGCTTTTTTGACACTTCAATACAAATGATAGGGTCAGTGGCCAGTGTGAAAATTGCGAGATGTTCTCATTTGCAACACTGCATGGCTCCCGCTACTGGACACCCACTGATCAAATGTCTTATCACCCATCCAGTGGAAAGGTTATAAATGTCTCTTATGTCCATGTAATAAACTCTTTTTATTGATTTGGGCTTTGTATCAGAAACAAAGGGGCTCCAACTTCTACAAAGATATATTATGAAATTAATCTGCACCGAGAATTGTGTTCAGTGTGAATAATTAGTGAGAAGATTAGGATTGCACTAAAACCTTCATTTTAATTTTTTAAATTCTAGTCTTCAGTTTTTTTAACCTCTTTCTTAGAAATTAGTTGATTGCTTTGTTTATTTCTTTCTGATTTTGTACAACTTGCTGAGCTGTGTTATGAATGTAATAATGAGTGCTTTGTTTCCTGCGATTTAATAATTTTTTTCTATGTCGTCTTAGATACGGGTTTGGGCACGTAAGGAAGTAATCAAGAAAGGATATGCTAATTTTTCTTTGGCTATCGTGGGGCCAATTCTTTCTTTTATGGAGGATCTATTAAATGTAACATATCCTTTACAAAAAACAGGTGTGCTTTGTTCTCACATTAAATTTTGCATTATTACATAAAATTAAAGATTGTCCATTTCATTTAAAGTGAACCTGTCATCAGTTTGATGCTGCCCCCATCACAGGCAGCGTTATACATGTTTTACTTTAAGTCCATGTTCTCACATTCAGTATTTGGTCAGTATTTTACATCAGTATTTGTAAGCCAAAACCAGGAGTGGAACAATCAGAGGAAATAGAAACCCGTCACCACTTCTGTATTTTTCACCCACTCCTGATTTTGGATTACAAATACTGATGTCAAATACTCACCAAATACTGAATGTGTGAGCGTGGCCTCAAATACTACTACATCTAGAGAAATCATGGTTGTAAAAGGAATGAACATGGGGGAAAATGTCCTCTGGCCTCATCGGCCTGGATTAGAATTATTTAAAGGTACAGCCTTAGTATCCAATGGATTTTTACCACCACAAATTACCGTATGTTCAGTCTCCATTATACCTCTTGTGCTTCAACCTCTGAAAACTGTAATGAGAATTTGTTATTGGAAATTAAATAGTGTTTAAATCAAGTTTTTATGTTAAGCATATTTTTTAAAAATATATTTTTGAATGGAGAAAAGGGGGGATTGGGTGGATAATTAAAATTTGTATATATATTTTTTCTAATATGTTTAAAATTATTTTTTTATTTACCGTAATTTCTATAAATTTATTTTTAACCTGCAATTGTTTGTTCGCTTATACTTTATACTGCAACACTACAGTATTGCAGAATCTAAAGTGATTTTCAGTCTCCTATGAAGCCAGCCTCCAGTGGGCAACCCATTATGATTGTGATTGCTTGCAAGTCTGACAGAACCATTTAAATCCTGCTGTCAGTGATTGACAGCTTAATCTAATTGATTAAACAGAATTGTCAGAACTATAGAAAAAAGACATGGACCGCACATGCAAAAATCACACATTGATCTTTAGCCAACAAGCACAAATTTACAAAACTGAACATGAGATTCTTAGGGCATGTTTCCACGGTCAGGAAACACTCAGTATTAGCTGCGGATTGAACGCTGTGTCCTACCGCAGCGTTTAATCAGCAGTGTCCAGATGTTCATGCATAGTGGAGGGGATTTTATGAAATCCCGTCTCCACTATGCGTCCGCATACGCGGGTGACACACCTAGCTAAACCGAACATGCGGCGCGTCTTTTCAGATCGCAGCATGTCTATTTACCTTGCGGCGACAGAGAATCGCCGCAAGGTAAATAACAGAGTCCTTTGTAGGGCTGCGGTGATTCCGGATGTGTTCATCGAACACATCCGGAATCACCGCGCGTTCAGAAGGGGGCGGGGCTTTGGGCGGAGCGGTGTTTCCGCTCTGTCAAAAGCGCATTGGTTCCGGACCGTGGAACCATTCCCTTAGTTTAACATTCTGATTAGACTGTATGAAGCCCACTGCCACGTCACAGCGAACCTCTCAGTGGTCCCTAAGCTAAAAGATGCGGCGCCATGTGCCATCCACCACCACAGTGACAGTGCACCATCAAGGTGGGTGACCTGGTGCTGTACAGTAGTCATGCTTCAAGGCTGAGTCCTCACAATTCCAGACCAAAACGCCCTTAAGTCACAAAACCGCAGCAATGATGGCCACCACACAGTGGAGTGGTGCGACCTGGAGTCATGAGGACTCCGCTTCACAGCATATTTTCTGTAATGCATCAGGTTGACCACCCTGATGGTGCACTGTCGGTGTGAAGGTGGTTTGCGCACGGTGCCTCACCTTTTAGACTAGGGATCCACTGAGAGGTTCGCCATGACGTGGCAGTGGGCTTCATACAGTCTGATCAGAATGTTAAACTAAAAATCTCATGTTCAGTTTTGTAAATTTTTGCCCAACGACAATAGATCAGTGTATGATTTTTAGATATGTGGTACATTTCGTCTTTTCCTACAGTTCTGACATAAACAGGATTGTAATGCTTATGGTGTATCGTGAGGCATGTAACTGCCTCACTGTAGATGTAGCATGAAAAGTAGAATTGTAGGGCTTGTGGTGACCTTAACCATCATGGTCGTGAGTTGTACGCTCACATAGGCACAGGCTTGCCAGTCATTATGAGCAGGAGAAGCTGCTGGGGACCCACCTGTACGACTAGTCACCCACGCACCTCGGTCGCCGATGACATACTTGGCTGTGATAGTACCGCCAGTGGCTGATACATGCTGCCCACGGTTTAGGCAGCGTGGATCACCTGACAGGGTCCCTGTAACTTTGATACTGGTAGCTAATTGTCTAGCATTAACGTCTGTGATAGTAACCTGCTCTCTCCAGATGGCGAGATGAGATTGTCCATCGGGATGCTACAGACACCTATAATGAGAGTGTTACATCAATATAGTACAAGAACTGGTATGGTTTGATCCATATTCCACTCATAGGGAGGATAAGTTGAATCCTAGTGTGTCGTGAATGAGGAGAATGTAAGTGAACGTACCAGAGGTAAACCTAGAAAGTCCATTATAAGGAATGAAGTATGTCTACTCCTCCATCCCATCTTTTCTCTAGTCTGGGAAAATAAGAAAAGTATAGACCACCATAAGATAGAGATCAAAATAGTGAGAGAATTTGTACCTCTCTGTAAGCAAACAAAAGACGTGGGAGATAACATTCCCAGTCTCTTACTTCAGTCTCCACAAACATCTTAAAGTGTAATCATCATTTTATTTTTATATAATAAATCCATAGCAAATGTAAAAATAGGCAACTTCATAATATATTTTATAAGTGAAATCATCTTCTTTCTGTTCATGGACTGATCATTCATTCTCAAAATTCACAATTTACTGGTGAAATGTATCTTCAGTGAATACAGATTTTCCCATTACTGAGATAGGAAATGACAGTGGTGCTTATAAAGTTCTATGGAAAACCTCTCATTTCAGGAGAATTTGCAGCACAATGTCTGTATCTGCCTCCAGCTCCTCTTGTCTCTCCTCTCCATAGAATTTTAAAAGTAAAAATAATCCCAAAATATTCTTTAACTACATAAATAGCAAGAAACTAAAAAAATATAGTGTTGGTCCCCTTAAAAATAGTCTGGGTGAAATGGTGGATGAGGATGAGGAAAAAGCCAATATGCTAAATGACTTTTTTTCAACTGTATTTACACAAGAAAATCCCATGACAGATAACATGATCAGAGATAAAAAAATTTCTCCATTAAATGTCACTGCTTAACCCAGCAGGAAGTACGGCGGCGTCTAAAAATCACTAAAGTTGACAAATCCCCGGGCCCGGATGGGATACACCCCCGAGTACTGCAGGAATTAAGTACAGTTATAGATAGACCATTATTTTTAATCTTTAAAGATTCCATAATAACTGGGTCTGTACCACAGGACTGGCGTATAGCAAATGTGGTGCCAATATTCAAAAAGTGGAAATTTGTCTTCAATGACAACAAGTGGAAATTTGTCTTCAATGAGAGTAAAAGTCCAAGAGTGAAAGAAGCAGATCTCTCTGATAAGTTATATTACACACTTGCTTAATTATGTTAATGTGTATTATTGAATTATGAGATAAAAATGAAAATGACGGTTTCTCTTTATTGACAGTCTTCACGTGCATCCATTCTTCCTACCGGTAAACTATAAACATCATATTCCTTATTTCAGTTAAATATTATACTACAATATAGCATCACTTCTAGCTGATAGAATGATGAAACAAATATCTCCTCTCTTTCAGATCTTGTAGCAATGCCTGACATCAGCGTTGCTGCAATGGAGAACTGGGGCTTAATTACCTTCCAAGAAACCTCGCTGATGTATGATCCCAAACAGAAGTTCAGCAATTCCAAGGCATTGACATGCTTGATTGTTGCTCATGAGATAGGACACCAGGCATGTGGTAAAATGGCCCAAATCTTTATTTATTTCTTTGTTACTTCTTATCTCTTAAAAACAAATTAGCACTCAATGGTAATGATACTATCTAACAAAAACCATGATTCTGTTTTTTATTAAAACAAAGTTCGAATTGTCAACTATTCGAACAACCCTGTCTAAATGCTTATGTTTCCCCCAATAAAATAAGAACATTTAGGCCGTGGTCAAAAGTATGCAAGAGTATCGGACGCAATATGCCAATGACACTCGGCTCAACCTCTGCTGCGAGCAGTAGCAGAGTGTCAGTGCGCTGTGCTCCGATCCTTTCACAGGAGAGAATCATAGCACAGGTGCGGAAGAGACGGAGAAAGTAATTTCTCCATCTTCTCCATTGCCAGCAACCGATCTGATCAAACTACATTCGGATGACATCCAAGTGCAGTCCCACATTTTATACGTACCCATTGACCCGTACCCATGTGTGCAATCCAGTTCATGCTGAATTGGAATGAAAAAATAATCGCAGATCTGAGCTGCCCCATGGTATAACACTGGTCCGAGTGCTATGTGATGTGTGAGCGAGCCCTCATACGTACCACCGATGCCGGCGCTGTTCCCGCACTGTCGACGATGGCACTCCCAGGGCTCGCATGACATTATGCCACGCAATCCCTGTGGTTAATAAGTGTTGGCTTCACTCTCCTTTCCTAGGGATGTAATTGACATCCAGAGGAAGTAAGAGGACAGTAGCAACTATCACTTCCTCCATATGTCTTGATTTATTGAAAGTAGGGGAGAGTGAAGCCAGCGCTCATTGGTCGCATAACAAGGCCAGGGACTGGTACCAGAGGTGAGTGACAGTGTAATTATTATACTGAGGGGAAGCATAGGGATTCAGATGGGGTTGTCTGAGTAGCGGCAATCTGTTATGTTTTGAAGAGAGCAGGCAAAAACGGCAATACACCAGAGAGGTTGGAATCTACTGGATTGCAGTACCCTGACTAACCACCACAGCTAAAGGCAGCCGTGGAGCGTTCCTACATTGGTCCTAGACGCCTCGTCACAGCCTGAGAGGCTAACTACACCTAAAGATAGAAAGAGGAAAGCTATCTGCCCCGGAGCAGATCCCCAGAGAACATAGGAAGCCCCCAAACATGCAATGGCGGTTAGACAAGAGGAAATACAGACACAGACAGAAAATAGTATGAGCAAACGCTGGGGCCAATCTGCCTGGACAGAAAAGGATAGGAAGGATACTTACTGCAATCCAAAAAAAAAACCCTAAAAAAAGCCAACGCTACTAATTACAAAAACACCTGAGATCACACGACCTCTACCACCTAAATTAGTTCTCTGGTGTAACAAAACTAAGCCGCAGCCACAGAAAAAACTGGAAAGGGCAAATGAACAAACAACAGTGGCTCCAGAGGAACCGAGAGGCGCCCAAGCCCCCCGAGGAGGGGAACCTGGCCAACCTCACAGAAATGCAGAGAAATATGCAAATGGCAATCACAAAAACAAAAAACAGAAAAATATCTTATCTGAGAGCAGGAGAAGAGGCAAGACTCAGCAAGCTTCCAAGTGAACCAGGAAACAACGTTGAGACAAGAACAATTGATCACCGGCAACCATGATGGGGGGAAACCTCCCTTATGTCCAGCCAGTCCGTGATTCCTGATTGCCAATCCTCATTGAATGGTTCAGTACCGTCTGTAACCACCAGAGGGAGCTTCTGCTCAGAATTCATTTCTAAAACATTCATAACAGTACCCCCCCCCCTTGAGGAGGGGTCACCGAACCCTCATTTGTGCAACCAGGTCTGTCAGGATGAGCTCTGTGATACGCACGGATCAGTCTCCTAGCATGGATGTCCGAAGCAAACACCCAAGAATTGTCCTCCTGACCATAACCTCTCCACTTAACCAAATACTGGAGTTTCCGTCTAGAAAAACGAGAATCCAATATTTTCTCAACCACATACTCCAGATTGCCCTCAACCAAAACAGGGTCAGGGGCGCAGCCATAGGAACCACTGGCTCGACAAACCTCTTCAATAAGGACTTGTGGAACACGTTATGGATCTTAAATGTCCCTGGAAGAAGTAAACGAAAGGAAACAGGATTAAGAATCTCCATGATCTTATAAGGTCCAATGAACCTAGGCTTAAACTTAGGAGATGCAACTCTCATAGGGATATTTCTTGAGGACAACCAGACCAAGTCCCCCACTTTAAACCGAGGACCATCAGTCCTATGCCGGTTGGCAAACCGCTGGGCCTTCTCCTGAGAGAGGGACAACCTCTCCACGGTCCCAAATCTGCTGCATACGCTCCACAACAGAGTCAACACCCGGACAGACAGAATCCTCCGTCTGTCCCGAAGAAAATCGAGGGTGAAACCCAAAATTGCAGAAAAATGGAGACATCAAAGTGGCAGAGCTTGCCCTATTATTAAGAGCAAACTCAGCCAAAGGCAAAAAAAAGACCCAGTCATCTTGATCAGCAGACACAAGGGATCTCAGATAAGTCTCCAATGTCTGGTTTGTTCTCTCAGTTTGTCCATTGGTCTGAGGATGAAAGCCGAGGAGAAAGACAATTGAACACCCAGTTTAGAACAAAAAGTCCTCCAAAATCTGGAAACAAACTGGACTCCTCTGTCAGACACAATGTTCTCAGGAATGCCGTGCAAACGAACCACGTGCTGAAGGAACAACGGCACCAATTCAGAGGAGGAAGGCAACTTAGGTAATGGCACAAGATGTATCATCTTGGAAAACCTATCACAAATCACCCAGATAACGGTCATTCTCTGAGAAACAGGGAGGCCGGAAATAAAATCCATAGAGATATGGGTCCATGGTCTCTTGGGCACAGGCAATGGCATTAACAAACCACTAGAGCGAGAGCAAGGCTTGGAGCGAGAGCAAGTCCCACAGGACTGCACAAACTCCCTGACGTCACGAGACAAAGTAGGCCACCAAAAGGACCGACTCACCAAGTCTCTGGTACCAAAATTCCGGGATGACCGGCCAACGCGGAACAATGAATCTCAGACATCACACTCTTCTTCCACTAGTCTGGGACAAACAATTTCCCAACAGGGCAGCGCTCGGGTTTATCCTCTTGACACCCCTCCAGAGCGAGTCTCAAATTGAGCGAGATGGCGGAAAGAACTACACCCTCTTTCAAAATAACAGCAGGATCAGATAACTCAGGAGAGTCCGCAAGGAAACTCCTCGAGAGGGCATCCGCCTTAACATTCTTAGCGCCAGGAAGAAAGGAAACCACAAAATTAAAACGTGTGAAAAACAAGGCCCACCTGGCCTGTCTAGGATTAAGTCGCTTGGCTGATTCCAGATAAACCAGATTCTTATGGTCCGTCAGGACCACCACCTGATGTTTGGCTCCCTCCAGCCAATGTCTCCACTCTTCAAAAGCCCACTTCATGACCAATAACTTCCGATTACCCACGTCATAATTACGTTCAGTTGGAGAAATCCTTTTGAGAGAAAAAAGCACAAGGGTTACTTTTAGAGGTCTCAGGATCTCTTTGGGACAAAACGGCACCTGCCCCAATTTCAGAGGCATCAACCTCCACCTGAAATGACAGAGAAACATCAGGCTGCCGTAGAACAGGAGCAGAAGTGAATCTCTGTTTAAGTTCCTGAAACGCAGAGACTGCCTCAGGAGGCCAATTCACCACATCGTAACCCTTTTTGGTCAAATCAGTCAATGGTTTAACAATTACGGAGAAATTACCAATAAATTTACGATAAAAATTGGCAAAACCCAAGAATCTCTGAAGAGCCTTTAATGAAGTAGGTTGGACCCAATCACAGATGGCCTGAACCTTGACCGGGTCCATTTCAATAGCAGATGGAGACAAAATGAATCCCAGAAATGAGATCCTCTGTAAGCCAAAAAGACACTTTGATCCCTTCACATACAGAGCATTCTCTCTCAAAATCTGGAACACAGTCCGGACATGTTTCACATGAGAGTCCCAGTCATTGGAAAAAATCAAGACATCATCCAAATAAACAATCAGAAATTTATCCACAAAATCCCTGAAAATGTCATTCATCAAGGACTGGAAGACGGAAGGAGCATTAGTGAGCCCAAAGGGCATCACTAGGTACTCAAAATGCCCCTCTGGGGTATTAAACGCCGTCTTCCATTCATCCCCGTGCTTAATCCGAATAAGGTTATACGCCCCCCTGAAGTCAAGCTTGGTAAACCAAGTAGCACTTTTCACCCTGGAAAACAGGTCAGAAATCAAGGGTAACGGATATTGATATTTCACAGTGATATTGTTCAAGAGACGATAATCAATACACGGCCTTAATGAACCATCCTTTTTGGCCACAAAGAAAAAACCGGCACTCAAGGGTGAAGAGGATGGTCTGATATGACCCTTCTCCAATGACTCCTTGATATAAGACCGCATAGCGCCATGTTCAGGTACAGACAAGTTAAAAAAGCGACCTTTAGGGAATTTACTACCAGGCACAAATTCAATAGCGCAGTCATAGCTCCTATGGGGGGGCAAGGATGCAGATTTACTTTCGCTAAACACATCAGAAAAATCAGTCAAAAAGTCAGGCACATCTTGAGCCTGGGAGAGGCAGAAAAAACAGGAGTGTTGGCATTAACACATTGGCAGCCCCAACTGGTTACAGACACAGATTTCCAATCCAAAACAGGATTATGAGACTGTAACCAAGGGAAACCTAGTACAATAATGTCATGCAGATTATACAGCACCAAAAATTTGCAACTCTCCTGATGATCAGGTTCAACCCTCATTATCACCTGAGTAGAGAACTTGGGTTTATTCTCAGCCAAAGGGGTAGAATCAATCCCCAGTAGGGGAATAGACTTCCGTAGGGGTATCAAGGGAAACCCACAACGTTTAGCAAAATCAAAATCTATCAGGTTAATAGCTGCTCCCGAATCAACAAAAGCCTGAGCAGAAAATGTGAACAGGGAGCAAATCAGGGTAACAGTCAACAGAAATTTAGTCTGAACACTACCCAAGACAACTGAGCGTGCAAAACGTCTTCCCCGCTTAGGGCAGACTGAAATAGCATGAGAGGCATCACCACAGTAGAAACATAACCCATTGCGTTTTCGAAACTCATGACGCTGTGCCCCAGAAGCCACTCTATCACACTGCATGGGTTCAGAAGCTGGTTCACAAGGCAACACCATTCCACGCATACCTCTACGCAAACGTCTGTCAATTTGAATCGCCAATGACATAGAATCATTGAGACCAGAGGGAGCAGGGAAACCCACCATAACATCTTTTACATTCTCTGACAGACCCTTCTGAAAAAGGGCTGCCAAAGCATCATCATTCCATTTGGTCAGAACTGCCCACTTTCGGAATTTCTGACAGTACAACTCAGCGTCCTCAAGCCCCTGATTTAATGCCAACAAGGTTCTTTCAGCTTGATCAGTGACATTAGGCTCATCGTACAATAACCTCAGAGCCAGAAAAAATGCATCAACATCACTCAAAACAGGGTCCCCAGGTGTCAGGGAAAAAGCCCAATCCTGAGGATCGCCGCGCAGGAGAGAGATGACAATTTGAACCTGCTGTGCTGCGTTCCCTGAGGACTTAGGTTTTAAGGCAAAAAACAACTTACAGTTATTTTTGAAATTCAGAAATTTAGCTCGATCCCCCAAAAACAAATCTGGCATGGGGATCCTAGGTTCCACAACCGGCAACCCTGCAAGATAGGAAGCAATACTCCGAACTTCAGTGGCAAGCTGATCCACACGCCAGACAACTGTGCAAACTCCATTGAGAGAAAAAAAAATCCTCCTCAGCACCCAAAGAAAAAGAGGGAAAAAAATGCAACAAACAGAAAAAAAAAATCTCTGACAACTCTGACAACTTTTTTCTTTCCACACTATTTTTCCCTTCTGTGAGTACCATATAATTTTCAGTTAGGCCGGTGATACTGTTATGTTTTGGTAGCTGAAGAGAGCAGGCAAAAACGGCAATACACCAGAGAGGTTGGAATCTACTGATTGCAGTACCCTGACTAACCACCACAACTAAAGGCAGCCTTGGAGCGTTCCTACGTTGGTCCTAGACGCCTCGTCACAGCCTGAGAGGCTAACTACACCTAAAGATAGAAAGAGGAAAGCTATCTGCCCCGGAGCAGATCCCCAAAGAACATAGGAAGCCCCCAAACATGTAATGGCGGTTAGACAAGAGGAAATACAGACACAGACAGAAAATAGTATGAGCAAAAGCTGGGGCCCAATCTGCCTGGACAGAAAAGGATAGGAAGGATACTTACTGCAATCCAAAAAAAAAACCTAAAAAAAAGCCAACGCTACTAATTGCAAAAACACCTGAGATCACACGACCTCTACCACCTAAATTAGATCTCTGATGTAACAATACTAAGCCGCAGCCACAGAAAAAACTGGAAAAGGCAAATGAACAAACAACAGTGGCTCCAGAGGAACCGAGAGGCGCCCAAGCCCCCGAGGAGGGGAACCTGGCCAACCTCACAGAAATGCAGAGAAATATGCAAATGGCAATCACAAAAACAAAAAACAGAAAAATATCTTATCTGAGAGCAGGAGAAGAGGCAAGACTCAGCAAGCTTCCAAGTGACCCAGGAAACAACGTTGAGACAAGAACAATTGATCACCGGCAACCATGATGGGGGGAAACCTCCCTTATATCCAGCCAGTCCGTGATTCCTGATTGCCAATCCTCATTGAATGGTTCAGTACCGTCTGTAACCACCAGAGGGAGCTTCTGCTCAGAATTCATTTCTAAAACATTCATAACAGCAATCCCTTTAAAAGAGTTTTCCACTACAGTTATATTGATGACTTATCCTATGGATATAATAACAGCTGATCTGCAGTATCGGCAACAGCCACCAATCAGTGTGACAGAGCTGTCATGTTCTGTTCCATACAATATTTGCATCTGGCCATTGTTGATTGATCTGATATTGGTGACTAATCCTAAGGATTTAGTAGTGGAAAATCACTTTTGAAGTTAAAGTACATAAACCCATTGTTGAGGGTTTGATTGGTGAGACCTCTACTGATTCTGAGTATAATAGGACTTTTTGGTCTCTTCACAGTTTTTCTCTGCGCTGTGAACCCTCTTGGCCACCTTCTACTGTCACATTCAAGTGAATTAGATTGGCAGAAATACTAGAAACATAATTAACCTAATGGAATGACAAGATAATTTTAGTTTCATAACTATTTGCAATAATTCTGCTGCTTGTAGATCTACTTTTATAGTTCATAGGTGTATGGGATGTGTAAACTTCTGAAAACTTAACACTTCAAATAGATGAATGTTTGTAGATACTGAGGTGTTTGATGTTAGTGAATCAGATGTGAATATCACTTTTTTGTGCTTTCGGAAACACTCGTATTCTCAACTTAACTGCATGTGCTCTCTAGCAAGTTACACAGGCATTATATGCACATTGGCCTGCGTGACACAAGTATATTTTGTGTTATATATTTTTATACTGTCTGTTGGAATGAGTCAAATTGATGATCACACAAGCAATTGCCATTTTATGTTTCTTTTTTCTTTTCCAGTGGTTTGGAAATCTTGTTACCATGAAGTGGTGGAATGACATTTGGCTCAATGAAGGATTCGCCTCTTACTTTGAATACATAGGTGCCAGTTTTATTGACCCTAAATTGAAATTGGTAGGCATTATACATTCAAATCAATGGTCGTATGCTTAAAGTGAGTCAGTTGGCACAAAATGACTGTCCAGACAAGGCGCAGGTCCTCCCTTGGCATGGCCAGTTCAGTGCATTTTTTCACCTACTTGTTTTGCATCTATCCATACTCCCTTTTCTAATATTGCTAGCTTCACAAAAGTCAGAGTAGGGAGAATATAGATGGAAAGGTACACTTAATTATTTGGCTTTTCCAAGAGAAGAGTGAGCTCCTATGCTTGGTTGGAACAGTCATTTCTTGCTGACAGACTCCCTTTAAAGGGAACCTGCCTTATTGAAAATATGAAGGCTGCATGTTATAGAGCAGGGGGAACTGAACATATGGGATTATAGGTTTGCAGGAAAAGATTCAGTATATCTTTTTATTCAATTAAATTTCTGCTCTTTCTGTGCTTTTCAGTCAATTAGGCAAAGAAAGGATAGGGATTTAAATGAGTTATATTGAATCAATCTTTACCCCCAAATGTAAATACAGGGTGGTCCAAAAGTGCAAATTGTGATGGAAAAATTGTGATGGAAAACCAGTCTGAGCACCTGCGTTGATAAAATTAAGGGTCTTTTGTATTATTGTTCAGAATAAAATTTAATTGTCAATGTTATGCTTGTGTTAGTAAATATAATTTTATATATAAATCAAAATAAATGTTATTATTTTCCGTCCACCTACTTTTGGACCACCCTGTATATATACTTATGTATAAATAATAGTAATAATATACTGCATGTATATATATATATATATATATATATATATATATACACATACACATACAGTACAGACCAAAAGTTTGGACACACCTTCTCATTTAAAGATTTTTCTGTATTTTCATGACTATGAAAATTGTAAATTCACACTGAAGGCATCAAAACTATGAATTAACACATGTGGAATTATATACTTAACAAAAAAGTGTGAAACAACTGAAAATATGTCTTATATTCTAGGTTCTTCAAAGTAGCCACCTTTTGCTTTGATGACTGCTTTGCACACTCTTGGCATTCCCTTGATGAGCTTCAAGAGGTAGTCACCGGAAATGGTCTTCCAACAATCTTGAAGGAGTTCCCAGAGATGCTTAGCACTTGTTGGCCCTTTTGCCTTCACTCTGCGGTCCAGCTCACCCCAAACCATCTCGATTGGGTTAAGGTCTGGTGACTGTGGAGGCCAGGTCATCTGGTGTAGCACCCCATCACTCTCCTTCTTGGGCAAATAGCCCTTACACAGCCTGGAGGTGTGTTTGGGGTCATTGTCCTGTTGAAAAATAAATGATGGTCCGACTAAACGCAAACCGGATGGAATAGCATGCTGCTGCAAGATGCTGTGGTAGCCATACTGGTTCAGTATGCCTTCAATTTTGAATAAATCCCCAACAGTGTCACCACCAAAGCACCCCCACAACATCACACCTCCTCCTTCATGCTTCACGGTGGGAACCAGGCATGTAGAGTCCATCCGTTCACCTTTTCTGCATCGCACAAAGACACGGTGGTTGGAACCAAAGATCTCAAATTTGGACTCATCAGACCAAAGCACAGATTTCCACTGGTCTAATGTCCATTCCTTGTGATCTTTAGCCCAAACAAGTCTGTTCTGCTTGTTGCCTGTCCTTAGCAGTGGTTTCCTAGCAGCTATTTTACCATTAAGGCCTGCTGCACAAAGTCTCCTCTTAACAGTTGTTGTAGAGATGTGTCTGCTGCTAGAACTCTGTGTGGCATTGACCTGGTCTCTAATCTGAGCTGCTGTAAACCTGCGATTTCTGAGGCTGGTGACTCGGATAAACTTATCTTCAGAAGCAGAGGTGACTCTTGGTCTTCCTTTCTTGCAGTGGTCCTCATGTGGGCCAGTTTCTTTGTAGCACTTAATGGTTTTTGCAACTGCACTTGGCGACACTTTCAAAGTTTTCCCAATTTTTCAAGACTGACTGACCTTCATTTCTTAAAGTAATGATGGCCACTTGTTTTTCTTTACTTAGCTGCTTTTTTCTTGCCATAATACAAATTCTAACAGTCTATTCAGTAGGACTATCAGCTGTGTATCCACCAGACTTCTGCACAACACAACTGATGGTCCCAACCCCATTTATAAGGCCAGAAATCCCACTTATTAAACCTGACAGGGCACACTGTGAAGTGAAAACCATTTCCGGTGACTACCTCTTGAAGCTCATCAAGAGAATGCCAAGAGTGTGCAAAGCAGTCATCAAAGCAAAAGGTGGCTACTTTGAAGAACCTAGAATATAAGACATATTTTCAGTTGTTTCACACTTTTTTGTTAAGTATATAATTCCACATGTGTTAATTCATAGTTTTGATGCCTTCAGTGTGAATTTACAATTTTCATAGTCATGAAAATACAGAAAAATCATTAAATGAGAAGGTGTGTCCAAACTTTTGGTACTGTATTGTACATACATACAGCCATGGACAAAAGTTTTAGTACCCTTGAAATAGTTCTAGAAAATGAATTATTTGTCCCAGAAAATTATTGCAATTTTGTTTGTTTTGTGTTTGCATTGTTATACACATCTTTGTTTCCTTTATGTGTATGTCCAATTTGCCTTTTTTTTCTCAGTTTTTCTTGGTTTGTTCAAACACACAAAAGAAATAAACATGTGTATAACAGAACATGTTTCCTCCTCTCGGCATGCTTGAAATGTCTCTCTCCGCAAGGAGAAACGTTACCGATTGGATCCCGGTCAGACGCCTTTCACCCAGCCAAACCTGATCTCACACTTTGCACTGATGAGGGGCAGTTTCCGGAAACACAGTGTCTGCAAATTGAGATTCTGGTTTGGCTTTTATCCTGTCATGTGACAAGGTTTGTTAAAGGGTCAACACTGACTTTTAGGATTGCTATTTCCAATAGGTGGCACTAGAGTTCTAGTCCTCTGCCTCTCTGAAGAGACAATTAACAAAACATGTGTAATTGCAATAATTTTCTGGGAGAAATACTTCATTTTCTGAAACAATTTAAAGGGTGCCAACACTTTTGGCCATGACCGTATATTATATTATATTATTATTATTATTGTGTATTTATTCATCTGCTCAGCTCCTCTTGCTTTATAATATTTTGCATTTTCTGTGTGACAGGTTCGCTTATGTTGAGATTTGTCAATTTCTCAGTTGTTCTTGTCTGATAGCTATCAGATTATAGTTATCCTACCTATCTCATATTTATTTTAGCGTTGTAGGTTCTTCACATAATTTCATGTAAACTCAACAACAATCCCAACCCGTGGACTTGGAGGGATAAAGAGGCATGAACATAGAGATGTAAAAATTACAATATTTTATTAGGAATAAATTAAAAAGAGATCATTTCAAATTTAAACAAACAGTTTTCAAATAAAAGTAGCAAAGTGTAAACTATCAATAGCTGGAGGCTTAGCCACACTTCAGGCTTTTTCCATTGGGGCATGAGTGAAATCTTCATGCTCATGCCTCTTTATCCCTGTGAGTCCATGGGTTGGGATTGTTGTTGAGTCTATAATTATGAGGTTACTTTATATTTAGTTTGGACTTATGTGATAATAATTCCATGTAAGGGGTAATGGAGAGCTCCTTTATAATGTAGTTGCTCTTACATTCATTTCTTTCCCTTACGTTTTAGCTTCAGTTATAGTTTTTATAGATAATTAAATAGCTCCATGATTATGTGAGGCTCTCAGATATAGGGCACAATAATACTTTGAACAGCTATGAGATGTTCCAGGCTATATGTGCTTTTTCATTGTTTTGTTTTGTATGCAAGTAAATCCACATAGTTTTATTATTTGTTAATCTTCCTTGAACTATATTTTGAAGCTATACTTACATTGAGATGTTAGATTTTGTAGGTCCATAAAACAAATTGCATTAATGGAACAGGAGCAATCTTACCAACCAACATCTAATTTTTCCTGGTGATGATTGATGGTGTCAGGAGAAGCGAAAGCAATAGATTTCTATTTTAAGAAAATTGGTGCCTACTACATCAGTAGTAATGCCCTGACATCACTTAGGCATAAAGGTTCTATTTTTTTTCCTATATTCTTATTTTATGGAGGGACTTTTGTAAAATATAGTATTTAAAGCATTAAAGCAGTCAATTATTCCAATCTACATAATGCTGTCCATGAACACGAGGTGTTGGCTTACAACCATCTCTCTTTATCACCTCATAAATGTGCATGTATGTATGTATGAGCACGATTGTTTAATGGGATAAGCCACTTGGTGGTATCCATTCAGGCATATTAAAATCCAACATGCTAGATCCCTCAACATCTAAGACATTGAGGTGGTCCCAATACAAACTATCATGACCCAAGTAAGGTACAAGCAGAATAGGTGACTGCTTAGGGTGCTATTATGTTCTGAGTGCCTAATTACAAGACTGAAACAAAATGCTGTGCCTTTAAATGCCTGTGGTATTCGCAGGTACGCGGGACGCAGTAATGAGTCAGAGACGGAGCAAGCTTTAACTGTAACTTTATAAGGGTTTTTTTTGTATGAACAACAGGCAAAGATTAGTTCTCCACGCAGGGAAACTGTACACAATGCACAATACAACGAACTAACGAATACTCGGCGAGAGTTAAGACCTATAGGGCAGCGGTATGGCCGTCCAATGCTCTAAGGTAATAAACAACGGGTAACAGAGTTTCACTTAGCTTCTCGGACGTTCTGTAGAGCTGTGGTCCGGTGGATGTTCGCCTGGCATCTCAGCTGCCGGGCCCAGCCGGTAAGGAGCTGCCGTAAGCCTCGAGCGTTCCCACGCTCAGGCGCAATGGAGCACAACAGGCCCTGGAGAAATCCTCTGTCGTAGAGTTCACCCCTCCAGGAGGCAAGATGGCGGCAGCTGTCGAGTCTGTCGGATAGGCCACAGCCGCGGGCTGGAGCGCAGGTGATGGGACACAGGCCGCAGCCGTGGGCTGACGTGAGACAGCGCAGTCGCGGCTGCAAGCGGGCAGGCCGCAACTGCGGGCTGGAGTGTGGCGGTGGCAGCCGCAGCTGACAGAGTTCTCCTGCCTCTCCTCTCCACTCAGGATTGTCCTCTCCCCGAGTAACGCTAGTCCTTAAGCTTGCTTACGGGTGCCCTCTGGCCCTGCCTGTCTCTCAAGTCCTCGTCAGGGTTAACCTGCTTCCTTCTCCTCAGTCTCTGCGTGGAGTCTATCCTGGGGATTTCCCGGACTCTCTTTATAGTCGCCCCGCCCCTTTCCTTCCAGAACCATCTGCCAGCTGTCCTGCCGTTCCTTCCCCGGGAACCTCCCCCCTGGGAACCTAAGTGACAGCCCCCTTGGTTCCGGCCTGGGCACACAGCGGGTGCTCTCTCCCCTACATGCCTTTGTACAATCAGGTAGTTAATAATACCGTAAATAATGGGATCTAATGGTTGCTTCCTTTTACTGCAGCTTTTTATATGAATCTGTCATATGAATCAGAGTGCATCAACGTGCCCCCAATACACTTCAAGGCTAATTTGCATGTGGCTTCAAAGCTTGAGTTCCCAGCGCTGGTACATCAGATTATTGCAGAATAGGTATAATTGTATGGCTGTACAAGGACCTATACAGCCATTCCACCAGTTTTAGAAGTAAAATTTCCCCAATGAGTTCCCATTAAATTGAAGATTGTTATGCTGAACTTCATTGACTGAAAGTGGTGGGTCCAGATTCTGAAACCTTTGCATTGAGCACCATGTGAGCTTGATTTAAGCCATGTACAATTGACTGACAACTGTGAAAATGGCAAAATTATCTACTAAGGGAGCATAGATAAAGGAAGAGAACTGGGATGTGATGTACAATGGCAAATAAACAGGCTTTGCTTTAAGAACTCATAGACAGTCCATATGGTGTCAGTGTGGACACCACAATCTTCAGTAACATTAAGGATTCTAGAGAAGGAGACTTCCATCATATGGCATGCGGTGATACATACCACACTATTTTTTTCTCAATCCATGTGAAAAACAACTCACAGATGTAGACCAACACCCCTAAGTAGTCTATGGGAGTTGTATTAAAGATCCGTAAACCATCTATCCAGAAGATGGCATTGTGCATGAACACCTAAGTAACAGATTCACTACACTTAATATCCAGTGGAATGGAATAGAACATGTTACAATGAATATATAGATTAGTAATACTTAGATTAATAGCTAAAAAACATTTGATCTACAGAGTCATTTACAAAAGTTCTCATCTTATAATGTCCATTTTCATTAGCAGGGGGCAACGATAATAATTTATGTAAATTACTCTACTCGATTTTTGCACAGAATGGGACTATAATCATGATAAATATATGAATCATCTGAAGCTTTTACATGAGAGCTCAAAAAAGATAGCAAATCGAAAATATTTTACGGAGGTCACTTAGTGTGTCAAGAGTAACTTTAGGATTCATTTATAAAAGGAAGCAATCTCATTTATATTTTTCTTCTGCCTCTTGTAAAACATTTGTTATGGCAGCTTTTATGGGCAGTAACAGTGATTCTCTTTTGTTCTTTTCATCCTGGCGGCATGTAGTTTACTATGGGTTTCAACATAAAAAGCATTAACCTCAAACTGGAAATAAATTTGCTGGTATCTGAGAGCCTGGAGTAATTATCACTTATGCTGTGAGAAGGAGCAAGCTGTGCCAGTCAGATAGCAAATGGCGTTTTCCTCTTCATACAATGCAGAAGGATTTTTCAAAAAACCCAAATCAATGTTGAAACGAAAATATTTTTGCAAAAGTTAGAAATACAGTGATAAATGAAAATTATTATGACTGAACCATCGTAACTGAGCAGGACAGGGTTTGTATCAGAATAGAAGAGCAATTGCATATTTAGAAGCCAACATTTGCCTCTCTTGGAAGAATCATTTTGACAAAAATGTGTTGGTCTTGAAAGATCATGTGCAGAGTTTCCTCTTCAAACTTGATGTTGTCCACCAGATGATTACATTTTTTTCATCACTTTTACTATCATCTAGTGTCACACTAGGAAGCTCTGGTTGGTGCACAATAGAATAATGGGCCCCTCAAACAAAAGTGTCCCAGAGGTCCAGCAGAATACTTAGTAATTATGAGCTTCCGTTGAATCTCATCCATTTCTCTTAGGGTCTGATCCTCATGGGCTGAACAGATGGAGCATGGGCCTCAGAATAATTTCTATGGTGTGCCCAAGGAACTACAGACTGAAGTTGAGCGCTCATGGAGAACTGAACTTAGGCAAAGAAAAGCAGCTACGAGTTAGATGAACAATTACTTAACTTCGAAGAGGTGGCATAATATTAGAAAAATCATTGCCTATTTATTCTAAAAACAGCACTTTTCTTATACCTGGGTTTTGGCAAATCAGCCACTTTAATTTGAGCTATAACATTAGGCACAGCCCATAAATAAAACCACAAAAAAAACACTCTTTTTAAAAGTGGTCAGTTTTTGTTCTTTTGATATTCAGTCTGATCCTTAAGGGTATGCCACACTAAACAGCGTCGCTAACGAGATCGCTAAAATACGTCACTATTTAGCGATCTCGTTCGTGACGCTAACATGTGTGGCATGTAGCAACGACGTGGCCCCTGCTGTGATCTCGCTGATCGTTCACTAGAGTTCTGGACCGTATTTAGATCGTTGGCGTCCCGCTGGTGACGCTATATCGCTGTGTCTGGCACCTTTTGTGAGCGATGTGCGCTGTTTTTTACATCGCAATGACCGTTAAAGTCGCTAATGAGATCGCTAACTTATGCGTCTACGATATAAATCAGCTACACAATTAAAACATCATAAAACGTTCATAGCTTTCGTTTGTTTTGAATCTCAGATACATGCTACCTTAAGGGTATTCGATTTTGTTTCTTTTCAATCTGCCATATGGTCCCAAAGAATGGGCCCTTTTTATTTATGATATTATCTTTACCAAAGTGGCAGTGCTCACAATGTAATCTTCAGAGCACCATAAAAGCACTTTAAAGGGTCTATATTGACGTAAAGGATTGATACATCAAATAGGTGGCACTAGACTTCAAATCCTTTTCCTCTCTAAATAGGATATTTGCATTTTTAATTTCACATCTAAAGGTAGATATTAACTTTTCAGATTGCTATATTGCAATAGTTGGCACTACATTTCCAGTCCTATTCCTTTCTGAAGAGGTTTTCATATGGTTGAAAAATGCACATGTAGTTTTAAATACTGTTTTCTCCTGCAAGTGAATTTAACATTTCGAAAATATACAAAATGCCAGTGAGCTTTTGTAATATCTTATTTATGTATACTTTCACTCTGCTACAAAGAAAAAACACATTTGCACAAAATAAAGCCACGGTGAACAGCGCTAAAGAATTTTATTTAATGACAGAAAGCATTCATAGAAAAGAGTGGGCAATGGGTTTGGTGTCGCGTGGAAACATATGATCAGTCGGATAGCTTAATTATTATTTTAATCTGTTTTTTAAGATTTCATGATAAAGAAGAATATACAAGTGGTACTATCAGTCTTTATGCCTTTATTATCAGGAATAAGGGTCCACTCCTTTGGCTATGTAATTTCAAAATGACAACCCTCCATGTGAAGATACAGTATATTTGTGTTATAGCTCGTACTTATGTAGCACAGTGTATTAGATATCCTTTTAGACTTTGTCTCTGACAGGACCTAATATGAGTACAATGGTGGCAGGTTGTCATGGGAGCCCATAAGCACTATGCAACCAACGTTGCTCCAATGGGCTCACAGAGGAAGCCCTCTCCTTCTGTAAACTACTTAAGTGTCATGAGCACCACCTACAGAAATATATGCACTTACACACCTTGGCGTGATGTCAGTGAAATTATGAATAGTTGTCTCAAGCATGTTCTGTGATAATGAATGCACTTGGGCCCACAAATCATCAAGATCCACTGCTGACAGTTCTGTTTGCAATGACCGATCAATGACGTCTCAAATGTGCTCAATAAGAAACAAGTAGGGAGATGCTGAGCATGGAAACACAATGAGCATGCAGGTGCTCATAGTGCACGAGCAGTATTCAGCCTGGTGTTGTTTCTTGTAAAGGTCCTAGACACTTGAAAAGTGCAGTACATGGTTCATGAATGCTGAGTTGTTAGCATCATGCGGCTACCGAACATATGACTCCCCACGCTAATGCATGATAGGCCCTCGTGAAGCTTTTATGGTGTTCCATGCTGTTCTAGATGAGACTGAAGGCTGGATGGAGTTAATGAAGGGGAAGGAGCATTATCAACTTCATGATGAGTCCAGGCTTTGCCTTGGATCAATGATGCTGACATTCGTCTGAGACCACATGGCAATTGCCATGAAGAGGTCTCACGAGGGACATCACATCAGCCCTATTGACATAATCTATGCAAATGTATGATGGCCAATCTTTAATCTCATTCAGGTACGCTAGAAATCAGTGTTACATTGATTTGGTAGGGAACCATGGTACAACCATTCTCCAAATGTCCAGGAATTGTTCAGAAACATTAACTGGATGCTGGCTACTGTGAGCCCGAGTTAAACACTACCATGGGCTGAGCGTGTGCGGACATCGGGCAATGGTTGGTAATTGCAAAGGGAGCTGCTAGCCCATCTTGATGATTTTACATGCCAATTCAGCATGGCAGAAAATTTCCTCAGAAATCCATTAGTAATCTTATGACACGGCTTGGCATGTACGGTAAGGCGGAATTCTGGTGTGGCTTCATACTTATACTGATAATGGAGATATTGAAAACTGTTCCATGTTTTTGATAATTTCATAAATTAAAATACTATGGGCCTGTGATTCTGTGAACTCACACCTCCCTTCTAATGTCAATTTCAATTGAAAGCTGTAATTGATAAAACTTAAGGATTAGTCATGAAGCACAATTTATCAAAATTAACATGAGAAATTGAGAAGCTTTGTCCATAGTAAAAATCCGATTCCAAGTGACCTAATTGGCTGTGGACAATTTTTCCACTTTTCCTTTGCAACTAGTTGATATTTTATTTGGTAATTTCTAGTTCTTATGATCACCTGAAATGTCTGATATAAGTAGGAAGGCTGCCTTCATTCATTACTCTTAGTAATAATTCAGGGTCATTCTTTTTTTTTTCAATTTGTCTCAAATATTGATATATTAGTGCTGTTGCCTTATTTGGTTAATGATGAATTGTGTCTTTTTTATTTTACTTTTTTTTTAAAATCTGATTAGAATTCTTATAAACATATCACAAATGACTTCATAAATGCGAGGCAATGATGGCTGTTCTTTCACTAGATTCATGGTAAGGTTAAATCTTAATAAAAATAAAACTTTATATTTAATTAATGAAAAATGTACTCTCATAGTGAATATACAGACAATTTGCATACTGCCAAATATGCACTAATGATGATATTATTCTGCAGAATGACAATCTATATGCACAAATTAAAACATCTTTGAAAGGACACGGGATCGCAGGATCAGTGAAAAGAAAGAAGAAATAATAATGTGAGCATCATGATCCAATATTGATTCTTCCCTATCGGTAACATGCTAATTAGCAATAATGTTGCTTGAAGTTTTGCATGCGTGGACGGTAATCTGGTTAGATTGGATCAAAAGACAGACTGTCTTCACTTCATGGATAACGTTCTGATTATGATTATGCAAACTGCACTATGTGAACCAGGCCTAAGAGTGTAGATAGAAATCTCTGTTACGTTCACTCACACACCGTATTTTCGGTCGAGGGTTGTCGGTGAAAAAAACAGGCTAGACAGTGTTTATCATGGCAGGCAAAACGATTTTTTTTTTATTCCTACTGAATTGCATGTGAGAAAAATCGCAGCATGCCAGTTTCTCAAAACGATGAGACGCACCATTCATGCTTGGGCACAAAAAAAATTGATTCCAATGAGACAAGTAGCATCCAACGATTACAGGATATTGCAGTTCTGTATCACGGAAATGTAAATGGTTCTGTAAAAGATTAATAGCTGCTCCTGTAAATAGAGATTTTATATGGACGGGAGACAAGTGAGAACACAATGTCAAGTTCTGGTTTGAAACGCAAGTGATTTTATACACTCGTTGCCTACCTTACAATGATGGACAGACAGTAATTAATTCGTAAATGCTACAATCTGTAAATATATGGAGTAAAGCAGTGATACACATATTTGACATCCATTCATTTACTTGGCTTTGCAGAGACCCATTGAAAAGGGTTTAAAAATTGAGAGTTCGACTGGCAGGTTCCGCAAACAGATCTTTCATTATTCATTTAGGTATATACACCAATTGGACCAAAATCACTTACTATTCACATTCTTCTGTTCTACCCCTGGTGTCCCCAGCTAGTATCCTGGCAGTCTCTTCCAGCGGAGGGCATCAGGTGACCAATGCAGCCAATCAGCATCCCTTGATTGGCTGCAGCATTAACATTGCATTTGGGAAGGCGGAAAGAAGGAGACTATATCTTCTAACTCTGATGGAACGTAATGGCTGTAGTTAACCAGTAGCTCCTGATTGATTATACTGGACACCTGCTGCTCCCCAGCCAGGAAACCAGCGCATTGTACCGGCAGTAGGACATAGGACAAGCAGTAGATGAATACCACATGTGGTTTTATATATTTTTTTTTAGTTTTGGCATCCCCATTCGCCCATTTTTAAAATATTATTAAGTATTTACAGTATAACCAGTTCTCTATTTTGTGCATACAAAGTTTTTACATTACCTGTTACTGAATATGCGATATCTGCAGACAATAAAGCAGAACTCCCTTTTTAACAACAGGCAGCTGCTTTAATCCGAATGGCTTCAACCTTCCTGACAGAGACACTCTTCCTCAAAGGGATCAGCGTGAGTTTAGAAAATCATTTTTGGAATTTATAAACTATTGGCAATATAAGACTAGACAGACACATCTGATTCATTGATACCCCAAGGATCTCTGCTTACCGCCTGAAGAAGTAATGACCTTCCATTTGTCTCATCACAGTCGTACTTGAAGAAATTTGCGTTTTCAAATGCTGACCAGGATGGTTTGTGGAATCATTTACAAATGGTACTTTTTCTATATTTCTTCCAAACTGCGGCATGCGCATAATATTTAATTGCACTATTCCTTTTTAATATTTACTAATTTGTATCAGATAGTTTATAATTAGTGATGGGCAAGCATGCTCAGATAAGGTGTTATGCCAGCTCCGAGCACGCTTGTGTGCTAATAGAGTATGCGAGTCCCCACAGCTGCATGTCTCGTGTCTGTTCGACAACCGCAACACTTGCAGGGGATTGCCTAACAAACAAACATTAATTATGTATTGGTTGTTGTACAGTAAATACAAGTCCACTGCTAGTGTAAAGATAGTGTATAGTATATAGTATGGATATATTTGTTATACAGGTAGAGATACTAAGATTTACTAAATGAACACTTAAAAAATGTAATTTAATTTTTTATGTATATTAATTAAATACTGTTGATACAAACAACAACATGGCTCATTTTCTAAGTTTATAGATGACCAGGATGAAGTTAAGTTACCAGTGCCACTGAAAAACATTATGGATTCATGGACATGGAAAAAAGGCATGCCTCTGGTAACACTCAACACTCTACTGGTACGCTAAGTCAAGGAGTGTTGAAGATAGGCAATCATGAAAACTTCACCAATGATTCCAAGTATGTCTATATAATGCAAAACAGGAGTATTGCCCACTGTAAAAGAGTACTAAATACTTATGGCAATAGTTTAAACCATATGTACAGTTGTGCTCAAAAGTTCACATACCCCTGCAGAATATTTGCTTTCTAGGGCCTTTTTTCAGAGAATATGAATGATAACACCAAAATGTTTTCTCCACTCATGATTAGTGGTTGAGTGAAGCCATTTATTGTCAAACTACTGTGTTTTCTCTTTTTAAATCATAATGACAACCCAAAACATCCAAATGACCCTGATCAAAAGTTCACATACCCCATTTCTTAATACCGTGTGTTGCCCCCTCTAACATCAATGACAGCTTGAAGTATTTTGTGATAGTTGTGGATGAGATTCTTTATTTTCTCAGATGGTAAAGCTGCCCACTCTTTTTGACAAGTAGGCTCCAGTTACTGTAAATTCCTGGGCTCTCTAGCATGAACTGTGTGCTTGAGATCTCCCCATAGTGGCTCAATGATGTTGAGGTCAGGAGACTGAGATGGCCACTCCAGAACCTTCACTTTGGTCTGCTATAGCCAATGACTGGTCGACGTGACATTGTGTTTTGGATCGTTGTCATGTTTGAACGTCCAAGTACGTCCCATGCACAGCGTCCGAGCTGATGATTGCAAATTTGCCTCCAGTATTTGCTGATAACATGCTGTATTCATCTTTCCTTCATCTTTGATCAAGTTTCCTGTGCCTTTGTAGCTCACACATTCCCAAAACATCAGCGATCCACCTCCGTGCTTTACAGTAGGAATGGCGTTCCTTTCATCATAGGCCTTGCTGACCTCTCTCCAAATGTAAAGTTTATGGTTCAACTTTGGTCTCATCATTCCAAATTACCTTGTTCCAGAAGTTTTGAGGCATGTCTCTGTGCTGTTTTGCGTATTTTAGGTGAGATACTTTGTGGCATTTGCACAGTAATGGCTTTGTTCTGGTGACTTGACCATGCAGCCCATTTTTCTTCAAGTGTCTCCTTATTGTGCATCTTGAAACAGCCACACCGCTAGTTTTCAGATAGTCCAGTATTTTAGCTGATGTTATTTGTGGGTTTTTCTTTGCATCCCGAACAATTTTCCTGACAGTTGTGGATGAAATTTTTGTTGGTCTACCTGACCGTGGTTTTGTTTTTACAGAGCCCCTGATTTTCCATTTGTTAATCACAGTTTGAACGCTGCTGACTGGAATTATCAGTTCCTTGGATATCTTTTTGTATCCCTTTCCTGTTTTATACAGTCCAACTACCATTTACCATAGATCCATTGACAATTCTTTTGCTTTCCCCATGACTCACAATCCAGAACCATCAGTGGCTGGATGAAAGATGCAAGAGCTGTCTGGATCTCAGAAACTCACTCAGCTTTTATGCACACACACTGATTACAAGCAAACAGTTCACAGGTGAGGATGTTACCTTTAGCAGCCATTCAAACCCATTTGTGTCGACTTCTGTGCATGTTATCAGGCCAAAATCACCAGGGTAAGTGAACTTTTGATCAGGGTCATTTGGATGTTTTGTGTTGTCATTATGCTTTAAAAAGAGAAAACACAGTAGTTTGACAGTAAATGGCTTCACCCAACCACTAACCATGAGAGGAGAAAAAATTTTGATGTTTTCATTCATATTCTCTGAAAAAAGGCCAAGAAAGCAAAAATTCTGCCGGGATATGTAAACTTTTGAGCACAACTGTATATCTTCTATATTTATATTCTATAAAATCTATAGCCAGAGCATTAAAACTACCTGCATAACATTGTATAGGTCACACCTTTGACCCATGGAAATCTGGACTCTACAACACCTGTCATTAGTTAAACACCACAAAGTAAATTAAATTAGTAATTTCAGAATGAAATAATTTTTAACAGAAATTTGAAGTTACTTTTTTAGAGTAGAAAAAGTGTGTTTTAGATTTGACAAAACTAGAACATGTAAATATACAGAGCATGAACTTTTACACAATTGAAATCCAAAGGATTGAACCCTCATTGCGAATTAGGTTTATTAGCAAAGTTTACAAACTTTCTACTGTTTCCAATAAAACAATCAAATAAGAATAATTTAAATATCTCAAAACAACTAATATGACAGGTGGTTTCTACAAATTCAATGCAAAATGCCACTTTTACTATGGCAGCCTTAGAGCTTTTAAAGTTATTCAACCCCATTCATGACATTCATATTTTGTACTAGCCCTTTTGGATGTTATGACCTGCTGCAAACTTGATTTATAGCCAGACATTAGCTAAGGCAGGAATCATAGCCTATTTCTTATAGGTCAGTGATGGCGAACCTTGGCACTCCAGCTGTTGTAAAACTACAGCTCCCAGCATGCCCTTGCAACCTGCAGCAGTTGAGGCAGCAGCTGAGGCTGGGAGTTGTAGTTCTCAAACAGCTGCAGTGCCAAGGTTCGCCATCACTGTTATAGGTGATGACCTCTAGTTCATTAATATTCTTGGGTTTGCATGGAGCAAATGACATCTTCATATCTCACAAAAGATATGGGGTTCTAGCCAGGTTGTTGTGACTGCTACTCCAGAATCTTCCAGGACTTCGTATGAAACCAAACTTTGGTGGATTTTGAGGTACATTTGGGATCACTGTCCTGTCAGATGACTCAACGACACCTAAGCTTTTGCTTCTTTACAATAGGCATGACATATTCTCATAGGATTTCCAGATACTTGATTGAACCCATATTGCTTTCCTCATCCTGCAGATTTCTAGAGAAAGCAAAGCAGCCTACCACCATGCGTCACTGTAGTCAGAGTGTTCTTTTTGGCACATGCTTCATCCATTCATAGGCATCAAAGTTAAAATAGTCGGCACGTGACCACAAGTATTCAAATCATATATATGTGGTCATGTGAATGCAAACCTGCACAGGGAATTCAGAGAAAGTATGACAATGTGTGCATCGCACACTGTCATGATTCAGCAGTCTGCAATCTCATAGAGTGATTTCATACTTTTTTTGTTAGACCAGACAACCCTTTTAACTTTTTAGACAACTCTTCTTACTTTGCCATATTTATAATATGCAATTAAACATCACAGTCAGCAAACCCCTAGCCAGTCCAGGTATTTAATGTGTTATATCTCGAGCACAACTGGTGAAACTAATGCTGGAGACAACATCTGGTTTGCAAATGATTCATCTTATGAGGAATTGTTTTTGGGAAGTTGAATAATTCTATGACAGTCATAGTCATTAAAAGTGAACAGAGCGGTCTGTGTGGACTTTCATTTTGTCCTTCTTAGACCATATTCTTTTCTTGCCACCATGCACTGGTTTTGGTCTCGGCACCAGTGCAATACATAAGTATGTTTTCTTATTATATATTCTTGGTCTGTTTTCATTCTCAGCCCCTTTTATTGTGTCCCTCTGCATATATATATTTATCTGTTTTACATCTGCGGATGATTGGGATTTTCTACCTCTATGATATATACATTTTTCATAGGGTTCTCTGTACATTATATATATAAAATATATATATATATATATATACACTATACGTGTTAGTTATTTCTTCAGGTTATTTATTGCATGCATGACTATTTCATGTTTTGTATTGTATACCCTAATCTTGTCCGCACCTTGGCAGGTACTCTTGAATGGGTTTACCCTAGTTTTTTAATTATGTTTTATTTTGCACTGTTTGTTAGTGTGTGCCAATAAAGCTTTTTTCATATTTTTTCATATATTATGGTGTAGTATGCATAGTTATGGTAGTGCTTTTCTTGTTCTGTTCATTGATCATTACTACTGGTTTTGCACCTCCCCTTATTAATTGGATACATGGTGCGCCCAATTCGCTACATATTATAGTCATTAAAGGGAATCTGTCACCCTAAATTGGCAGGATATTTAAGTGATGGCAGTCAGGTCAGATGGGCGGTGTTTTTGGGTACTTGCCTTAACATGTTGTTCGCCGCTGTCTCCATTATTTCTGGGAATTGTAGTCGTTGCCCTCCATATAACGCGCCTGCGCATTGCAATCTTGAATTGCACACGCGCAGTATGCTTTGCCCGCAGATTGCAATGCGCAGGCGCGTTATATGGAGGGCAACGACTACAATTCCCAGAAATAATGGAGACAGCGGCGAACAACATGTTAAGGCAAGTACCCAAAACACCGCCCATCTGACCTGACTGCCATCATTTAAATATCCCGCCAATTTAGGGTGACAGATTCCCTTTAAAAGTGGCATTTTCTGTTGAATTTGGAAACACCACTTGTTTTGTTGAGCTATTAAAATTATATTAGTTTGTTTTTTTATTGAAAAAAGCAGAAAGTGTGTAAACGTTGCTACTAAAGGTACTGTCACACTAGGCGAGATCGCTAGCGATATCGCTTAAGCGACAGCGATTTTATGACGCAGCAGCAACATCGTCAGCGACGTCGCTGTGTTGACATGTAGCAGCGATGGCGATGTGGCCCCTGCTGCGATGTCGCTGATCGTGCACGAACGTTCTGGACCATTTTTTGGTCGTTGGCGTCCCGCTGGTGAGCCTGAATCGCTGAGTTTGACACCCTTTAGGAATGACGAGCGACCTCGTTGGCGACTCATGTCAGCAGCGCAGGCGGGACTAGGTTTTAACGCCCCTCAGCTCCGATTGGTGGCCACATCTAGTCCTTTGTGCGTTGTTGCGAGGATACTATGGTGTGTGGGGTCTTGCGATCCTGTCAGAGTCGCTACAGCGCTTCATCTTTGCCATTTATACAAGACGTTTTTGGGATCCTGAAAAAATGAATTCAGGGCAAACGCAATAGCGGCACAGACCGGATCGCAGTAGCTGCAAAGCAGAAGGCTAGCAGGACGCAGTATGGAACGATGCTGGAAATTCGTATGAACCACTTGTGTCGTCTTTCATGACGCGGACGTCCAATCACTAAGCGAGAGCTGTGACTTTTGACATACAGTGACCACCAATCTGTGCTGAGGGGCGTGGAAAAGGTTGCGCTCAATCTTTAACAATACATGCTGTGTGACAGGTCCCAACGACCGCCGAGGTCGTTATACAGATCGCTGATCACTGATGTGTCGTTTATGAGATCTTCCTGTTTGGAAGCTACTAGCGACCATATAGCGATCACACCAACGATCTCGCCAGGTCGTGTCGTTGTCATGATCGCTGGTGCGATCGCTTAGTGTGACAGTACCTTAAGCCTAATTTGCAATGGGGCTGAATGGCCAAGTAACAATTACAGCATATTGCAACTGTAGCAGGCCCAGTCTCCGAACATTTAGAAAAAAAATACTTATTTTTTCAAGATTTTATGTTAAAGACATATTTTTATAGTAAAATATTGGCGGTGTAGATGTTTTTTTTTCTACATTTCCTTTAATACTATCTATTGCATATTAAAATACAGTTCAGCCTGAAATGTTTCAATGTTTGTTCAAATTTAAAACAAAAAATTCCAAAATTTTGATCTAAATAAAAATAACAAAATAATTGATATTTACACACAGCTGCTCAAGCACTGTCTCTCTGCTGCTCCTCAATGGTCTTTGTTGATGTCATTGCATGTGTCTGCTGCGGTCAATGACTCAGCTCAGTATCTGGCTGCAGTAGTCCCATGCTCTTAATGTGATATCACTGCTGCAGCCATCTCAGCAAAGACCAGTGGAGCGCGTCAGAGAGGCAATGCTGGCGTGGCCGTAGGTAAATCATTATTGTGTTATTTTTTTACAGATCAAGGTTTTGGATATTTTATGTTGGAAAGTGGAGCAACACTTTGTGTTCACACTATTCAATGAGCCTTCACTATTGACTGTGACACTGCTGAACTACTGAAAACCTTTCCCCAATTTATTACTAGGGTATTCTCCAGAAAATTTTGTGTTCAAGACAGAGGCATAGCTAGGGGCTCAGCTCAGGGTGGGGAAAAAGACATCTGCAGTGAGCTCATAACCTATGTATAGTAATGTAATAATGCCCCCTGAGTCTCCCCATGTATAGTACTCGGACGCGTCCGCTCTTCGCCAGTCCTTACACTGGCTGCCCATTCATTATAGGATCCAATTCAAAGTACTTGTTCTCACCCACAAAGTTCTCCACAGTGCAGCACCCCCCTACATCTCCTCCCTCATTTCTATCTATTGGCCTAAACGACTGCTGCACTCTGCAAACGACTTTCAACTAACCTCTGCACTAATCTGTACCTCCCACTCCCGACTCCAAGACTTCTCCCGTGCTGTGCCAATCCTCTGGAATGCTCTACCCCAAGAAATTAGTACTATCCACAATTTGCATGGTTTCAGGCGCTCCTTTAAAACACATTTGTTCAGAGCGGCCTATCACGTTCACTAATCAAAGTCATTCTATGTGTAAGTGTGTGTGTGTGTAGCCCATTCACTATCTCCATCCATCCCTCACTCCCTCAAGATGGCTGGACCATCAATGTAAATACACGATTGTATATACACACCTGTACTTTGTATCTCCCCCACCTCATTGTAGATTATAAGCTCTCATGAGCAGGGTCGTCTCAGGGTCGTCTCATTTTGCTTTAATTATTGTATTGTTAACGTTGTTACTTATGACTTGGGTTTTGAAACTGTTAAACTGTAAAGCGCTGCGGAATATGTTGGCGCTATATAAATAAAGATTATTGTTATTATTATTATGTATAGTGATGTAATAATGTGATAATGCCCCCTGAGTCTCCCCATGTAATGTAATAATGTAATAATGCCCTCTGAGTCTCCCCATGTATAGTAATGTAATAATGTGATAATGCCCCCTGAGTCTCACCATGTGTAGTAATGTAATAATTCCCCGAGTCTCCCCATGTATAGTAACGTAATAATGTAATAATGCCCCCTGAGTCTCCCCATGTAAAGTAATGTGATAATGCCCCCTGAGTCTCCCCATGTATAGTAACGTAATAATGTAATAATGCCCCGAGTCTCCACATGTATAGTAACGTAATAATGTAATAATGCCCCCTGAGTCTCCACATGTAAAGTAATGTAATAATGCCCCCTGAGTCTCCCCATGTATAGTCACATAATAATTTAATAATGCCCCGAGTCTCTCCATGTAAAGTAACGTAATAATGTAATAATGCCCTCTGAGTCTCCCCATATAGAGTAATGTAATAATATTATAATGCCCCCTGAGTCTCCCCATATAGAGTAATGTAATAATATTATAATGCCCCCTGAGTCTCCCCATGTATAGTAACGTAATAATGTAATAATGCCCCCTGAGTCTCCCCATGAAGAGTAATGTAATAATGTGATAATGCCCCATGAGTCTCCCCATGTATAGTAATGTAATAATGCCCCCTGAGTTTCCCCATGTATAGTAATATTAGCCCCAGAGTTCACCCCACATAATTTAATAGAGTCCCAAGTTCCTGTTTATATTGTTATAATGCCCTCTGTGACCCTCATATAGAGTAATAACACCAAATAATGCCCCTTGAGTATCCCCCCTACATATAATAATAATGTCCTTGAGCTCCTGCATATACTGTATAGTTATATTTACCTCTAAATCCCCCCACATACAGACATACAGTTATAATGGCCCCTGAGTTTCCCCCACATACAGTAATGATGGCTCCTGTGTCTCCTGCACATAAAGTAATATTGAGTTCCTCTACAAAAAAAGCAATAATGCAGCAGAAAATAAAAAAATGCTATATATTTTCACCTAACCCTGGATCCTGGGGAGTGCACTGGCATAGTCAGCATCCCGACCCGGGCAGAGCAACATGATATCATCATCGCACCAACTGTGCCCGGACTCTGACATCCTGTGCGTGCCCCCTGCCATTCTGAATGCTGCACAGCTAAAATAACCAACTAAGCAACACTTATACTTAGTTCAGAAAGTCCAGTACATTTAACCAGCATCATTTTTGTATAAATGCAAATGTATGTTCTATATTTTTCCTAAAATAATATTCAAAGAGTAGTGAGCACTTTTTTTTTGTACAGTCATACATGGATTATTCCTATTTCTTGGATGAAAAACGGAGTCCGGCAACCATCACTATGGCTAGATACTAAGACAAGTAGGTAATAGGTAACTATTCTTCGTGTCTGTGGCATGCTTTGTGTTACTCAGTTTTGGGAGTGCATACTTAAAAAGACTGTTCTCGTAGGTTGAAACGTAACAAATTGGCGGGATTATGATGTCACTGTACAAGTCTGAAGTGCTTCCTAATTTGTACAATTTGTATCTGTTGGATCATGATTCCAAATGCTGGGGTTTGCTGATACAGAAAAACAAGCGCCAATCCACTGTACAGCAAGTTGTGCTTGTACAGTACCATTTGCATGAATCAATCACTGGCACTGTATGTGAATGATTGTTAGTGCTATCACTTATTCACACTCAGTTTCATTATTCTTGGCGCCGTAATCCTGTTTACATTGGATCTTGTGCTGTCAATAAATAATGATTTTACTTTCTGCATAAAAGATGCTAACTGCAAAGAAATGCTCAATTGTTTACTCCATAAACATATTTATATGCACTTATGTACATCCGCTTGAATGCCCATCATCTGATCATGGGTCTGTGTAAGAGGTCTTTGAAGGGGTATTTTCAAGTTTTGACGTTACCCCCATCTAATATCTAAAAATCAAATAGCGCTCCTTCCCTTCCGAGCTCTGCCAGGTGCCCAAACAATAGCTTCCGACCACATTTGGGGTTTCAGTGTACTCAGGAGAGATTGCACAACAAATTATTGTGTCGATTATCTGCCTTTCCTATTGTGAAAATAAAAAAAATGGGGTAACGCAACAATTTAGGAAAAAGAAAATGTAATTTTTCATTTCTTTCTACTAGATTGCATTACTTCCTGTGAAGCATCTAATGGGTTAAACAAACTTTCTGAATGCAATTTTGAATATAATAAGGGCTGGAGATTTTTAAAATGGGATCTTGTTTGTGGGTTTTCTAACATATATGCCACTCAAAGTCAATTCAAATGTGAAGTGGTTCCTAAAAGATATAAGTGTAAATTTTATGGAAAAAATTTGGCTTCTGAACTATTAGCCCTTTTAACACACTAAAAAAAGTCATTTCAAGAATCATGTTGATGTAAAGTAAAAATGTGGTGAATATTATTCATTATTATTTGGTGGTATGACTGTTTACAAGGGCATAAATATTGAAAGTTCGAAAATTACGAATTTTTCACAATTTTGTCAAATTTGAAATATTTTCATAAATAAACGCAAATCTCAGAATCACTTGGATATGACTAACATGTTAGCTTTGAAAAATTTGGGCAAGCAGAAAACAGGCTTTGATATTAGTTTTAGGGGCTGAAAAGTCTCGTAAATGTTAGATAAAAGAGTCCAACTCTTTTTTTTACTAGATCCCTTAGATCCTGTATTAGTCGGAATCCCGCAGCTTGTATCATTCTTACATTTTTGCTTTTACATATAGCAAGAACTGGTAAAATTGACTTCACCATAAGTGGGCTGCTAAGCTCAATGGCCCATGTGTCAATTCTGTCTCAGTCATTTCCATTTTATTTGGCAGCTTGTTATGTAAAGAATGCATTTAATGTTAAATTTGTTGGAGTTGATATTGGAGAAAGTGTGATGATTTTAGGTTAGTCTTGTAGCCAATATTTTAGGCAAGTCTGCTGGTGGTGTGCAAGTTTGATTGTTATACTGTACTGATTATAATATCTTAGTTCATTAATAACTATGCTCCTTGGATAGATGAAAACCGAGAGAGCAGTGTAAAGCACCAAATGTAAATGTATTATCACACCACTTTTTGATTTATTGTTTTATAATTGATTTATTGAGACAACATTATTTGGCAAATTAACATTCAAAATGTAGTTTTACTTTACATTCTCAGAAAATGTCCCAGAAATGAAGACTACAAGTGATGATGAATGGATTATATTAAATATTGATGTCACTAGTTACTACAAAACAAATTATGATGTCAAAAATTGGAACAGCATCGCAAAGAAGCTTGAAGAAGATATTGGGGTAAATCTGTTTGTTATTTTTTATAATAATATTTTATAGATTTAGTAATTATGTCCCAAACATCAAATATAGTTTTACACACATATTCACTTCTACTTACACACATTCCACAAACACATATGCATACATATACACATACATTTGGGTGCGTGCTTTTACATTTGACAGTCAGGGAAGCCAGCAGGGGCGTACAAAGAAATCATGAATTACAAGTGCCAACCCCCCTCAAAATATAAAATACACTGCCCTCAAAAATAAAGAGAACACTAAACTACCACATCTTAGATATCACTGAATTAAATATTCCAGTTGTAATTCTTTATTTGTTGCATAGTGGAATGCGTTGAGAACAATAAAACATAAAAAAGACCAATGTAAATGAAAATTAATATCTCATGAAGGTCTGGATTTGGAATGATACTCAAAATCAAAAAGGAAAAGCAAATTACAGGCTGATCCAACTTCAGTGGAAATGCCTTAAGACAAGAAATGATGCTCAGCAGTGTGTGGCCTCCCTACAACACTGGGGCATGCACCTGATGAGGCTACTGATGTTATCCTGAGGGATATCTTCCCAGACCTGCATATGGTCTCACAATGGGTCTGAGAATCTCATCCCAGTACCTAATGGCTGTCAGGGTACACCTGGCTAGCAAATGGAGGGCTTTGTGACCCTCCAAAGAAATGCCTCCCCACACCATTACTGACCCACTGCCATACTAGCCATGCACGGTGTCTCCACACTCTGTCACTTTTGTCACAAGTGCTCAGTGTGAACCTGCTCTCATTCGTGAAGAGCACAGGGCACAAATGTTGAATTTGCCAATCTTGGTGTTCTCTGGCAAATGTCAATCACCCTACACGGTGTTGAGCTGTAAGCCCAACACCCACTTATGGACATCGGGCCCTCATACCATCCTCATGGAGTCTGTCTGTGACAGTTTGAGCAGACACATGGATGTTAGTGGCCTGCTGGAGGTCAGTATGCAGGGCTCTGGCACTGTTCCTCCTGTGTTCATTGCACAAAGGAGGAGGTAGCGGACCTGCTTCTGGATTGTTGGCCTCCTACGGCCACCTCCATGTCTCCTGGTGTACTGGCCTGTCTCTTGGCATCTTCTCCATGCTCTGGACACTGTGCTGACAGACAAAGCTCGCATTGATTTGCCATCCCGGATGAGCTGCACTACTTGAGCAACTTGATTGGGTTGTAGAATCCGCCTCATGCTACTTTACAGTACCTCTTGGGGTGAGAGCAATGACAAAATGCAAACATGACCAAAACAACAGTCAAAAATGGTTTATGGTTACCCCCTGCAGAACCACTCATTTATAGGGGATGTCTTGCTAATTGCCTATCATTTCTACTTGTTGTGTGTTCCACTTTCATAACAACAGGAGAAATTGATTCACAATTGGTGTTGCTTCATAAGTGGATAGGCTGATTTAATAGAAGTGTGATTGACTTGGAGTTACATTGTGTTGCTTAACTGTTTCCTTTATAGACAGGGAGAGCAACATGTATTGAGGTACCAATGTTATGAAAATTTAATTAGGATAAATCTATCCTGAAGTGTTTGCTGTTCCCAATTCTCTATTAAATGTCTTTTTGAGCGCTCAGAATGAAATGAGGACTGTCCACAACGGAAGTTTCAGTATAACAGTTCGTCAAGACCACACATTTATTATTCATTCAAGGTTTTATACGTTTACAAAAAGAGGCTGGTTAGTCAATTAACATACAATTAAAAGCTGCTAGATTATTGGCTGTTCTAGTGTAAGTATGATAATTATGATAATTATGATAAAAGGGCTGAAGTTGCAGATTTATTGTTTACTGTTCTTTGCCCCAGCATTCTTGCATGACTAGTAAAGTAAACAATAGATATCTACTAAGACTCTCTGTACTTGTTCCTTATGAAGGCCAGGGTCGTCTTTAACGACTGATTATAGCTGGCATCAGCTTTTGCATAGATATGTGTGGGCACAGGATTTTTAGCAAGTGAGATCTATCTAACTGTGAATGCATATATATGAATATACTTTGAATATATGGAATACATATATATTTCCATGACAGTCCCCCCTTAGATACCACTTGCCCTAAAATCCTGCTCCTGTCCCAAAGTGCTGCAACTCTTTTGTGCTGCCGGCGGGTTGAGAATATGCCTAGCGCATGTCTCCCCCACCGAATACAGACTTTTCGCAAATGGGCGGTCAGGAGGACTGTCCCTGTCGGGGGTTTATCACAATCATAGTCTCTTTATTTAACTGCATGTTCAGAAAAACGTGTGTATTCTTCATCAGGTAGGTCATCTGTCTGGTCAGTCAGAGCATCCACGACATCCTTCATGGCTTAGGTGTCTCTCCTGGGAGCTTCCTTGCAATGCGATACGTGGATCCAAGCAGGCTTTCCCTCTAGTTACACAGAGGTTGGTGTCATCTGGGGCTCTTGGACAGGACCATCAAATCTGGCAGTGAAGAGAAAAACTCGAGAATGGACATTAGTTTTTGACCAATTCAATTACATAAGCAAACAAGATATAATTTTGCATATTCTGCTGCTGAGGGAAGAATGCACCTCACTTGGGACTAGACCCAAACAAAATTTCGTATGGTGACAGCTTTTCTGGGTCTCTGGGAGTGTGCCTTACGCTAAACAGTGCAATTGGGAGTGTGTCATGCCATGGTTTGCGTGTCTCTTGGGCAATTTTTAACATCCTATTCTTAAGTGTTTCGTTCAGTTTTTCTACCTTTCTGCTGCTCTGGGGGTGGTAAGGAGTGTGTAGGCCTAAATCTGACCCTACTGCTAACCAGATCTCTTGTGTCAGATTTGCTGTGAATGCGGGTCCCTGATCACTCTCTATCACTTCTGGAACCCCGTATCTGCACACTATTTTCTGAAAGTAGCTTCTTTGCAGCAGTCTTTGCTGACTTGGAAGGCTTCTGTCCATCTTGAAAATACTTCTTTGACCACAATGGCGTATTTGAATCCTTCACTTGGCGATATCTGGATGTGGTCTATCTGGATCCTCTGAAGCTGGTAGAGTGGTCTTGCCAGATGAGGTGGGGGGGACTTTCTTCCACACGTCCAGGCTTGCATTTGCCGCAGGTCAGACAGCTGCTGGTGAATTTGGCTGTTAGGGTGGAGATCCCTGAAGCGAACCAGTAAACACCAATCAGATCATTCATCTGTGTCTTTGATATGTGGGTGTGGGTCCATGTGCCCATTGGACCACAATAGGGTGCATACTTTGTGGTAGGCAGAGTTTGAAGTCCATTATTGATAGCCTTCCTTCTTCACTTGTTGCTTTTATCGCATTCAGCTCTTCTTCTCCTTTTGGAGCTTGGTCTTGCAACTTCTTGAGCAGATCCCAGGACGTCTTTTTGTCAGGTTTCTTGTCTTCAGTCATCATGTAGTAGCCGTCCGGCTCTACGACCTCTCCCACTTCTTCATGCTGTCTTCCTTTGGCCGCTTCTTTGGCTGCCATGTCCGCCATGTTGTTGCCTCACGCCTCTTCTGTTCTCAGTTTTTCATGCACTTTGATTTTTCAAATTGCCACCATTTTGGAAGTTGGAGTACACCCAGCAGGTCCCTGAAGGCTCCATGATGCTTCACGGTTGTCCCGTTTGCTGTGATGAAGTCCCTTGTAGCCCAGATGGGCCCAAAGTCGTGTGCTATGCCATGCGAGTAACTGTAGTCGGTATAGATGTTTGCAGTCTTGCCTTCTGCCATCTGGCAGGCCTTCGTCAGCGCTATCAGTTCTGCTTCCTGGGCTGACAGGCTAGGTGACAGACTTCTGGACCACAAGATTTCTTGATTGCTGGTCACTGCACTTCCTGTGTGGAAACTTCTTCATCATCTGCAAATCTGGAGCCATCCAAGTAGAGGATAAATTCTGTAAATTTTGTTTTGGAAAGTCCATATTGTATCCCCCCTTGGGAGTGGGAGTAGAGTAGCCGGGATGAGGACTGTAGGTCTGGAGACGGTGACATTATGAGACAAAGGCGATAGAGGCGCCACAAAGATGCCTGGCGGTGGGGAGATTATTGTTGGTTGAGCTTGATTGAAGATTGCCAAGATGTCGTGTGGAGTGAGAGTTTCCAGTGGCTGTCCAAGAGTGATGTCAGCAACCTTGTCCAGGAAGGTGTGTGCTGCAGATACTGCCATCAGGCAGGAGGGTGCTCCTCTTGCAACTGGATCCAAGCTAGCTGAGAGGCAGCCTAAAAGTCTCTGTTTTCCCCCGTGAATCCGTGTCAGGACTCCATTAGCATGACCTTCTTTCTTCCATCAGGTAGACGGAAAGACTTCTCGTAGTCAGGTAGGCCTGGTATTGGCGCTGAGACTGTGGAGTTCTTTCAATCTCCTGAATGAGTTGAAGGCTGCGTCCGATAGAAGGAGCGGGGTTGCGTTGATGCAAGCGCACAGAGGCTGCATTAGGACTGAGGCATCAGGGATCCAGGTTCTGCAATACGACACTAGACCAGGGAAGGCCTGCAGCATTCTTGGAGTTGTTGGGGGAGCCATCTTCTCCACAGTGGTCTTCCAGTCTTTTGACATGTGTTTCGTCTGGTGGGCAATACAGTGTCCCAGGGATGTAACTTGCTTCTGACATCACTGGACTTTGTTCTTCCAGACCTTGCGGTTCTGTTCTTCCAGGTAGAGTAGGAGAGACAAGGAATGGACTTTGCAGGTATCGATGTCAACCACACAAAAGAGAAGGTCATCCACGTGTTGTAGAAGAGTGACTCTTGCATATTCTGCAATCCAGTTGACGAGGATGGAGGACATTGTCTTGGTGAAACTTGAAGGGCTTGTTCTGAGCACCTTGAGGAAACACTGTCCATATGCACTGCACTGGTGCGTGAAGGCAGGCCTCCAGGTGGAGGGGAAATACTGAAGAAGGCACTGGCCAGGTTGATCACCGTGAATACCGTTGCGGTGACTGGGACTCTTGAGAACAGAGTGTGACGGTTCAGCACTGTTGGGGTTTCAAATACCGTAGCCTCTTTCACGGCCTCCAGGCCTTGCACCATTCTGAACTCAGTGGGGTTTACAGTCTTTTTCTTCACTGTGGAAAGCTGGGATTGATTCCGATGGGCGAGGCAGCCCAGTTTTGCCTTGTCATTCACTATGCGGCAGGGGACTCCCATCTCCCGGCACAGAACCGCCTACTAGGATCCACATCATGAGAGATGACGACCAGCTGGCTTTCTTGTTCTCCACCAAGGCAGTCACTGTGTTAGCACCTGCTCTGGTCATAGGGGGTCTTCTTGTTGGGACGTCTCCTTCACCGGCTGCTTTTTTCTCAGCATGGGCCATCAGTAGTTTCTTTTTTCTCCAGCTCGGTCTCAGGTCAGTATTTGTGCACAAGTTTGAAGAGCGGAGTGGCCTTTTGCCGGTCTAGGGCCTGGGTGAACTAGTTGATTGCAGTGGGCACCTCCTGGTGCTTGCAAAAGATGAACCTCTGGCGTTGGAGCTGGATGAGGTGTTGCCATTCCATGAAGCGAGTAGGGTCCTTCTTGAGTTGAATATCCTGGCCAATGTCAAAGTTCTCAGGCCGTCTTCTTAGGCGAGTTCACTTAGACCTTCAGTTGGTCAGAGACATCTTGACTCTGGGTGATGGAGTGGCTTTTCTGGTACTATGTCCAGCACCTCCTGTGATAGGTCTGCAGTGTGGTTGTTCCTGTTTCTTCTTGGGTCAGGGGTGAAGAAAGTGTCATGGTCCCATCTTCCTGGAACACTCTGGTCGCTTTCAGCTTCTGCAGTAAGTCCACTCCCAAAAGGTTGAGGGTGCAGGTCTTTGACACAACAAACTGGGACATGATGGAGCGTTCTGGCTGAGTCCACATGCTCAGGGGCTTCATAATCTGGAAATATCTGACTTGACCATCAATTCCCATGCAGGACACAGAAGATTCTGATAGATAGGTGAGGTTGCGGAGTTCCACAAGAAAAGATCTGACTACGCTATCCACTCTCAGGATATTGGTCCCACTGGTGGGGTTCCCTGTGGACTTGGTGTGCTCC
>JARQOD010000001.1:860653926-860746284 GCA_033576555.1 Oophaga sylvatica | reverse complement strand
TTCTGACACTTTGTGACCCAAAATCATTTGGTAATTTTCAGATTTCATTATGACGTGCACACAGTCAAGGCACCCAGTGCCAGAGGCAGCAAGACAACTCCAAAACATCTTTGAACCACCATATTTCACTGTAAATACTGTGTTCTTTTCTTTGTAGGCCTCATTCCTTTTTCAGTAAACAGTAGAATGATGTGTTTTACCAAAAAGCTCTATCTTGGTCTCTTCTGTCCACAAGACGTTTTTCCAGAAGTAATTTGACTTACATACATTTTGGCAAACTTCAGCCTCCCTTTTTTTGTCTATATGTCAGCAGAGGGGTCCTCCTGGGTTTTGTGCTATAGCGTTTAAATACCTTCAAATGTCAGTGCTGCTGACACTTATGCACCCTGAGCCTGTAGGACAACTTGAATTTCTTTGGAACTTGATTGGGGCTGCTTATCCACCATCTGGACTATCCTGCATTGAAACATTTCATAAATTTTCCCCTATCATTCTGGTCCAAAGAGATTAGTTACAGTGCCATGGGATGAAAACTTCTTGTTTTGTGCACTGTGGACAAAGGAACATCAAGATCTCTGGAGATGGACTTGTAACCTTGAGATTGTTGATATTTTTCTACAATTTTGTTTTCATGTCATCAGACAGTTTTCTTTTCCTCTTTCTGTTCTCCACACTTACTGTGGCACACGCAGACACAATGCAAAGATTGAGTCAACTTCTTCCCTTTTTATCTGGTTTCAGGTGTGATTTTTATATTGCCCACACCTGTTACTTTCCACTGGTGAGTTTGAACTAGCTTCCCATGCTTGAAACAAAGTTGCATACCCACAAATTTGGAAAGGTGCCAACAATTTTGTCCATCCCATTTTGGGGGGTTTTGTGTGAAATTTTGTCCAATTTGTGTTTTTTTTCTCTGTTTCCTTCTGTTGTTCCAATATACACATAGGAAATAAACATGTGTATAACAAAACATGTTGTGGAGACACGGGGGTCAGCGAGTGCTATAGTCCACTGGCCCAAGACCGCATGGACCAGGGCTCATCCCACTGAACACCTGTTCTCCTTTTACCATGTGCAGAATACTACTCAGACAACACAAGGTAAGGAGGGTAAAACAGCGTGGCAATATTTTATTGAACCACAAAACAGACAATAACACATAGGCCGGCGTCACACACAACGACAAAAAATCGGTCCGTTTTAGACGGTCGATTGTCGGATCAAAATGCAAACATCACACATCCTTCTGGCATCCGATTTTCCTTCAAAGATGCGATTTAGTCGCATGTGTGTGTACCTTGTAACATCCGATTTTCATCCGACTTGCGAGATTTTCTCGCAGGCTTGCAAAACTGACATATAATGGATCCAAAAGAATAGTATTTCAATCACAAAAAAAAGAATAGATATATACACATAGAACACATATATATATATATATACATGTCATTGTGACATGTACATATACATATATTTATAGTTCCTAGACTTCTACATACTGTTATAGCCGCTAATTCAATTGCCGGCTTCTGTGAAATCACAGAAGCCGACATGAAATGATACATTGTTTCCACACAGTTAACCATGTCATTTCCTGTATTTTGATATTTGTTTAGAACTTACAATTACATGAGTGTATTTGTGCAAAATTTCAGACATGTAGGGGTTAATTAAAGGTGTAATTTCGTTGAAAAAAAAATGCATGGGCTCCCGCTGTATTTTCTCCACCAGACAGACAAAGCAAAGCGAGTGGGGCAGATAATAACAGCCTAGGGAGGGTACATTTTTTGTGCCCCCCCTGGCTACTAACATCTGCCCCCAGACACCCCAGAAAGGGCAAATCTATAATTAGATTCGCCCTTTCTGGCACTTTGCCCGTCTATTCCCATTGCCCTGTAGCGGTGGCGAATGGGTTAATAATCTCACCTTACTGTCACCTTAGTATTGAAAGGTGACCTTAAGGCAGGTTAATAATTGAGAGCTGTCAATTAGACAACTATCAATTATTAATCCTATTGAAGTAAATTAAAAAAACACAGACACATTAATAGAAATTAATTTTAATGAAATAAAAACACATTTTTTTGACCATATTTTATTTTACACTTAATCCGTGCGAAGCCATTGATCTCCTAAAATAAAGATAAAAAAATAAAAAAACATTATTCTTACCTATTCCGCTGATCTGTCACGTCCCACGCTGTAATCCTTCACAAAGGGTTAACTAGCTTTGAGCCAAGCAGTGCAAGTAATCCTGCATGCTCAGCTCAAAGCTCCTGAATGAATAAGTTCCTCTCCTGGCGACAGGAGAGGATGTGTTTCATGAATGAAGCTTAATTGATTGTGTCCACTTTCCCTTTAGGTCAGGTCACTAAAGTTAAATTGCCAATAAATCAATTAAGCTCCATTCATGAATCTATTCCTCTACTTTCGCTGGGAGAGGAACTTATTCATTCATGGGGTTAGAGCTAGTAGACAGAATTATCTCTCTGCTAACTGTAACCTCTTAACCCTTTCTGATGGATTACAGCGTGGGACCTGACTGTACATCGGATTGGTAAGTATAATTTTGCTTTTTTATTTTATTTTTATTACAGGAAATGGTTTTAGCAGGAAAATAAAATATGGTAAAAAACTGTGTGATTATTTCATTAAACTTATTTTTTATTAAACTGTGTGTGTTTGATTTTTCTTTCATACAATAGGATTAATAATTGATAGTTGTCTAATTGACAGCTCTCAATTATTAACCTGCCTTAAGGTCACCTTTCAATACTAAGGTGACAGTAAGGTGAGATTATTAACCCATTCGCCACCGCTACAGGGCAATGGGAATAGACGGGCAAAGTGCCAGAAAGGGCGAATCTAATTATAGATTTGCCCTTTCTGGGGTGTCTGGGGGCAGATGTTAGTAGCCAGGGGGGGCACAAAAAATGTACCCTCCCTTGGCTGTTATTATCTGCCCCCACTCGCTTTGCTTTGTCTGTCTGGTGGAGAAAATACAGCGGGAGCCCACGCATTTTTTTTCAACGAAATTACACCTTTAATTAACCCCTACATGTCTGAAATTTTGCACAAATACACTCATGTAATTGTAAGTTCTAAAAAAATATCAAAATACAGGAAATGACATGGTTAACTGTGTGGAAACAATGTATCATTTCATGTCGGCTTCTGTGATTTCACAGAAGCCGGCAATTGAATTTGCGGCTATTACAGTATGTAGAAGTCTAGGAAATATAAATATATATATATATATATACATGTCACAATTACATATATATATATATATATATATATATATGTATTCTATGTGTGTATATCTATTCTTTCTATTCTTTATTAAAGCTGTCAGTGTGATTTTACAGTATAGCCGGGGATGAATTGCCGGCTTTTCTAAAGGACACCGATGCGATTTCATCGCAAGTCACACAGTGTGGTCCGTTTGTAATCCGATTTTTCATCGCTCCCATAGACTTGCATTGGCGATTGTCGACCGACAATCGGTGACAATCGCAGCATGCTGCGATTGTACACGGACGTTTAAAACGGACCACAAAAAATCTGCTACTGGGAGCTGCTCCATAGATCAACATAGGTCCGACTGCAATGCAATTTTTCATCGCATTGCAGTCGTCCGATTCTGTCGCCAGTGTGACGCCGGCCATAGAACTGTCCCAGCAGAATGCCAAAGATGGTGAAAAATTACAGAGTCTCAGCCTTCCGTTCACTCACCAGGATTGCAGCAGCTGCGACTCTGGGGCTTCCAGGGCTGACAACCCCCACCTGTGACACCCACAGAGAAGAGTTAACAACAAGTTTAGGAAGCTGCCAGTCCATTGAAGCACGTGGCCAGGTGACCGGATGGTCACAACCTGGCTTCTCCGAACGTCTCCATGGAGGGTGACCAGTAGATCCCAATCCTGGCTTCCCCAAATGTATCCATGGGGCTCAGGCGACCGGTGGGTTCAAATTCTGGCTTCCCCAAACATATTCAGTGATGGTCAAAAGAGTAGATCTATATTTTTCAGCCGGGGCCATGGTCCCCTAAGCTGAAATCCTGTAGAATGTAAAATCTGTGTCCCTCTTGATGGAGCTATGTTGTCCTAGCAGAATTTTTGTTTAAGGAGTTATGGGGCTCTCGTCCGGTGGAAACAGATTACCAATGTGACTGCTGGACCAAGACATGCAAATCAATTTGCACCAATTCTATATAATTAAAGTATGTGCCTAGATGTAGAGAAAATTTATTTCATTCACATGAACTTCAGTTTTTCATGCAGTAAAAAAGAAAACTTGTTGATTTCTTAATTTGTCATGTTTTACTCCTTACATTCACTGTATTTACAGGTACTTAAAAGATAGCATGAGTAGCGATTCTCATGATATGCTGAATGTCTTGTTGCATATGCTTAAGACTGACGTAGGAAGACACATAGCTTGGGACTTTTTGAAAGAAAACTGGCATAGATTAAATGACATGTGAGTATTCAAGGTGTTCTGCATGCAAATTGCTGTTTAATTTGCTGATATATTACTTTTAGTGCACATCCTCACTCTTTTCTTATACCGACAACACATATTGTATATTACTCACTCTACTGCAAATGACAGAAAACGCAAAACTAAGCTAAATGTCTCTAATAGAGGTGAGCAATTCCCCTGAAGTTCATTTTAGGGCTCATACTCGTATGCGAGAAAAAGTGACGCACGCAATCTGCTACAAAATCAGATTGTACCCTGACCAGTGTTAAACTATGAGTCCCTGCTCTTTGCGATTTCAGATCGAGCTGAGAAAAAAAAAGCAGCATGCTGCAATTGTCCTCGTATCTTGGACAAGACTCGCCAATGTAAGTCAATGGGTGTGATAAAAAAAAAAACGCACTGCACCTGGACCATGCGAGTGCTGTTCGATTTTAACACGCCAATGTACTTCAAAACCCAACATTTCAGCAGCGGCGTACATTAAAATCACAGCGTGACCCGACAAAAGAGAATAGATAGAATAGATATAAAAATGTCAGTGACATACATAATTAGTACAGTGCTTGTGTAGCTTACTGTACATGTATTTAATTAATCAATAAATCTCAGAAAAAAAACGGCATTGGGTCCCCCAAAATTTTATTAACGAGCAGAGGGAAAGCGGACAGCTGGGGACAGATGTTTAAAGCCTAGGAAGGTAATACCCATGGAGTTTCCGAGGCTATTAAAATCAGTTCACAGCTGTATACTTATCCTTTACTGATTATTAGAATGCCACCCCCCCAAAAAAATGATATAGGGTCCCCCTTTAAATAATAACCAGCAAAGACTAGGCAGACAGCTGCGTGCTGATATTATTAGCTTAGGAAGGGGCCATGGATATTGGCCCCCTCCCAGATTAAAAACATCAGCTCTCAGCCACCGCAGAAATGGCGCATCCATAAGATACGCCAATTCTGGCAAAGATAGTGTTATCATTATTGGTAATTAATTATATCATATTTAAATATCAAACTCTTCATTATGATACCCTAATAGTGGACAAAGTCACAGACTGATTGTCAATATCATAAATAGCAAGATAGAGAGGAAGAAACGATCATAAAGTCCCAAATATATGTAAATATAGAAATACTTTATTGCAAATTTAATCAAAAAACAAGTTTTTAAAAGTGGAAACGACCACAGTGCATATGTGGAGTTATGAATACGAGACGTGCGTGGATGTGCTGATGTAACAGATACAAACTATTATATTAAGTCAAAAATGGTAAACAACCAATACAAACTGTAATGCTCATAGAATATTGGAGTATATTACCCCAAAATAGGCCCTCTTAGTATGTTAGTCCATTATACACACATCAAAAGCAGGATATCACATGGTAATCCATTATAGGCAGTATGCACAAAACCGCTAAGAGGGAGACATACAAATGTGAAATGCATTCGCAATTAGCATACCTATATGGAAATCCTGTAGACCAACAAGAGAGGCAAAAGTGGGGGGCACCAGCAACACCCACGTCACCCCAAAGCGCATTTCGGCAGAGCCTTTGTCAAGTGGCATGCAGTGAATCAGTAGTGAGGGGTTCAAAAAGGGGCCAGGACCAGTCAGTGTCAATCTGGAAGTGCTTCTACATTGCCAGGGCAACATCCACACCGGCTGACATCACCGCATCAACCCGGGCCACGCCGGGAGAAACTCCACACAGCGCTGCCTGATCTGGGACGCAGGAGCCAGCAGGCAAATGGACGGCCCGGCCAACAGTACAGAGGAAGCTAATAGTCTGCGCCGCAATCGACGCATGCGCAATCAAGGCATTCCCCATGGCTGTTGGCACCATGTCAGAATGGGGGGGCGCACAAATTATGTGACCTGACGTCAGCCACCTAGGAAGACGCCGAGAGCCGACAGACAGAGGGAGGACATGGTGCGAATGCGTTACACGGCCACAGATAGTAGCAATATTGATACTGAGGAAAAAGTTATATGACAAGCAGGGGCAAAGATGTTAGTATAATTTAAATATTTATTATCTATTTTGTGGTGACAATATTTATATATCAATGGATACCATGGCATGATCTAAATAATAAAATTGATGTCTAATATGTAATAATTTGCCAGAGTGTCTATATATTAACTATGTGACAAATTTCACAATCTAAAGAGAGATATTGCCTTCTATAGACAAATAAAGAAAAAGAAAAAATAAATAAAGAAATCACCATGATAACAAAATAGAACAAAGAGATAAAAATAAGAAATAATAATGAATAATGAAGTGCCTATATGTGATATAATGCACAGTCACTTCATAATTACAGTTAAAGTTGGCACAAAGTTCCATAAGATATCAAAATGGACATAAGACATATATCATGATGATATGGAAGTCCTCAGTGTAGATTATGAATTTTCATGGGGCAGAAGGTCAGCATACTCTGATATAAGCAGAAGCATGAAAGACCAAAAAGAAACTAGCACTCCTAAGGTAAAAAAGTAAAATGTTAAAATTGTATCAAAGGGTAAAAAAAACAAGCAATATAGCACAAAAGATGGAAGAGTAGACTAACTAACTGCCAGAAGTCAAAGGAAGGGAACAAAACTAATATGCTCATTTAACCCATGTAAGGTGGGATGTCAGGTGTTGAGGGTCCATATCCAGCGGGACTCCAGCTGGGCCAGTCGCTGTGACACCCTCCCTCCCCGGATGCTGACATCGAGGGAATCAATGCCCCTCACTCGGAGAAGGGTGGCATCGCAGCCATGGCAGAGCCAAAAATGCCGCGGAATAGTTTTGAGAGTAGATGTGTCCGTGTGGTCAATGGCAGCCAAAATACCAAAATACCCAAAACATGTTCCCTGATACGAACTTTGAAGGGATGTGTGGTTAAACCAATATAAATAAGTCCACAGGGGCATGTGGCAATATAAATAACATTGCGAGTAGTACAGGTAATATGTTTGTTAATGTCAAATACTTTAGATGTATTCGCTTTGTGAAAGGTATCACATCTTTCAACATTTGGGCAGGCCACACAATGACCACATGGAGCACTTCCACGTTTTATAGTACATGTATCCAGGAATGTGGGCCTTGGATTACCAGTATAGTGACTATGCACTAATAAATCGCAGAGGTTTTTAGACCGTCTGGTGGTAATAGTAGGTCTATCAGGTATATATCTAGAAATAACAGGATCTGCTTTGAGGATAGGCCAAGATTTAGTGAGGGCCTCCCTTACTAATGTAAATTGATTATGATAGTCTGTAACAAATTTCACCCTTTCGTCTGGTAACCTAGTCTTAGATTTGTATACCAAGTCATGTCGCGATGCATATTTAGCACTGTTATAAGCTCTTTTTACCATGCGGCGATTAGCTCTTTTTACCATGCGGCGACTATACCCACGCTCATAGAATCTTGATTTAAGATCCTCCGCTTGTATTTCAAAATCTGCATTAGTGGAGCAAATTCTGCAGAAGCGGAGGAACTGGCCTGTAGGAACAGATTGAATCACATGTCTCGGATGTGTGGAGGAGGCATGCAGCAAAGTATTGGTTGATGTAGGCTTTCTAAAGATGTCAGTCTGTATGACATCATTTCCATCACATCTCAGAGTGACATCCAGAATTTCGACATGACTGGCACCATGATATGTAATGCATATGCTGTGAGGGACGCGATCCATCGACGAAACCCGATCAGACAGGAAGAGGTCACTCTCCCACAGCCCCAGGAACAGATTGTCGTAGGCCAGCGCAAAGGCGGCCCCCATGGTTGTCGGCTGGAGCTGCAGGAAGAAGGACCCCTTAAAAATAAAAAAAATATGGGTTAAGGTGAACTCTAACATCTCAAGAACCAAATTTTGAAAGTTAAGATGAAGGTTTGTCATATTGAGATAGTATTTGATGGCATTCAGGGCATCAGTATGTCTGATGCTGGTGTAAAGGGACTCAATGTCCGCCACCACCATCATTGCCTTCTGATCAATATGTAAATCATCAATCAATCTAAGAAACGCATTCTGTCACTTAGCCTTACTCTTCCCACTTGCCCTGGTCGGTGGCAAGTGGGGTGATAGTGTTGAGGTTGATGGTACCTTTGTATTGTCAGGTGACAGATTTATTCTTATTCATTTAAAAATAAATATCCAAAAAACATTTGCCAAAGGATATTTGGAAGAAGGGGAGAACATGGGAGGAAAAAAGAACATATATTCACCATACACATTTTGAACAGGACATGTTCTTAGACTTGGTATGAAATGTTGCAACTATACAGCCTGCCGTCAAGCAGAGACACTGAGCTGCGCGTGATTGCTCAGCTTAGTGCCTCGCGGTGAACTCCTTTCACCTCACTGACGTCAACACAAGCATGAGAACTTTCTCCGTACTGTCAGAAAGGTCATCGGAGTTCAGAGCCAATGAACTCCTTTCACCTCAATTACGTCAGCTGTGGGAAAAGTTCTAAATGTGCTCGCGCTGATGTCAGTGATTTGAACTGAGTTCATTGGCTCTGAACTCCGATTACCTTTCTGATGGCACAGCGAGCATGATAATGTTCTCACGCTCGCAGTGTCGTCAGTCAGGTGACAAGAGTTTGCCTTGAGTCATTGAGCTGAGCAAGCACACGCAGCTCAGTGTCTTTGCTGGATTGCAGGCTGTATAGTGGCATCATACAACAATGCAGCCTGCCATCTAGAGGTAGCAGAGCTAGACACATCATAAGACAACTGGTTTATTATGTTCTCGTGGACAGATGAGGAATATGGTTGTTTATTATTTTAATTATTTTACAGAAGACATTGGCTTCAGTGGATTGGGCGTTGAGGTGAGTATACGTGTTTTTGGTAAATTTAGATTAATTAAAGGAGTCTGTGCCATTATTTAAAATAAAGGACTTTATTCTGGATGTTACTTTTTTGATCAATTTGACTATGGGGTTAGTAATGGGGGTGTCTTATAGACGCCTCTCCTTTACCAACCTCTAGGCTTGATGTCACCTGACATTACTAAGGTGACTTCAACTTCAATATTATCACTCCACTCGCTACAGAACCAGGGAAAATGGGAAGAGCAAGGCTAAGTGCCAGATTTAGCGCACTTCTGGGGCAGCTGGGAGCTGATGATTTTAGTTTGGGAGGGGGCCAATATCCATTGCTCCTTCCTAGGCTATTTATATTAGTCCGCAGCTGTCTTCATAGCCTTTGCTTGTCATTAATTATAGGGGACCCTACGTCATTTTTTGGGGATCCCCATTTTAATAACCAGGAAGGCTAAGCATGCAGTTGTGAGCTGATATTAATAGCCTAGGATGCTCCACGGGTATTACCCCCTTCCCAAGCTATAAACATCTGCACCCAGTTGTCCAAATACCCTAAATACCTGTAAAAATTGCATTGTAATCGGATCGCATTCGCATGTAAATCGGATGTAATTCGCATGCTAGGTGCTAAAGATCGCATTGTGCTCGCAAGAAAATCGCATGACACTCGTTTCACTTTTCTGGACTGATATCGGACTTTTTTTTTTACAGTGATGGGTATGAGCCCTTAGGCAGAGTTGTTCGACTCGGTCGTCAAACTTGATTAGTTTTAGCGCTGGTTCGGCATTATGTGGTTACACGGGGCATAATGCACTAAACCACGTTGGGCCTATTCAGTGTTGAAAGATGTGAAGAGGAGCCCAAAAACTGGAGAGAGATCTTAGTGGCAACAGTATTTCTGGTCTTCTCATACAGCTTTCCTCTTTTTCTCATTTTTTTGTATTTTGTATCCTGCTATTCTTCATAGGACTTCATTTGTAATGCTATGTTCACACATAGCAAAAACAGCATTTTCTGCTGCAGCCAAAACCTGGCAGTTAAATTACTACGTTCAAAAAGTCCATTTTCAGCGTTTTATTAGTGCAGATTATGTGTGCTTTGTTTATAGTACATGTTTAACAAAGTTACCGTAGTTTAATTCACCAAAAGTTACTCAAACAATTCATAGAATCATAGAATGGTAGAGTTGGAAGGGACCTCCTGGGCCATCTGGTCCAACCCCCTGCTCAAAGCAGGATTCTCTAAATCATCCCAGACAGATGTCTGTCCAGCCTCTGTTTGAAGACTTCCATTGAAGGAGAACTTACCACCTCTCGTGGCAGCCTGTTCCACTCCTTGATCACCCTAACTGTCAAAAAGTTTTTTCTAATATCTAATCTGTGTCTCCTCCCATATAGTTTCATCACATTGCTTCTAGTCTTTCCTTGTGCAAATGAGAATAAAGATGATCCTTCTACAATGTGACAGCCCTTGAGATATTTGTAGACAGCTATTAAGTCTCCACTCAGTCTTCTTTTTTGTAAGCTAAACATTCCCAAATCCTGTAACCGTTCCTCATAGGACATGGTTTGCAGACCGGTCACCATTCTGGTGGCTCTTCTCTGAACTTGCTCCAGTTTGTTGATGTCTTTTTTAAAATGTGGTGGACACAGTATTCCAGATGAGGTCTGACCAAAGAGGAGTAGAGGGCAATAATTCAAAAAACACTGAGAAAATGCAACAAAAAATGTCTTTGCATTTTTTGCAGCGCACTTTTACTTTCTCATGGCTTTCATTAAATGAAAAAATGCTACAAAAACACTGAAGAACTGACATGCTGCAGATTGCAAAAACTCTGCAGTTCTCAAATTCAGTCAGGAAGAAAACAAACATTTGCATGAGATTTCTGAAATCTTATAGCTATTGCTATTTTGTAAAAAGCAGCTGTTCATTTAAATTAATATTCCACAGCAAAAAACACTGCAGCATGTTAACATAGCCTTACATTGTCCGCTTTGTTACGTAGAACATAATAAAACTTAACCTCACAAAATTCTATCCCATGGTGATCGTAGCTGATAGTCTTTTCTGGAGCATTGGGCCGGCAGCCTGGCACAGACGTATCATCCAGTAGCAAAATTGTGCAACAATGATGAAGTCCTGCACTTGGTCTTAGTATCTGCAGGCCGAGGTTATCCAAAACCTAACAGTGAATTTAACTTAAAAAAATAAATATCTTTTTTAATGTACTTCGATTAAGAATTCCCTACTGTCCCTTCTCTAACTTTCTATGTGTTTTTTATTGCTCACCAACCATGATGTCCTGGTTGAGTCTTCCAGCATGCACTGGGGTGTTCTCAAACGGTACGTCATCAGGGAGCTAGCGCTGCAGTCACTGCCACAGCTGCTGTCCCCACTCTGAACGGGATGTCATCAAGAGTTGTTCTTTTCAGGGGCTGGGCCAGTCTTCTATACTGAGCATGTGCTGGCTGGCAATTCTGACGTCTGCTTAGTATGAGATCCCTGTTTGCCACTCTATTACTTTCACTGTGCTCTGACAGTCCACTCGACTGTAACAATCTCTCTTGCTGGGTTGTCACTTCTCTTAATGGCCAGAATTGACAACCAGTGCATGCTCACTATACTATTGACTAGCCTGGACCCTGAAAAGGACGTCCCTAATGAAGTCCCAGTAAGGGCGGCGACAGCAGCTGCGGCAGCAACCGCAATGTCATCACATGAGAATGCCCAGTGCATGCTGGCAGACTCAAACGGCAAGTCATCGGAAGTAAGAAAAAAAAACATAGATAGGAAGTTATAGTTTACGGAAAAGTATAGGGAGTTTTTTAATTGAAGTACATTCAAAAATTATTATTTTTTTAAATAGTTACACATTAATATTAAATTCAATGTTAGGTTTCAGACAACACTTTTAAGCATCTTGCAGCCTATCAGAAAGAGACTACAGAAGGAGGTCAGCAAGCCTTTGACATTATGATGCTAATACAGTTCAGTGTGGTGCCCACCAGGAGATCCAGAGCCTCCGGTCAAGGATCTAGAGCATGTGTCCTAGATACCTGGTGAGAAGAAAGACAGCATCAGTCTCTTGTGAGAGAAGTGTGATGAAGAGAAGGGGGCATTCGCCTCATGAAATGTTTTTATGTCATTTTTACTAATAGCAGAGCATATGAAGGGCACAGATGCAACTTAACCCCTTACTGCCAGATGACGGAATAGTACGTCATCTGGCAGTATCCCCCGCTTTGAGATGGGCTCCGGCGGTGAGCCCACCTCAAAGCCGCGACATTAATAAAATTATCTATTAATAAAAAAAAAGGATTAACCCGATCGCTAAACGGCGTAGCGAGAAAAAAATCAAAACACCAGAATTACGTTTTTTTGGTCGCCATGACATTGCATTAAAATGCAATAAGAACGGATCTGCGCATAAATGGTATCCTTAAAAACGTCCGCTCGGCATGCAAAAAATGAGCCCTCACCCGGCCCCAGATCACGAAAAATGGAGACGCTACGGGTCTTGGAAATGGCGCAATTTTTTTTTTTATTTGTAGCAAACTTTGGAATTTTTTTTTCACCACTTAGATATAAGAGAACCTAGACATGTTTGGTGTCTATGAACTCGTAATGATCTGGAGAATCATAATGGCAGGTCAGTCTTAGTATTTAGTGAACCTAGCAAAAAAGCCAAACAAAAAACAAGTGTGAGATTGCACTTTTTTTGCAATTTCACCACACTTGGAATGATTTTTTTCCCATTTTCGAGTACGCTACAGGGTAAAACCAATGGTTTTGTTCAAATGTACAACTCGTCCCGCAAAAAATAAGCCCTCACATGGCCATATTGATGGAAAAATAAAAAGTTATGGCTCTGGAAAAAGGGGAGCGAAAAACGAAAACGCAAAATCAAAAAAAGCTCCAGGGTTAAGGGGTTAATAAGGATGAAAAAGATGTTAAATTGATATAGAAAAATTATATGAAGGATCTACCAATCATTAAATTATGTGTAGCCAGCAAGGTAGAAGTACAAGATAAAAATTAACTTTTAATAAAGTCCTTTAAAAGAAACCAAACGGTTCTAATATATTGCAACATACACTATAAAAAACACACATATAATCACCACTCTTTTTTGTGAAAGAAAAATTATATAAAAAGGTAGTTTATCAATAAACTTTCTCATTAGTCTACAACTATGGTCATTGTGATCAACAAACCATATCTCACAAATATGGTATAGAGACAGCAGGCAAAAATTGCTTACGTCACAAACAAGGATTCTCATCAATATACTGATTTGGCCAAAATGGTCATAAGGCCATGTCTAATACACTTAATGTGAAGATCATAAACCATAAATGCTCATATCAAAATTCAAAATCACATATAATGATGTCCCCTCCTTAAAAAAGGACTAATAAGAACGATCTCACCACTCATTAGCGTCCACAGCTATTTCCATCAGATGGGGGAGGCTTCTTTAGAGTGCCATACATTACCCCAAACGCCGTGGATACATGTGGCTAGTAAAGCTGAAAAACTCCCAACGCGTTTCTCTTGGCAGGTCATCAGGGAGAGTCTGCCATTTCATATCAGCTGTGAGGATACAGTCACCCGTCACACATACACATATTACCGGGCGGGTGCGCGCATCTGAACCACGTGGGTTCTTAAATAAGACGCCGAGATGGTAAGTCCGTGACGTCATATCCGGTGCGCCGTCTCGTTGGAGCGCAGGGATGGAGCGCAGACGTCATTTCCTGGCCCAACCTCCAGAGTTGGAGATGTCCCAAGCGCCACATGACCTCCTACATGATGTCATATCCGGGATATCATAGCGATATCGATATTAAAGATATGTATATCCCACTAACTAGTATCGTGTCATTACTTATCCAAGTTAGCTCGTATCCAGTGCTGGTAATATTCAATGTATGTCAAATGACCACTAAAGGGCCTGCTTATTAAAATACTTAATGGATCACTATATTCATATTTATTTATGCCAAGTCTCTAGATGGCATATCCCCGATGTCTATACTAAACGGATGCTGATAAAAAACTTTTGCTTCTCAGTGCTTGCCTAAATTATGGCTTCTTTATAATCATGCCCGCAAATTCATAAGGCATTATTCCCATGGAAAAAGGTTGCCATGACAACCGCATAGTTTCTTTATATTGATACTCATAGCGGTTACAAAAAGCACCATTCTCAAAAGCCACTATTACCATGACCACAAACTCATCCAAAACATTAGCTGTTATCCTCTTATGTGGTGATCATGTTTAATTGTTGAACAATTTAAACCTCAGACCTATTAAAATAGTATATAAATATCTGTGTAGACATAAATATTTCTGATTTGATGCTATGATTCCACATGTTAGATGGTTAAGTAGATTTAACATATAATAAAGATACAGGTGATACTAGTCGAGCAAACCGAATACAGACACGAATTCAAAAACAAAAAAGATGAAAAGTGACCACAAAAGTATGAATATTATTTTCCCATTCAGGTTCCGTTTATAAACTATCCCCATTATCATATTCGGGAATAGGGAACCAATATTCAAAGACCCCGAAAAAACTCAATGGGTAAAAAACCTTAAAGAGAACATTGGTGGCAAATTGAAAAAACGCACCACCATTGCCACCAATGTTCTCTTTAAGGTTTTTTAACCCATTGAGTTTTTTCGGGGTCTTTTGAATATTGGTTCCCGATTCCCGAATATGATAATGGGGATAGTTTATAAACGGAACCTGAATGGGAAAATAATATTCATACTTTTGTGGTCACTTTTCATCTTTTTTGTTTTTGAATTCGTGTCTGTATTCGGTTTGCTCGGACTAGTATCACCTGGTATCTTTATTATATGTTAAATCTACTTAACCATCTAACATGTGGAATCATAGCATCAAATCAGAAATATTTATGTCTACACAGATATTTATATACTATTTTAATAGGTCTGAGGTTTAAATTGTTCAACAATTAAACATGATCACCACATAAGAGGATAACAGCTAATGTTTTGGATGAGTTTGTGGTCATGGTAATAGTGGCTTTTGAGAATGGTGCTTTTTGTAACCGCTATGAGTATCAATATAAAGAAACTATGCGGTTGTCATGGCAACCTTTTTCCATGGGAATAATGCCTTATGAATTTGCGGGCATGATTATAAAGAAGCCATAATTTAGGCAAGCACTGAGAAGCAAAAGTTTTTTATCAGCATCCGTTTAGTATAGACATCGGGGATATGCCATCTAGAGACCTGGCATAAATAAATATGAATATAGTGATTCATTAAGTATTTTAATAAGCAGGCCCTTTAGTGGTCATTTGACATACATTGAATATTACCAGCACTGGATACGAGCTAACTTGGATAAGTAATGACACGATACTAGTTAGTGGGATATACATATCTTTAATATCGATATCGCTATGATATCCCGGATATGACATCATGTAGGAGGTCATGTGGCGCTCGGGACATCTCCAACTCTGGAGGTTGGGCCAGGAAATGACGTCTGCGCTCCATCCCTGCGCTCCAACGAGACGGCGCACCGGATATGACGTCACGGACTTACCATCTCGGCGTCTTATTTAAGAACCCACGTGGTTCAGATGCGCGCACCCGCCCGGTAATATGTGTATGTGTGACGGGTGACTGTATCCTCACAGCTGATATATTTATATTTTTATATCATTTTTCTTTCACAAAAAAGAGTGGTGATTATATGTGTGTTTTTTATAGTGTATGTTGCAATATATTAGAACCGTTTGGTTCCTTTTAAAGGACTTTATTAAAAGTTAATTTTTATCTTGTACTTCTACCTTACTGATCCAGAAAAACTTTTAAACTGCAGTGAAGTGTGAATGAATGAACTTGTATTGGAGAGGCGTTTTCTTTGTCACCTTCAGATCTAGAAACTTTCTATAAATTTATCTCCAAATACTTAATTTATGCTTTTATGTGTGCAATTATCATTTCAGTAACATGAAAGATTCCAATCACTTTTATGAAATGTTATTACCAGACTTGGGATTAAAAGCCACTTCGGAGCTGCAGTTCCAAGAGGTGAGATTGCTAATCTTGTGTCCTGTCATGTACAAATGTATTCAGTCCTCAGTTTTTGGTTTTAAGATCCTGCGCAGAGAATTACACCTGCGCAGGAGCCGCGACAGAAGCAAGGAAGAGGACGTCATCGCATGAAGATGGGAGGCCCCGGACCTGCGACACCCATCAGACCGGACCGCCCCCTGGGTGAGTATAATCTAACTTGTTTTTCTTATCGTTCAGGTTACATCGGGGGCTTAGCTGCCATTCCAGAATGCTGTAGGTAAGCCCCTAATGGCGGTGGCTGCACCTTATATACGAAAAATGAGGTGACAGGTTCCCTTTAATTCTGTCACATCGTCCTGTTTTTGGTCTGATTGCTGTTATCGGCTGCACATGGAGCTATTATATGTTAGTCTTCAATCACAGAACATTAGGTCTATAGGAAATTCCCCTTATTTTCTCCATTTTACTTTGAGGGATGTCACAGCTGTCTCTAAATGCAGTAACATTTATGTCATTTAAAAGAGCAATGAAAGCTCCAGTTATTGTCTGTGGACATTTCTGATCTCACAATTGTAGGAGCAGCTGTATTTTCTTGTAGAAAAACACTTTTCCATGATCATGTTAGCTAGACACCTAGTCCAGATATGTAATCTCTCCCCAAATTATAGTATTAACCCATTTTTTCTTATCCTTCCTCTTCTTCCTCTTCAATTTTGCTTTTTCATGATGCCTGTGGTTGTGACAGGTGGTCTGTAGTAATATTGTATACTATTCAAATGTAGATTAGTGTTGTATGTCCGCCACTCAGTATATGGAGGCAGAGCAAAGTAACATGAGTTCTTTGGAATCTTGAAGGGATTTTACTCAGGGCCACCATTAACCAGAATCGTTCACAGTCATGTGAGCTAACAGCTTCTAGGTATGCAGCTATTACACTGTTCCAGACGGGGATTGATGCTTTCAGCAAAAAGAGATGAAAATCTTTTCACAGACAACTTCTGTTCACATATTATGAGGCACTATGTAGCACTACACCATAATGTAGTGAGGTGCAGAGGGAAGGCGATGTGTCCGGTGTCGGCTCTCTCACTCTTATCTTGAGGCACCAAAGCTCTCCCCTGGCTGTCCTGACTGCCTCTGTGCTTCCAGCAGTCACTTCCCTCAAATTTCTGGTCTTGACAGCTTATTTTAGTTCAGTCTGACAGGAGACTCTCTCTGACACTGCTTCTTCCTGCAGGTCATGGTCACAACACAACTTTCCCAGAATCCCCTGGGGCTGTGCTATCCACTCCCTGTCTCCTCAAGCCCTCTAGTTGCTGGATGATTCTAAATTGTCCAGAAAGCAGCTTCTACTTGTCACATTAGTCTCTCTTCCACAAACTTCAGTCCTGGCTTATGTATTGTTTGCTCAGTGGTTCCCATGATGTCTCATACACTGAAACCTGCAGGACACTGGCCTGACATATCAACTCAATGGAGTAAGTTAAAGGCTGATAACCACCTTTATTGACCAGTTACATGTAGTGTATATAGATGAAAGGAGTGCAAGATTGCTAATTTTTGGATGAAAGTCTTTTGTTCTGGCTTCTGCTGAAATTACAGTGGGTTCGGAAAGTATTCAGACTCCTTTAAATTTTTCACGCTTTGTTTCATTGCAGCCATTTGGTAAATGCAATAAAGTTCTTTTTTTTCTCATTAATGTACACTCTGCACCCCATCTTGACTGATAAAAACCTGAAATGTAGAATTTTTGCAAATTTATTAAAAAAGAAAAGCTGAAATATCACATAGTCATAAGTATTCAGACCCTTTGCTCAGACACTCATATTTACATCACATGCTGTCTACTTCCCTGTGATCCTCCTTAAGATGGTTCTACTCCTTCATTGGAGTCCAGCTGTGTTTAATTAAACTGATAGGACTTGGTCTGTAAAAGGCACACATATGTCTATATAAGACCTCACAGATCAGTGCATGTCAGACCAAATGAGAATCATGAGGTCAAAGGAACTGGCCAAGGAGCTCAGAGACAGAATTGTGGCAAGGCACATATCTGGTCAAGGTCACAAAATAATTTCTGCAGTACTCAAGGTTCCTAAGATCACAGTGGCCTCTATAATCCTTAAATGGAAAAAGTTTGGGACCACCAGAAGTCTTCCTAGACCTGGCTGTCCAGCCAATCTGAGCAGTCGTGGGAGAAAAGCCTTGGTGAGAGAGGTAAAGAAGTAGGGAGATGGAATAAAGTTCCACAAAGTCAACTTTCACTGCAGCCCTCCATCAGTCGGGCCTTTATGGAAGAGTGGCCCAACGGAAACCTCTCCTCAGTGCCAGACATATAAAAGCCCGCATAGAGTTTGCCAAAAAACACATGAAGAACTCCCAGACTACGAGAAATAAGATTCTCTGGTCAGATGAGACAAAGATATAACTTTTTGGTGATAATTCTAAGCGGTATGTGTGGAGAAAACCAGGCACTGCTAATCACCTGCCCAATACAAACCCAACAGTGAAACAGAGTGGTGGCAGCTTCATCCTATGGGGGTGCTTTTCAGCTGCAGGGACAGGATGACTGCTTGCAATTGAAGTAAACATGAATGCGGCCAAGTACAGAGATATCTTGGATGAAAACCTCTTCCAGAGTGCTCTGCACCTCAGACTTGGCCAAAGGTTCACCTTCCAACAAGACAATGACCCCAAGCACAGAGCTAAAATAACAAAGGAGTATCTTCAGAACAACTCTGTGACCATTCTTGACTGGCCTAGCCAAAGCCCTGACCTAAACCCAATTGAGTATCTCTTGAGAAACCTGAAAAGGGCTGTTCACCAACATTCAACATCTAACCTGATGGAACTGGAGAGGATCTGCAAGGAAGAATGACAGAGGATCCCCAAATCCAGGTGTGAAAAACTTGTTGCATCATTCCCAAGAAGACTCATGGCTGGACTAGCTCAAAAGGGTGCTTCTACTCAATACTGAGCAAAGGGTCTGAATACTTGTGACCATGTGATATTTCAGTTTTTCTTTTTTAATAAATTTGCAAATATGTCTACATTTCTGTTTTTTTTTCAGTAAACATGGGGTGCAAATTGTACATTAATGAGAAAAAAATGAACTTTTTTGCATTTACCAAATGGCTGCAATGAAACAAAGAGTGAAAAATTTAAAGGGGTCTGAATACTTTCCGAACACACTGTAGGTATCTTACATTATCAGAATTTACACTTAACTATAATTTTGCTGGTCAAGCACATGCTGGTGTGTCTAGCAGCGCTGGAGGACGACACCGCTGATACAAAGTGAACAAACACATCTCAAGTAGTCCCATGCAATAAAGACAAGAACCAGATTTAACAAAGAAATCTTTTAATGGATGGAGGTTGGTCATAGTCTAAAAACAGTTCAGCATGTTAACTTTAAATCTGTCTCAGCATTAAGACACTAAACAGCAAAGTAAAACAAGTTTGCATCGTTATAGGAATGGTCGCAACTCCCGGCAAAGACAGCCTACATATGGCAAAGACAGCCTAAGTATCCAAAACCCTTAAGTTGTAGAAATTGACCATGTCTGTGACATAGTAAACTTTAAAATAATTGAATTTAATTAAACAGATGATCAAATATTGTACAGGAGTACGGAGGAACAAGTAGCCTCCGCGTCTTAAGCGACAAGGAGAGACAGGAAGAGGCCTTTATTGGCTTTATAAAGAAGGGAAAGGATTGGAGAATCAAGAGGTAATTGGCCTCTTCACAAGAAGGGAGGAGAATAGCCTGAGACAGAACCTTCAATCCTAGTGTTGGGCTCCCTTTCCCTCATCCCTTTGTGTTGCACTTCGGAGGAAGGGGGAAGTGGAGACCCCTAGGCAGATCTAAAGTAACCCTATCTGCCCTAATCATCCCTATATAAGTTCTTTCTGCACCTAACGCCGAGCAGGAACCTAATCCCTGCCTGACCCTGGCGATAAGCCCTACTTAGGGAATGATGGGCGCTCACTAGTCAATCCCCACAACTACTAAAGACAGCTGGGATAGACAAACAATGAGAATATTTATCTTGAGTAGACTCATAGATGTAACACAGATGTCCTCACCAACACCAAACAGGAAGATAGCTTATTGCTATAGCTCCAAGCTTCAACAGGGGGAAATGGAAATATCACCGGTAACTCCCAGTAGCAGGCTGGGAGTCTATAAACACCCAGGTCCAGGTGTGTCAAGTAGGGGGCCTGGGTCAAAGAGTCAGAAGGGTTAAGAAGGAGTCTGAAAGGCCAAACGCAGAGACCTTCTGCAGCTAGATGCAGTGCGACTGTTTGCATCTACTGATACACCCGTGACAGTACCCTCCCTTCTATGAGTGGCCTCCAGACACTCAGGACCACGTTTCTTGGGATAAGAGGTGTGAAATGAACGAACCAGCCGAGGGGCATTCACCTTTGATGCCGAGACACACATCCTTTCCTCTGGACCGTAAACCTTCCAGTGCACTAAGTATTGTAGGGAATGACATTGGAGGCGAGAATCTACAATCCTCGAAATCTGAAACTTGAGATTTCCATCAACCATTATTGGGGCGGCGGCAGGGGTGAGGGCTCAAGAGGTTCCACATACTTTTTGAGCAAAGACCTGTGGAAGACATTGTGGCTCTTAAGAGCCTGAGGTAGCTCATGACGTTGTTGGATTAATGACAGCGGTTATTTTATAGGGGCCAATAAATCTAGGTCCCAACTTCCGGGAAGGAACCTTCAACCTGATTTTCCTGGTAGACCACCACGCAAAGTCATTCACATTTAGGTTCGGATCTGGCAAGTGTTTTCTGTCAGCCATATGTTTGTACCTGTCCCCCATAATCTTAAATTACTCAGAACCCCTGCCACACTGAGGAGAGCGATGAAGTAAAACAATCCTCTTCTGGAAATCCAGAAGCCCCTGGGACAATATAGCCCCAAACCCAACCTCCGACTCATCAACCTCCTCTACAAAGGGCTGGGAAACATCGGGTTGACTAAGCATAGGAGCCATGGAACAACAGTCTTAAGGGGGAAATAGCCCGCAGGGCATCATCCGACCATTTGGAAAAATCCGACCCCTGCCTTGTCATGTCAGTAAGGGGTTTCACAATTATTGAATAATTTCGGATGTATTTCCGGCAAAAATTAGTAAAGCCCAAAAAACGTTGTAGGGCCTTCAACTTCTCGGGCGGTCCCAATCAAGGGCAGCACGGATCTCCTCTGGATCTATCCAAAAACCTGAGGATGACAACAGGTACCCCAACAACTGCACCTCCTGAAAATAAAATTTGAAAGTGTCCTTAAACACAAAAAACTTGTCCCTTCCTCTGGAAAACCTGTCTGGGAAGACAACCTTGGGTTCAAGTTGGACGGCCTACCTGCAGAGACCCTAACATCAGCGACCTGCAGCCGCTATCACTGCTGCTGAACCTCATATCGGAGATCATTTACCTCCAGAGACAGCGTAGCTGCACTGTCAGCCCTGCGATCGGATACACAAAAAAAACCCACTTTTTTTTCCCTTAAATATTCACGTCCGGTGATAATGTCACGCACAGTATAGGAAAGAATAAGTGCAACACGAAGGGATAAGGGAAGGGAACCCAACACTAGGAAGGGGGTAGTGAAGACCCCTAGGCAGATCTAAAGTAAGCCCTATCTGCCTAATCATCCCTATATTGGTTCTACACTTACCGCCGAGCAGGAACCTAATCCCTCCTGACCCTGGAGATAAGCCCTACTTAGGGAATGACAGGGTGGGCACTAGTAAATCCCCACAACCACTGGGATAGACAGGGATTAGCAAACAAGGGAATACTTATCTTGTGTAGGCTCAAATGTAACACAGTCATCCTCCAGCAACACCAAAGAGGAAGATAGCCGACTGCTATAGCTCCAAGCCTCCACAGGGGGAAATGGAAATATCACCGGCAACTCCCAGCAGCAGGCTGGAGTCTATAAACACCCAGGTCCAGGTATGTCAATTTGAGCCAGAGAAATGTTGCTACTGGGTTAAAGAGTCAAAAGGGTTAGGAAGGTGTCTGCAAGGCCAAACTCAGAGACCTTCTGTAACTAGATGCAGTGTGACTGTCTACAGCCTCTGACACACTTGTGACACTGTGTTTAAATATTTTTGTAGTTCGATTTGTGTGCTTAGTGAAAGAAATCCACCTTTGAGCAATCCAACTGCCACATCATCTGTCAGCATATACACACCTTTTCTGAAAGGTCACAAAGGCTGCAACACCATTAAGCAAGGGACACCACTAACCGAACACCATGAACACCAAGGAGATCTCCAATCAAGTCAGGGACAAAGTTGTTGAGAAGTACAAGTCAAGGTTGGCTTATGAAAAAAATCCCAATCTCTGATGATTTCCCTGATCACCATCAAATCCATTATCATCAAATGGAAAGAACATGGTACTACAAAAACCTGCCAAGAGATGAATGCCCACCAAAACTTTCTGCCAGGGCAAGGAGGGCAGAAGTCAGAGAGGTAGCACAGAGATTATTCTAAAGGAGCTGCAGAGTTCCCAAGCAAAGATTGGAGTATCTTTCCATACAACCTCAATAAGACCGGGGTCACACTTAGCGTATGGGAAAATTGGTCAAAAGGGTGTCCTTTAAAACCCTGTTTAATATTGTAAATGTGTTCTCTTATCCAGACTGATAAAATCAATCAAACAATAACAGCAAAAAAATTTTGATGAATAAGGATTTCTTCAAGGTACCACAGGCAGCCACCAAAAAGTAACTAAAAAGAGTTCAGTTTACCGTAAAGGTAGATACAACAATAAGAATATAAGATACAATACAAAGAGGAGAAGGGGCACTAGAGGTAGTGGATGTACAAAAAAAATCAATGACCAAAAAATTTATAATTTAACCCCTTAAGGACCACGCCACTTTGTAGGTTAATGACCAGGCCTTAATTTTGAAATCAGACCACTCTCACTTTATGAGGCTATAACTCTGGAACGCTTCATTCGGGAGTGTTAAGAAAATGTTCCTGTGCTAATATAATCTTATAAATGTGCCCATTATGTACCGTGTTACAGCTGTATCCACCGTCCTGGACATGGTTGGATCATACTACATCTCCTGTGCGGGAGAGGAAGCAAAAGAGAGTATACAGACAGGACAACATGGGATCACAACCTGTTTTTAAGCAATGTTTTACTTCATAAAAAATAATCAACTACGATCCTATGAAATCCTATTTGTATACTCTCTTTTGCTTCCTCCCCTGCCCTCGAAATGTGGTATGATTAGTGTTGAGCGATACGATACTGCAAATATCGGGTATCGGCCGATATTGGCTGTATCGGAATTCCAATTCCGAGTACCGATATTTTCGTCATATCGGATACCGGAATCGGAATGTCACTGTCACTGTCAGTGTCCGTCGGTCGGGTCTGTCAGGAGTCAGCGGCACTTACCCGGCAGAAGATCTCCGGCGGTCACATCCCGGACTGCTTGATGGCCGCCATCCTCTTCTCCCTGGCGGTCACATGCAGTTTCTCGCGATAACTGCAGTGACTGCTGGGTAATCGCGGCCGTAAAGCAGTCCGATGACGTCACCGCCGGAGAAGCAGGTAATCAGCTGTGCTGCGCCGGGATGTCAGGCTCTGCCTGGCATTCCAATGTAGCAGAGCTGGATCGTCGTGGGACACTCGTTACTATGGACTGCGTCGGACAGGTGGTATACTGTTGGTTTGTCTTTTTTCTTTTTTTACAGGAGATCGATGGCGTCGCAGGAATGAGAGTGTAATAAAAGAAATGAAAACTGTGTTGTCTCTTTTATTTCATTAAAAGACTTTTTTCTTACTGTGTCTTTTTTTTTTAAACATTTAAAAACTTTGGGATTAATAATGGATCGGTGTCTTATTGACGCCTCTCCATTATTAACCGGGCTTATTGTCACCGTGCAATCAACGGTGACATTAACCCCTTATTACCCCGCTTGCCACCGCTACAGGGCAAGTGGGAAGAGCCGGGTAAAGTGCCACAATTGGCACATCTTTTGATGCGCCAAATGTGGGGCTGCTGTAGCCTGGTATTATCAGGCTGTTGAGGGCCAAAATCCATGGGCCTTGACAGTCTTTTAATACCAGGCCGCAGCAGTCTGCATTTTACTTGGCTGGTTAACAAAAATAGGGGGGATCCCCACGCCGTTTTTTTTTTCGAGGGGATCCCCTATTTTTGTTAACCAGCCAAGCTAAGCAGACTGCTGTGGCCTGGTATTATCAGGCTTGCAAGGTCCATGGATATTGGATCCTTACCAGCCTGAAAAACCAGGCCTCAGCGGTCTGCTTCATCTGGCTGGTTAACAAAAATAGGGGGGACCCCACGCTAATTTTTTTCGAGGGGATCCCCTATTTTTGTTAATCAGCCAAGATATGCAGACTGCTGTGGCCTGGTATTATCAGGCTGGCAAGGTCCATGGATCTTGGCTCCTTAACAGCCTGAAAATCCAGGCCTCAGCGGTCTGCTTCATCTGGCTGGTTAACAAAAATAGGGGGGACCCCACGCCATTTTTTTTTCGAAGGGAACCCCTATTTTTGTTAATCAGTTCCCTCTGACGTCACTGATGGTGTCCCTGACTGACCTGAAGTGAAAGTGGAAAGCAATCAATTAAGCTTTCCACTTCCTCTCCTGTCAGCCAGGAGAGGAGCTCATTCATTTGGGGGTTTACTGTGAGGCTGCAGCATTAGCTGCGGTCCCTGCAGTAAACATTAACCCTTTCTGAAGGATTACACCGTGGGACCTGACTGTGCATGGGATAGGTAAGAATAATTTTGCTTTATTATTTTATTTTTATTACAGGAAATGGTTTTAGCAGGTAAATAAAATATGGTCAAAAACTGTGTGATTATTTCATTAAACTTCTTTTTTATTAAAGTGTGTGTGTTTGATTTTTCTTTCATACAATAGGATTAATAATTGATAGTTGTCTAATTGACAGCTCTCAATTATTAACCTGGCTTAAAGTGACCTTTCAATTGCAAGGTCATTTTAACCCCTTATTAACCCATTCGCCACCGCTACAGGGCAATGGGAATAGACGGGCAAAGTGCCAGAAAGGGCAAATCTAATTAGAGATTTGCCCTTTCTGGGGTGTCTGGGGGCAGATGTTAGTAGCCGGGGGGGGGGCCAAAAATAATGGTCCCTCTCTGGGCTATTATTATCTGCCCCACTCACTGGCTTTGTCTGTCTGGTTGCGAAAATAGGGCCGGAGCCCACGCATTTTTTTCAGCAATTTTACACCTCATATATATATATACATGTCATGAGTTGTGACACATATATAATATATTTATAGTTCATACTCTTCTACATAGTATAATAGCCGCTAATTCAATTGCCGGCTTTTGTGAAAATGCAGAACCCGACATGAAATGACACTTGGTTTACATAGAGTTAACCATGTCTTTTCATGTAGTTTGATATCTGATTTGCACAAACAATTACATGAGTGTAAAGGGTATGCCACACTAAACAATATCGCTAACGGGATCGCTAAAAAACGTCACTATTTAGCGATCCCGTTAGCGATGTTGTTCAGTGCGGCAGCTTCCAGCGACGAGCTTCCTGCTGTGATCTCGCTCGTCGCTGGAATCGTTCCGGACCCTATTTCATCGCTGGCGCTCCCGCTGGTAAGTATCTAATCGCTGTGTGGCACCTTTTCTTAGCGATTTAGCGGTACTTTTGTACCGCTAAAGTCGTTAAGAAGATCGCTAACGGCGATAGCGTCGTTAACTATATCGCTAAATGTGGCCGCATTTAGCGTATAGAAACAATCCCGCTAGCGATCTCATTAGTATGCAACGCTAACGAGATCGCTAGCGGATAGCTTAGTGTGGCAGTACCTTAAGTGTGCAAAATTTCACACCTGTAGGGGTTAATTAAAGGTGTAAATTCGTAGCAAAAAAGTCTGTTTTTTTTACAACGAATTTATACCTTTAATTAACCTCTACAGGTGTGAAATTTTGCACACTTACACTCATGTAATTGTTTGTGCAAATCAGATATCAAACTACATGAAAAGACATGGTTAACTCTATGTAAACCAAGTGTCATTTCATGTCGGGTGCTTCTGTCTTTTCACAAAAGCCGGTTTTACCCGGCAATTGAATCAGAGGCTATTTTACTATGTAGAAGTGTATGAACTATAAATATATGTATATATATATATATGTCACAATGACATGTATATATATATATATATATATATATATATGTATTCTATGTGTGTATATTTAGTGTTTACAAGGAAAGAAAGAGGATTTTTAGTTACGATATTTTGTTCCCATAGACTTACATTGGATTTCCGGTATCGGGTATCGCCGATATTTTAATGGTATCGGCGATACCATTCCGATTCCGATACTTTTGGATATCGGAAAGTATCGCTCAACTCTAGGTATGATCAGAAAATGTTCCAGCATGGTTGGATACAGCGATTATACATTTTTTAAAAAACATATCAAATTATTATTCAAAGATCTATTTGAAAAAAAATGTTGATTAAAATTAACTTTTCATGGGAAAACCCCATCCTGCTAGGCCTACAAATCAGAAGAGGTGCGAGAAATTCTGAAAGTGGTTTGTAGGGCTCCCATCTGGTGGCCATGGACCTGTGATCGTCCTCAAGATACTCCAAATTGATTTGATTATTTCTATTTGTTACATAATGCTATTGTCACACACGGCAGATTCATTTAATGGGGTAGTTTCTGTAGCATTTGCATTAACTTCTGTAAATGCCATATAATTGGCATAGAATTAAACTTGGAGGAAAAAGACAACACAATAAGGTTTTATCCAAGGGAGGTAAAGATATTTAACCCTTTAACGACCGCCGATACGCATTAAAACTGCGGCTGCTAAGGGTACGTATTCACTCATCTCTTTTTTAAAATTGCAATTGGAAATAAGACTGTAGTGCTCAGTAGAGTTGGAAAATCTATGGGGTCTTTGCTTGCGGGGGTAGCTTAGACCCCAGAGAACATGATCAGGGCTGGATTTTCTGGTGTCCGATCACGTTAAAACGGCGATCACAAAAAAAGTGTGCCCGCTGTTACAATGATTTCTCTCTCTTCTGACATGATATACATGTCAGATGGGAGAGAAATTATGCCCCCTGAGACCCCTGGTACCTCCACAATCCCCGTGTTTTCCTGGAAAAAAAAATGGCAGGTGCATGCACAGTGCTCCCGTCAAGATCTGCTGGCCGGTGAAATTTTTCCTATTGGTTCCTTTTGATCACTGAGATAGACCCTATCACATTGATCAAAATAAAAAATAGTAAATCAAATCCACCTCTGTCACCCCCTTAATTAGATATTATAATTATAAAATATTTTTTTTTATTTTTTCCATTCTTTGCAGTTGGGCTTGGGGTTAGGGTTGGTGTTGTTAAGGTTGTGTTAGGGTTGGGGTTAAAATTGGGGTTGAGGTTAGAATTATTTTCTTTTTTCAAAATTAAAAAAAAAATGACAATATGGCGGCTAGTGTTGAGTGGAAGTGCTCGCTACTCGAGTTTGCATCAGGTGCTCGGGTATGCACGGAGTATCGTGGAGCTTCACATGCTTTTTCTTGGGTGTCTAACAGCCACGAAATGTGCGGGACAGGGACTCGAGCATGTCACTCGAGCACCCGCGATATTCGGTGCATACCCGAGCGCCCAGTGCACACTGGAGTAGCGAGCACTTGCGCTCAACACTAGTGACGACATATTCTATATGACGACGTAATGTTATCAAATTCTGTGTTGTACCTGTGGGTTCAAAATGCTCTCTATACCCCTGGATGAAATCGTTGAGGGTGTGGTTTCCAAAATAGGGTCACTTGGGGGTTTCTACTATTTAGGCACATTAGGAGTTCTCCAACCGTAACATGGTGTCCACTAATTATTCCAGCAAATTTTACATTCAAAAAGTCCAATGGCGCTTCTTCCCTTTGGAGCCCTGCCATGCTCCCAAACAGTAGATTTCACCCACAAATAAAGTATCAGCATATTTAGGAGAAATTGCACAACAATTTTTGGGGTCCATTTTCTACTGTTGCCCTTGTAAAAATAAAAAAGTTTGGGTCTAAAGTAATTTGTTTGTGAAAAAAAAAATTCATTTTTTCCTTCCACATTGCTTTATTTCCTGTGAAGCACCTTGAGGGGTGCAGTTTTTACAATAGTGTCACTTTTGGGTACTTTCTTTCATATAGACCCCTCAAAGTCACTTCAAATGTGATATGGTCCCTAAAAAAATTGTTTTGTAAGTGTTGTTGGAAAAATGAGAAATCTCTGTTCAACTTTTAACCCTTATAACTTCCTTAGAAAAAAATTATGTCTCAAAAATTGTACTGATGTAAAGTAGACATGTGGAAAATGTTATTTATTAACTATTTTGTGTGACATATCTATCTGATCTAAGGAAATAAGAATTCAAAATTTGAAAATTGTGAAATTTTCTACATTTTCACCAAATTTCATTGTTTTTCACAAATAAACACAAGTCATATCAAAGAAATTTTACCACTATCATAAAGTACAATATGTCACATAAAAACATCTCAGAATAAGTGGGATATGTTGAAGCATTCGAGAGTTATAACCTCATAAACAGACACTGGTGAGAATCGTAAAATTTGGCTTAGTCATTATGGTCAAAATTGGCTCGGTCATTAAAAGGGTTAAACAAGGTTATACTAACCTGATTTCGTTGTGTATACACAACATTTCAATCACTTATAAGTCCAGCTGCTGCAGGTCCAACGGGTTATCAGACCGAGAAAACACATATAAGAGCTCATACTCACATGCGAGAAACTCGGACGAGTCTCACACGTCAATACCCGGCACTGCTGCCGGCACTCGGATCGGAGCGTTCAGCTGCATAGAAATACATGCAGCTGAATGTTCCGATCCGAATGCCGGCGGCAGTGTCGGGTACTGACATGCGAGACTCGTTCGAGTTTCTCGCATGTGAGTATGAGCCCTAAGGAGGATTTGCAGATTAATCTGTTCTACTGGCATCCCAAATAATAAATCCAAATCCAGACCGATTACATGCATTTTTATATTTAATCAACGCGTTTCAAAGTACTTCAGACTTCTTCATCAGAACAAGAAAAGCATCATATATAATTGCCATAGTCGCATAAATAACCCTTTGATGTGTGAATATACCTATTTTTTCACACATACATTTTTTGTACATCTTATTTCTTTTCTTTTGGTTTTATATTTCAGTTGGAGTTATTCATCACAACTACCATGGATGAAAGCAGTAGAGACATTGAACTTGAATGGCTGCAAACAAAAAAGAAAACTCGGTTAGAGTGGATAAATGTTGTGAACACAAAAATTATTGACTGGCTACAGAGGAATACACTGGATTCGGATTTCTGAAATCTACCATTCATAATGCTTCATTCAAAATTTGTAGCCTTTTTAAATATTTTTTATATATATAAAAGTCCCAATTTTATTTTGCCTAAAAAGCAAAATTCTTGATATATTTTTTTACATGTGGGGATATGAAAAAAAAATGTGCTGATTTACTATTACTTGTATTGTCTGTTTTATTAAAATCAAGAAATCAAAAGGTAGGGAGCGTCTCCACAAGATAAATTGACATGCTGTGGTCTGGAAAGACGGGCCGCATGTCTGTCTCCACGGGTGATCCGCGGGCATCTGTGCACGCATAGTGGGCATGGGATTTCTTGAAATCCCATCCAGTATGCTGTAACATCTGGACGCTGCTGGTTGGACGCTGCACAAGTATGCAGCGTTTACTCACCCCTGGCTCAATGGTTTAGAGTTAATGGCGACTATGGGTATAATGTTGTGTTTTGGTAGCTGAGGAGAATAAGCAAAAACGGCAATACACCAGAGAGGCTGGAACCTATTGGGTTGCAGTACCCTGAACTAACCACACAACTAGAGGTAGCCATGGAGCGTTCCTACATTGATCCTAGACGCCTCGTCACAGTCTGAGAGATAACTACACCTAAAGGCAGAAAGATGAAAGCTATCTGCCCCGGAGCAGATCCCTAAAGAAAATAGGAAGCCCCCAAACATGTAATGGCGGTTAGTCAAGAAGAAGCACGGACACAGACAGAAAATAGAATGAGCAAACGCTGGGGCCCAATCTGTCTAGACAGAAAAGTACAGGAAAGGATACTCACTGCAATCCAAAAAAAACCCTAAAAAATACCAACTCTTCTGATTGCAAAAACACCTGAGATCACACGATCTCTACCACCTAAAATCAGATCTCTGGTGTAACAAAACTAAGCAGCAGCCACTGAAAAAACAGGAAAAAGCAAATGAACAAATAACAGTGGCTTCAGACAAACTGAGAGGAGCACAAACCCCCGGAGGGGACCTGGCCGACCTCCACAGAAGTGCAGGGAACAATGCAAAAAGCAAGCACAAAAATAAAAGCAGAAAATATCTTATCTGATAGCAGAAGATGCAGGCAAGACTCAGCAAACTTCCAAATGAACCAGGAACCACAATTGAGACAAGAACAATTGATGACCGGCAACCATCATGGGAGGGAACCTCCCTTATATCAGACCAGTCAGCAATCCCAGATTGCCATTCCTCGCTGAAAGGCTCAGTACTGTCTGTAACCACCAGAGGAAGCCTCTGCTCAGAAACCATCTCTAGCACATTCATAACAGTATAAGTCTAGACAACTTATGAGATTTGTTGTCACGGACCTGGACGAACCTATCAAACTAAACCACCTCACTGTCCAGAAAAGCAGAAATTACCATCTTAAAGACGGGCTGCATGTCTGTCTCCACGGGTGATCCGCGGGCATCTGTGCACGCAGAGTGGGCATGGGATTTCTTGAAATCCCATCCACTATGCTGTAACATCTGGATGCTGCTGGTTGAACGCTGGGTAAGTACGCAGCGTTTACTCACCGTGTGCACCTACCCTTAATGATTTGTGGCAATACACCTGGCTCAATGGTGCAGAGTAAATGGCGACTATGGGTATAAGTCTAGACAACTTATGTGATTTGTTGTCATGGACCTGGACGAACCTATCAAACTAAACCCCCCCCCCCCACTGTCCAGAAAAGCAGAAATTACCATCTCAATTTGCCAAGATAATTCTTGTCTGGTAAAAAAAATGTGACCTACGTATGGATGAAATAAGCACACCCGAGTTACGATCCTCCTTGCAACCTGGGCTCCTTAGTTTTCCAGCGGCTGTTTATGATGTGATAAGGAAGCACAAGAACCCACAAAATGACCCTTTCCACCATAGAAGAAACACACTCTCCCTTTATGCCAAACGACAGTTGGACCAACTGAACGTGTCACCCCATTGAACTGCAAGGGCTCCTCGGTTGACTCAGGTCAAAGCTCCCTTGATCCCGGGCCCCCCACGAATTGAAGTATCTACTTATATCTCTGACAAAGATGGTGGTCTACTTGGATAACTATACACAAGGCTGCCTCAAGGGAAACCGTAGTCTCATAAAGAGCAAGGCATACTTTACCTTTATAGATAACCCTTGATAGAAATGATTACAGAGTGCGGGATCATTCCAGTTAGTGTCAGTGGACTTCCTCTGAAACTCTGAGAAATACTCCTTGATATAGCTTACAGGCCACCCTAAAAACAATAAAATTGTCTTGCCCCCCAAAGATCCTGTCAGGCAAAGTGATCTTAGGTTCCACCTGTGGTTGCCTGGGAGTATCTGTCCCTAAACCAGCCATGTCAGGTTGTTGTGCCACTACAGTTCGCAGATCTGCTACCTTCATGCTGAGCTGCTGCAGTTGCCCAGACAGAACAATAATCTACTATATAATTGTCTAATTCTGTCTGTCTGTAACAGAAATCCCGCGTCGCTGATTGGTCGCGACTAGAGTTGAGCGATACTTTCCGATATCCTAAAGTATCGGAATCGGAATGGTATCGCCGATATCACTAAAATATCGGCGATACCCGATACCGATACCGGAAGTCCCATGTAAGTCTATGGGAACAAAATATCGCAACTAAAAAAACCCCATTCTTTCCTTGTAAACACTAAATATACACACATAGAATACATATATATATATATATATATATACACATGTCATTGTGACATATATATATACATATATGTATAGTTTATACACTTCTACATAGTAAAATATCCTCTCTGATTCAATTGCCGGGTAAAGCCGGCTTCAGTGAAAAGACAGAAGCACCCGACATGAAATGACACTTGGTGTACATAGGGTTAACCATGTCTTTTCATGTCGTTTGCTATCTGATTTGCACAAACAATTAAATCAGTCTATGTGTGCAAAATTTCACACCTGTAGGGGTTAATTAAAGGTGTAAATTCGTTGTAAAAAAAACGGACTTTTTTGCTACGAATTTACACCTTTAATTAACCCCTACAGGTGTGAAATTTTGCACACATAGACTGATTTAATTGTTTGTGCAAATTAGATAGCAAAGGACATGAAAAGACATGGTTAACCCTATGTACACCAAGTGTCATTTCATGTCGGGTTCTGCATTTTCACAAAAGCCGGCAATTGAATTAGCGGCTATTATACTATGTAGAAGTGTATGAACTACAAATATAAATATATATATATATGTGTCACAAATTCAATGACATGTATATATATATATGAGGTGTAAAATTGCTGAAAAAAATGCGTGGGCTCCCGCCCTATTTTCGCAACCAGACAGACAAAGCCAGTGAGTGGGGGCAGATAATAGCCCAGAGAGGGACCATTATTTTTGCCCCCCCCGGCTACTAACATCTGCCCCCAGACACCCCAGGAAAGACAAATCTATAATTAGATTCGCCCTTTCTGGCACTTTGCCCGTCTATTCCCATTGCCCTGTAGCGGTGGCGAATGGGTTAATATGGGGTTAAAGCCACCTTGCTATTGAAAGGTGACCTTAAGCCAGGTTAATAATTGAGAGCTGTCAATTAGACAACTATCAATTATTAATCCTATTGCATGAAATAAAAATAAAACACACACACTTTAATTAAAAATCATTTTAATGAAATAAAGACACATGTTTTTGACCATATTTTATTTTACTGCAAAAACCATTTCCTGTAATAAAAATAAAATAAAAAAGCAAAATTATTCTTACCTATCCCATGCACAGTCAGGTCCCACGGTGTAATCCTTCAGAAAGGGTTAATGTTTACTGCAGGGACCGCAGCTAATGCTGCAGCCTCACAGTAAACCCCAAATGAATGAGTTCCTCTCCTGCCTGACAGGAGAGTAAAGGCTGGGTGTCACATAACGATACACCAGCGATCCCGACAACGATATGCACTTGTCAGGATCGCTGGTGTATCGCTACATGATCGCTGCTGAGCTGCCAAACAGGCAGCTCAGGCAGCGATCTGGGACAGCGACACTGCGGGTAACATCGCTTAAGGGCCCGTCTCACATAGCGATATCGCTACCGAGATCGCTGCTGAGTCACAAGTTTTGTGACGCAGCAGCGAGCTCACCAGCGATATCGCTGTGTGTGACATTCAGCGACGATCAGCCCCCCTGCCGGGTATCGCTGATCGTCGCAGAAATGTCAGGACCTTTTTTTGATCGCTGGTTTCCCTCTGACAGGCACGCATCGCTGCGTGTGACAGGCGGGAGACCAGCGATCCGCTGGTAACCAAGGTACACAGCGGGTTTCCAGGCATCGCGCAGCGCTTGGAAACCCGCTGTGTACCTTGGATACCAGCTCCCTGCATCAGGGCGCTGGTATCCAAGGTACACAGCGGGTTTCTAGGCACAGCCCCGCGCCTGGAAACCCGCTGTGTACCTTGGTTACCAGCGGATCGCTGGTCTCCCGCCTGTCACACGCAGCGATGCGTGCCTGTCAGCGGGAAACCAGCGATCAAAAAAAGGTCCTGACATTTCAGCGACGATCAGCGATACCCGGCAGGGGGGCTGATCGTCGCTGAATGTCACACACAGCGATATCGCTGGTGAGCTCGCTGCTGCGTCACAAAACTAGTGACTCAGCAGCGATCTCGGTAGCGATATCGCTATGTGAGACGGGCCCTTAAGTGGAAAGCTTAATTGATTGCTTTCCACTTTCACTTCAGGTCAGCCAGGGACACAATCAGTGACGTCAGAGGGAACTGATTAACAAAAATAGGGGTTCCCTTCGAAAAAAAAATGGCGTGGGGTCCCCCCTGTTTTTGTTAACCAGCCAGATGAAGCAGACCGCTGAGGCCTGGATTTTCAGGCTGTTAAGGAGCCAAGATCCATGGACCTTGCCAGCCTGATAATACTAGGCCACAGCAGTCTGCATATCTTGGCTGATTAACAAAAATAGGGGATCCCCTCGAAAAAAATTGGCGTGGGGTCCCCCCTATTTTTGTTAACCAGCCAGATGAAGCAGACCGCTGAGGCCTGGATTTTCAGGCTGTTAAGGAGCCAAGATCCATGGACCTTGCCAGCCTGATAATACCAGGCCACAGCAGTCTACATATCTTGGCTGATTAACAAAAATAGGGGATCCCCTCGAAAAAAATTGGCGTGGGGTCCCCCCTATTTTTGTTAACCAGCCAGATGAAGCAGACCGCTGAGGCCTGGATTTTCAGGCTGTTAAGGAGCCAAGATCCATGGACCTTGCCAGCCTGATAATACCAGGCCACAGCAGTCTGCATATCTTGGCTGATTAACAAAAATAGGGGATCCCCTCGAAAAAAATTGGCATGGGGTCCCCCCTATTTTTGTTAACCAGCCAGATGAAGCAGACCGCTGAGGCCTGGTTTTTCAGGCTGGTAAGGATCCAATATCCATGGACCTTGCCAGCCTGATAATACCAGGCCACAGCAGTCTGCTTAGCTTGGCTGGTTAACAAAAATAGGGGATCCCCTCGAAAAAAAAACGGCGTGGGGATCCCCCCTATTTTTGTTAACCAGCCAAGTAAAATGCAGACTGCTGCGGCCTGGTATTAAAAGACTGTCAAGGCCCATGGATTTTGGCCCTCAACAGCCTGATAATACCAGGCTACAGCAGCCCCACATTTGGCGCATCAAAAGATGTGCCAATTGTGGCACTTTACCCGGCTCTTCCCACTTGCCCTGTAGCGGTGGCAAGCGGGGTAATAAGGGGTTAATGTCACCGTTGATTGCACGGTGACAATAAGCCCGGTTAATAATGGAGAGGTGTCAATAAGACACCGATCCATTATTAATCCCAAAGTTATTAAATGCATAAAAAAAAGACAAAGCAAGAAAAAAGTATTTTAATGAAATAAAAGAGACAACACAGTTTTCATTAATTTTATTGTACTCTCATTCCTGCGACGCCATCGATCTCCTGTAAAAAAAGAAAAAAAACAAACCAACAGTATACCACCTGTCCGACGCAGTCCATAGTAACGATTGTCCCACGACGATCCAGCTCTGCTACATCGCAATGACAGGCAGAGCCTGTCATCGCGACGCAGCACAGCTGATTACCTGCTTCCCCGGCGGTGACGTCATCGGACTGACTGCTTTACGGCCGGGATTACCCAGCAGTCACTGCAGTTATCGCGAGAAACTGCATGTGACCGCCGGGGAAAGAAGATTGCGGCCATCAAGCAGTCCAGGACGTGACCGCCGGAGATCTTCTGACAGGTAAGTGCCGCTGACTCCTGACAGACCCGACCGACGGACACTGACAGTGACAGTGACAATCCCGATTCCGGTATCCGATAAGACGAAAATATCGGAACTCGGAATCGGAATTCCGATACAGCCAATATCGGCCGATACCCGATATTTGCAGTATCGGAATGCTCAACCCTAGTTGCGACCAATCAGCGACATTCTCCCACCCAGTCAGTGTCTGCTGAGGTGTTGTTGAGTGGGAAAACTTGCTCATAGCAACCAATCACAACTCAGCTTTCATCTTTTAAACAGCTCTGGTGAAATGAAAGATGCTTAGTGATTGGTTGCTATGGGCAACACAGGCAGTGTAACCTGTTGTGGTCAAGAAGATGTGCCTATGAAATATATATATTAGATATTTATAATATATATAGATATCTATGTATATAGATATATATAGATATATGTATAGATCTAGATATCTAGATCTATATATAGATCTAGATATCTAGATCTATATATAGATAGATATCTACTATATTATTGTCTAATTCTGTCTGTCTGACGCGACCAATCAGCAACAGGCGCAGTCCGGCCGCGAATTGGCGCAGGATTTGAACCACGCACGCCACCGCTATCATCGGGAGATCAGCGGTGCTCACAGCAGAAGTACCCCGACCGGCAGCCTCCACATACACCCCACCAGCAGCAGCCTCTATATACCCCAGCAGCAGCCTCCACATATACCCCAGCAACAGCAGCCTCTATATACCCCAGCAGCAGCCTCCACGTACACCCCACCAGCAGCAGCCTCTATATACCCCAGCAGCAGCCTCCACGTACACCCCACCAGCAGCAGCCTCTATATACCCCAGCAGCAGCAGCCTCCACATATACCCCAGCAACAGCAGCCTCTGTATACCCCAGCAGCAACAGCCTCCACATATACCCCAGTAGCAGCGCAGCTACATACATATTCTAGAATACCCGATGCGTTAGAATCGGGCCACCATCTAGTAGGATGCATAATGGATCAAAAAATAGTCTGGGCCAGTGTTAATGTCATGGTTCTGTTGTCAGATAACCTGAGGCCAGTGGTTCCTTCCCTGTCCCTAGCGCTAGGAGTGCGCTAGCTATCCCTGCTCTCAGGATTATTTCTAATAATGAAGAAGCCGAGGCCACGTACCTAGTTGAGCTCATGAATCTGCCCTTAATCTGTTCCCTGCCACCCAGGGAAGTGGGGAGTAGAAGTGGATGTAGATACACAAACCAGACTAACAAGGGCATAGGTACAGTGATAAAGGAAAAACCAGTCACACAAATATGCACTCAGAGTGGTACACCGGAAAGTCAAGGAAGGAAAAAAACAAATACGATACGATACACTTTATTGATCCCGGGGGAAAATTACAGTATTACAGCAGCAATAAAAACAGCAGTACATAAAATATTAGGACACAAATCTTGCACAGGTATACCAACATTACATAATAAATAAAAGTGGGTAGTTCAGGTGTATATAAGTCAATGTTAATTGACATCAGTACACCAGCCATCGGTCATTATTTTCTACCACCCTTAGGAAATAGGAGAGGATGAGAGTTTGCACACAACCGAAAACCAAGCAACAGTCTTTAGATAAACACGTGAAATGCCTTCTCAAACAACCAACTCCTCCAGAGCCAGGCAGCATGCAACTAACACTGGCATCCCTGATACCCAGAGGCAAATATATCTAGGGGAGGAGAGTGGCCAACAATGAACAGCTGAGACCATCAACACAGGAAAGCACTACATGCTCTCAACTGAACATCTGCACTGCTAATAGAAACCTGCATCATTTAATATGATGGCGAGGAGCTCCTAATCAGTGCAGCAGTGCCAGAAATCAGATACTGCGGTCTTCTGGCTCCTCTCTGTTGCGGTAAACCTGTAACAACATGCAGCAACATTGAAAGACTCTTTTAAGAAGGCTATAGTGATAACCAGACCTAACTAATCCATGACCTATAAGATGATCAAGTTAGAAATGCAGAGCTCTGCAACATAAAAACAAAAAAAACATATTTACAGACAGAAAGTGAGGTAAAAGAGTATTTATAGCAACACTATTAGATTAGGCGGGCTGCCCAGCACTTTCTAAGTGCATCCCATGAGAAACACTAATACTAAACATTTTTGGAGAATTTCTAGTCCTTTTTTGTGTCTGTCCTCATGGGATGCACTTAGATAGTGCTAGGCGTCATTAATAGACTGTAAGCCAGATACTGACCAGCACACTATACAAGCTGCTTTTGTGTAATTTAATACTAAGCAATCAGTCCTTCCATAAATTGGTAGGCTGTGAGTGGTTGCCTCATCAGTATTTTGCACCTGTGTTGCCTCCATCTTTACTACATAGGTTTGCTGCATCCTGAGAGTGCATTACTTGGGCAGGTAAATACAGCTGCCCCTTTTTTGCTGAAATATATAGGAGTGGAGAAATGTGACAAATTAACCTGTTACAAAAAGGCATCCTATGAAAGCACCATGCTCGAATTCAGTATAACAAATGGTAAAGAACGCATGTAAGGCAGCCAGGGTGGTAGCCGTAGCAATGGGCTGTACTATTCCCACACCCTGGCGGCCCACAGATAAAGCACAATGTCCTTTTTGCTGCACGTGCAGCGTGCGCAGCAGAACACTCATGGTTACTGCCAGAGTTCCTTCCAGTTCTGTCACTCCGGCTCCTGATATCCCAGTTCCACAAAATACTTTGGAATCACAGTCTTTTTCCAACAGTTCAACTTTACTTATCAAAAGGGCACTCATCACCTTGGCAGCACAATTCACACAGAGCCACGTATCTGGTACTTTCCTTGCCTTCCGGGCAGACTCTATTCTCTCTGTAATCTTTCTTTCCTCCCAGCATTCACGGCCGTACCTCTAGTTAGACTCTGTTATGTCTGCGGCTTCCATTCCCCTGCCATCTGGGCAATCTCTTTGGACAGTCCGTGTCCCCTCTATACCTTCAATGTCACCAGCTCCTTGTCAGCCCCTTGTCCAGTTCCAATTGGGAAAGGTGCCGGGAATGCCATCTCAGCTGCTCCTGCCCTGGTCTTAGACCCTGGATGCTTCTTGGGGATAGTCCCATTGAGCTGGTGCCTGACTGCACTATTCTACAGCCTGGGGCCCCTTACTGCCGTCCACAGCTTTATCCCCATGGCCAGTAACTGTCTCAAGCATTGCATGCACCTTGCCCTTGGGTAGGCTGCCTGGGCTCCTTCCTTCTGACTCTAATCAGGAAGTGCCTGTCCTATACCTCCCTGCTCTGTGCTGCTCTGCTCTAACTCCTTCCCACTGAATAACCCATTGCTGCCTGTGCCTGAACTGATACTATTATCTATCCAATTCTCTAATGTACCCCCTCTATTCTAACCCTGCTATTACTCTATGCTAACTTCTTTCCCTAATCTTAAACATGTACACAGTACATGTCAGAGACATGACATCACAGTACATAAACTTTACATTTCACATTAACCCCTTAATGTCCATGGACGTGCACAGTCCGTCATGGCAAGGTGTCAGTTTTGGCACCTTGACGGACTGTGCACGTCCTGCCTTTGAACTACCACTGCGTGTAAACACGCAGTGGTAGTTCAGTGCCGACAGCTGTCTATGACAGCTGACAGGCACGGCAAGAGGTGCGGGGACCTTTGCAGTCGGTCCCCACACCTACAGCACTGTGATTAGTCAGTCAATGGGACTGACCAAACACAGCAGCGATCGGGCAGAAGAGGCTGAAATTTCAGCCTCTTCTGCCCGATCAGTGCAGGAGCTCGGCGCTGCAGTGGCCGAGCTTCCTGCACTGACAGCCGGGAGCGGCGCCCCCGCCGCTCCTGGCTGTTAACCCCCTGACTACTGCGATCGAGCGTGATCGCAGCGCTCAGGGGGAGAGGCAGAGGGTCGGGAGCTCCCTCTGCCTCAGATCGGCGCCCCGCAATGTATTTGCAGGGCCTGATCTCTGCCTTGATGACCCGGGAGCATTGCAATGCATTGTACCTGCAATCAAAAGTGAAAAAGTGAAAGTCCCATTAAGAGACAAGGTAAAAAAGACATTTTTTAAAAAAAATTGTAAAAAAAATATTAAAAAATAAAAAAAATTCCCCTAAAAAATACACATTTTTATGTAATAAAAATAACAAAAAACAAAAAAAATGCACATGTTTGGTATCGCCGCGTCCATAAAAATCCTATCTATAAAAGCGTAACACTAGTTAACCTCTTCAGTGAAAGCCGCAAAAAAAACAAAAAAAGTAGTAAATTCTACTTTTTCCAAGCGGTATCATCATACCACTTGGAAAAAGTACAATAACACGCGATCAAAAAGATGGATATAAATAAACAACGCTACTATACAGCATCATCAGCGAAAAAACAAAAAAGTTATAGCTCGCGGAATAAACTGATGCAAAAATAATTATTTTTTCTATAAAATTTTTTATTATGTAAAAAAGCCAAAACATTAAAAAATATATAAATGAGGTATCGCTGTAATCGTAGTGACCCAAAGAATAAAGCTGCTTTATCAATTTTACCACACGCGGAACGGAGGAAAAAAAAATAAAAATTCCTGAATTGCTGGTTTTTGTTCATTCTCCTTCCACAAAAATCGGAATACGAAGCGATCAAAAAACTTTATGTGCCTGAATATGGTACCAATAAAAACATCAGCTCGTCCCGCAAAAAACAAGCCCACACATGACTCTGTCGGCCGAAATATGGAAAAATTATAGCTCTCAAAATACGGCGATGCAAAAATTTCTTGCAAAAAAAGTCTTCCAAAAAAAGCGTCTTTTAGTGTGTGACAGAAGCTAAACATGAAAAAAGGATGTAACTCTGTTATCGCTGTAATCGCACCGATCCGAAGAATAAAGTCGCCTAATCACTAATACCGCACGAGGAACGGCGTAAAAAATAAAACCAATTCTTCACCTTTTGTGGATTTGTTCATTCTGCCTCCCAAAGATCGCAGTAAGGCGATCACAGTGGTTCCCCCTCACATATGGGGTATCAGCGTACTCTGGACAAATTGCACATCAACTTTTGGGGTCCTATTTCTCCTGTTACCCTTATATAAATAAAAATTTGGGAGCAAAAAGATCATTTTTGTGGGGAAAAAAATATGATTTTTTTATTTTCACGGCACTACGTTATAAACTTCTGTGAAGCATTTGGGGGTTCAAAGTTCTCACCACACATCTAGATAAGTTCCTTGGGGGGTCTAGTTTCCAAAATGGGGTCACTTGTGGGGGTTTCTACTGTTTAGGAACATCAGGGGCTCTCCAAGCGCGACATGACACCTGCAGACCATTCCATCAAAGTCTGCATTTGAAAACGGCGCTCCTTCCCTTCCGAGCTCTGCCATGCGTCAAAATAGTGGTTTACCCCCACATATCCCCATATTGCATATTGCACAATAACTTTTGGGGTCCTATTTCTCCTGTTACCCTTAGAAAAATAAAAATTTGTGGGCAAAAAGATCATTTTTGTGGAAAAAAATATGATTTTTTTATTTTCACGGCTCTACGTTATAAACTTCTGTGACGCACTTGGGGGTTCAAAGTGCTCACCACACAACTAGATAAGTTCCTTGGGGGGTTTTTGGGGTCTAGCTTCCAAAATGGGGTCACTTGTGGGGGTTTCTACTGTTTAGGCACTTTAGGGCCTCTCCAAAGACGACATGACACCCGCAGACCATTCCATCAAAGTCTGCATTCGAAAACGGCGCTCCTTCTCTTCCGAGCTCTGCCATGCATCAAAACAGTGGTTTACCCCCCCATATTGGGGGCATCAGCGTACTCAGGACAAATTTCACAATAACTTTTGGGGTCCTGTTACCCTTTGGAAAATAAAATTTGGGGGTGAAAAGATCATTTTTGTGGAAAAGATATGATTTTTTAATTTTACGGCTCTACGTTATAGCCTTCTGTGAAGCCCTTGGGGATTCAAAGTTCTCACTACACATCTAGATAAGTTCCTTGGGGGGTCTATTTTCCAAAATGGGGTCACTTGTGGGGGGTTTCCACTGTTTAGGCACATCAGGGACTCTTCAAATGCGACATGGTGTCCAATCTCAATTCCAGCAAAAAAAGTCAAATGGCGCTGCTTCCCTTCCGAGCTCTGCCATGCGCCCAAATAGTGGTTTACCCCCACATATGGGGTATCAGCGTACTCAGGACAAATTGCACAATAACTTTTGGGGTCCTTTTATCCTTTGGAAAATAAAAATTGGGGGTGAAAAGATCTTTTTTGTGGAAAAAATATGATTTTTTAATTTTACGGCTCTACGTTATAACCTTCTGTGAAGCCGTTGGGGGTGCAATGTGCTCATCACACATTTAGATAAGTTCTATGGGGGTTTAGTTTCCAAAATGGGGTCACTTATGGGTGTTTCCACTGTTTAGGTACATCAGGGGCTCTCCAAAAGCGACATGGTGTTCGCTCTCGATTCCAGCCGATTTGACATTCAAAATCTCAAATGATGCTCCTTCCCTTCTGAGCACTGCCGTTTGCCTAAAGATTGGTTTTTCCCCCACACATGGGGTATCAGTGTATTCAGAAGAAATTGTACAACAATTATTGTGGTTCATTTTCTCCTGATACCCTTGACAAAATTTTAAAAATTGTGTTGCACGAAAAATTTTGGGGAAAAAAAGTTAAATGTTAATTTTTTCCTTCCACATTGCTTCAATTCTTGTGAAGTACCTAAAGGGTTAATAAACTTCTTGAATGTGGCTTTGAACACCTTGAGGGGTGCAGTTTTTAGAATGGTGTCACTTTTGGGTATTTTTTGTCATATTGACCCCTCAAAGTCACTTCAAATGTGAGGTGGTCCCTAAAAAAAATGGTTTTGTAAATTTTGTTGGAAAAATGAGAAATCGCTGGTCAACTTTTAACACTTATAACTTCCTAACAAAAAAAAATTTGGGTTCCAAAATTGAGCTGATGTAAAGTAGACATGTAGGAAATGTTATTTATTAACTATTTTTTGTGACATATCTCTCTGATTTAAGGGCATAAAAATTAAAATTTGAAAATTGCAAAATTTTCAAAATTTTTGCCATATTTCCGTTTTTTTCATAAATAAATGCAAGTTATATCGAAAATTTTTTACCACTATCATGAAGTACAATATGTCACGAGAAAACATTCTCAGAATCGCCAAGATCCATTGAAGCGTTCCAGAGTTATAAGCACATAAAGTGACAGTGGGCAGAAATGTAAAAATTGGCCTAGTCATTAACCTACAAAATGGCTTGGTCATTAAGGGGTTAAAGAACATTGAGGTGCCGCATGTAATCGTGCAAACAGCGTCCAGGGGAGAGGAGGCATGTGAGGTTCCTCGCCATTTCCTTACAGGCAGACGGCATGGATGGGGCAAGACTGGATTATATGTGGTTATGGGATTGACTGTAAAACCTGAATTCAGTGATTTAAAGATGAGTTTTTATTTCTTTTGCAATATACTGTATTTATATCATTATAATGAATTTCAACAGTATTCACAGTCATTACAGATAAAACACATTTTAAATTATCGCTAAAAATTCCATCTTACTGTGTCATACAGAATCTGGAAGAAACACCATTGTGCCTATCCCAATTACCAGCATTATTTTTCACACCTTCCCTGCTTACATAGGGAGAATATTTGTATCATTTTCCTATAGGCAGAATTAAATAATTGGATCTTTTATACAGAATCTGAAAGAACATGAACAACTGAAAACATATAAGTCACTTTGTGGGTGCAGGGGAACTGACCCAAAAACCTAATGATGATAACATTACAGAGTTGTGACAGAAAAAAAGTGCTGTCTAGTGTGCCGATCAATGCACTGAATGATTTAATTGTGTACTTATGAAAAGGCTGATCCATGTGAATGAGGCTGAAGGTTATTCTGGAACAACAAAGATGTTTTCAAAATGTGACATCTCATAAAAGGGGTCAAAGTATTTTCTCAAAGTTGTCTTTTTAATCAGGTTTCCAACTGCCTGCAGTATGATGCTTTCCCATGGGCAAAATCCATTTAACTTTAAATAGATTTATTCTGGAGAGAAATCTAACTGTACTATCGCTTAGCATTATTGCAGCAGGTTTTTTTTATTATAATAATTTCATAAGCTTAATACCCAAGGCTTGTAAAGAAAGATAAAGCAACATTATACTCTATATCCTATACACCCATGTGGATAAAATAAACTTTAAAATGCATGACTAACTTTAAGTTACTGTAAGTACGGTACATTGGTACATTGCATTACTTATCTTGTACTGATCCTGAGTTGATATGATAGTGAAAGATTATTAGAAACAGAAAACAGTGACAGCCTCGGCTCCATTGTTCATATGTTCTGGTCCTGCACTCATATAGCTGGGCTGTGGGTAGTTGTTGGTGAGCTGATCTTAGAAGTTTTTAATAGTGATGAGCAAATTTGCTAGATAAGGTATTATCAGAGCATGCTCAAGTGCTAACCAAATGTTTTCGGCGTGCTCAAAAAATATGTTCGAATCCCGCGACTGCATGTCTCGGGGCTGTTTGACAGCCACAACACATGGAGGGCTTTCCTGTTTGTTAGGCAATCCTTGCATGTGTTGCGGCTGTCTAACATCAACGAGACATGCAGCCTCATATTTTTCAAGCACGCCGAAAACAGTCAGTGCACAAGCATGCTCAGATAACACGTTCGCTCATCACTAGTTTTTAACCCCTTCATCCCGAAGTCTGTTTTCCCCTTTCTGACCAGGCCAAATTTTACAATTTTAACCAGTGTCACTTTATGTAGTAATAACTCTGGAACGTTTCAACATATCCAAAATTGGAACCCAAAATTTGTGTCGCAATTTCTCCTGAGCATGCTGATGCCTCTTAAGTGGGGGAAAATCAATGTTTGGGAACACAGCAGAGCTTAGAAGAAAAGGAACATCATTTGATTTTTTTAATGTAAAATTTGCTGGAATAATTAGCAAATACTACGTCGCGATTGGACAGCCCCTGATGTGCCTAAACAGTAGAAACCACTCACAAGTGACACCAATTTGGAATTATAACCCTCAGGGAATTTATTTAGATGTGTGGTGAGCAACTTGAATACTCTGTTGCTTCACAAGTTTTTAACGTTGAGCTATGAAAATAAAAAAATCTAATTTTTCCCGCAAAAATGTTTTTAAGCCCCAAATTTTGCATTTTCACAAGGGTAACATGAGAAATTGCATGATACAATTTGTTGTACTATTTCTCCTGAGTACGCCAATATACCATATATGGAGGAAAACTACTGTTTTGGCACGCGGCAGGGTGTTATGTTTCGGTAGCTGAGGAGGACAGGAACAACAGCAGGGCAGCCGAACACCTGAGATGTTGGTAACTGATGGGTTGCAGATTCCTAAACTAACGACACAACTAGAGGTAGCCGTGGAGCGTTCCTACGTTGATCCTAGACGCCTCGTCACAGCCTGAGAGATAACTACACCTAAAGGCAGAAAGATGAAAACTATCTGCCCCGGAGCAGATCCCCAAAGAAAATAGGAAGCCCCCAAACATATAATGGCGGTTAGACAAGATGAAAATACAAACATAGGCAGAAAATAGACTGAGCAAACGCTGGGGCCACAAGCTGACTAAATAGGATAGGACAGGAGAGATTACTTTCTGAAACCCAGAAAACCCTACAAAAATCCAACAATTCTGATTACAAAAATACTGAGATCACATGATCTCGCCACCCACTAAATCAGTTCTCAGTGTGAACAAAAACCAAGCCGCAGCCGCTGAAAAAACAGGAAAAAGCAAATGAGCAAATAACAGTGGCTACAGAAAAACTGTGAGGAGCTCAGGCCCCAGGAGGGGACCTGGCTGACCTCCACAAAAGTGCAGAAAACAATGCAAAAAGCAAGTACAAAAAGAAAAGCAAAAAATATCTTATCTGAAAGCAGGAGATGCAGGCAGGACTCCAGCAAACTTCCAAATGAACCAGGAACCACAATTGAGACAAGAACAATTGATCACCGGCAACCATCATGGGAGGGAACCTCCCTTATATCAGACCAGTCCGTGATTCCAGATTGCCACTCCTCGCTGAAAGGTTCAGTACTGTCTGTAACCACCAGAGGAAGCCTCTGCTCAGAAACCATCTCTAGCACATTCATAACAGCAGGGTTTGGAAGGGAAGGAGTGCCGATTGACTTTTTGAATGCAGAATTTGCTGGAATCATTAGAGGATGCCATATAGCATTTACAGAGCCCTTGATGTGCCTAAAGAGTGGAAACCCCACATGAGTAACCCCATTTTAGAAACTAGACCCCTTAAGAAACTTAACTAGATATGTGGTAAGCACCTTCATCTTCCAGATGCTTCATAGAAGTTTATAACATTGAGCTGTGAAAATAAAAAAAATCACATTTTCCCCACAAATATGATTCTAGCCCCAATTTTTTTCTTTTCACAAGGGTAACAGGAGAAAATGTACCCTAAAATTTGTTGTGCAATTTCTCCTGAGTATTCCGATAACCCATATGTAGGGGAAAACTACTGTTTGGGAGCACGGCAGGGCTCAGAAAGGATGAAGTGACATTCTGAAATGCAAATTTTGATGGACTGTTCTGTGGGTGTCATGTCACATTTGTAAAGCCCCTGATGTGCCTTAAGTGTGGAAACCCCCCACAAGTGGCCCAAGTTTATAAACTAGACAACTCAAGGAATTTATTTATATGAGTGTTGCCCCAGGTGCTTCACAGAAGAATATTCTTTTAGCTCCAAAGTTTTTATTTTCACAAGGGTAACAGGAGAAAATGGACCCCAAAAATTGTTGTGCAATTTCTCCTGAGTACACCCATACCTCATATCTGGTTGAAAACTACTTTTGAGGCACAGTGCAAAGCTCAGAAGGAAATAAGCGCCATATTGTAGTTCAGATTTTGCTGGACTGGTTTGAGGGTGCCATGTCACATTGGTAGAGCCCCTGAGTTGCCAGAACAGCAGAACTCCCCATAAATGACCCCATGTTACAAACTACACCTCTCAATGAATTCATCTAGGGGCGCAGTGATCCCATTGATACCACGAGTGTGTCACAGAACCCCTACAATAATTACTCTTTTACCACCAAAACTTTGTTTTAGCCCAAGATCTTACATTTTCACACTGGGAAATGAGTAAAAATGGAACAAAAAGTTGTTGTCATGTGTGCATCGCCACGAAGATCGTCGCGGTTGCACATTCTGACTTCTCACAGCTGAGTTGCTGTTTCTTTGTGTTTGGCAGTTAGGGAGTTAATTCTGTCTGTGCTCAGTTCTGGGACTGGGTGCAGTTTTCTCCCGGCTGCAATTAATTATTTGTTGATTGGTTTCCTTTAAATCTCTGGTTGTCTGTGTTGGGAGTTGCCAGTGAAATTCTTCATGCAGACCACAGATAGGATTGTATCTGTATAGACTTAAGTTAAAGAGCTCCTTAGTTGTTTTAAGCTCACCTTGCTTAGAGTTTAATATCCCAGATCATTTATGTTCCTTCTGTGTTTGAGTGTGTATGCAAGTCTGTGTTTTCTCCAGTCTGTCTTATATGTCTAATCTGTGTATTTAGCAGAGATCAGCCCATATCCCTTTGGTGGTAATCAGAATCCTTCTTAGGACTGATTACAGGGTTCAGGGACTGATAGAAGACAGGGTTAGGCTGGAGACTTGGACCTCTGAACCATTATCAGTACCTCCAAGGTGAGGGATTAGTTAGGACCCCAGTTTAGGGTCAGGTTAGACCCCCGGTCCTCCTCTTTCCTGTGACAGTGTATCAAGTCCTCAAGATTAACCCTGAGTTCAACGGATATCGTGTCAGGTAAATCTATTCTATATTTACATGCTGATGTTGCTAATCTATATGTTGTATAGAGTGTTGTTCTTTTAAGAATAGTTTACTGACATCGTACACATATCATAAGACCGCGTGACATTTTCACTGGCCCATAAAATTATTCCCAGTTGCCATGGATCCAGTAGCCCAGCTGGCTCTGCAGTTGCAGGGATTATCCATGGAGCTGACGGACATTAAGTCCAAAGTTTTGTCTCCCTCGGAGCAAACCAGATTTGAACCTAAAGTAGCTCTCCCGGACAGGTTCACTGGTGGGCGAGACAAATTTTTTACCTTCAGGGAAGCATGTAAATTGTATTTTCGGCTTCGGCCTCGATCATCAGGGAGTGAAGAGCAGAGAGTGGGAATTGTTATCTCGCTCCTACAAGGAGACCCTCAATCCTGGGCCTTCTCCCTTCCTCCGGGATCCCCGGCTCTACAGTCAGTAGATCGATTTTTTACTGCCCTGGGTTTGGTATATGATGACCCAGATCGGGTCTCTCTTGCTGAGACAAAATTACGTAAGATACAGCAGGGAGATCGTCCGGCGGAGGAATTTGCTTCTGAGTTCCGTAGATGGGCCACAGATACTCAGTGGAATGACCCAGCTCTTAGGAGCCAGTTTTGTCATGGGCTTTCTGACAAATTAAAGGACGTTTTGGCTCAGTATGATTCTCCTCCATCACTGGAGGCTGCTATGGCCCTAGCTATCCGTACTGATAGACGGTTCCGGGAGAGGTGCGAGGTAACTCCGCCCCCTGTTGTTACTCCACCTACTACTAAAGTCCCTTATGTTGAGGTTCCCCTTGTCTGTTCGGAGGAGCCTATGCAGTTGGGAGGGACATCATTTCGTAGGAGGGGATTGGCTGTACGCCGCAGGACTAGAAGGTGTTTCTTCTGCGGGAAAGAGGGACATTTTGTTGGGGGATGTCCATCCCGTGCCTTGTTGAGCAAAAAGTCGCCGGAAAACTGTTAATCCCAGGTTGTGTGGTGGACGACAACCTGGGAGTATGTATTTCGTCCGCTAGTTCTTCTCAGTTCCTTGTACCAGTGGAGGTGGTGGTTGGTACGAGAGTGGAGAGATTTTCTGTTCTTCTTGATAGTGGGTCCGGTGCTAATCTGGTTGACGCTCAGTTTCCTCAGGCTCAAGGTATGCATCTGAGTGTATTGGTCAAACCGATCCCTATATTCTCCATTGACGCCAGGCCTCTCGGCCAAGGTAGCTTTGTTCATGAGGTTCATAACATTGACCTTCGGGTAGGGGCAATACATAGGGAACTATTATCTTGTTATGTGTTGGAGGGTCTACCTACTCCTATTGTGTTGGGACTTCCTTGGTTGGTTAAACATAACCCTGTGATTAATTGGCAGTCCAGAGATATAAGCCAATGGGGGGAGTTTTGCAAAAGTAACTGCATGAACACAGTCATCAGTGCGGTCGTGCCTAGTACTTTGCCTCCTTTTTTGGAGGACTTTGGGGATGTGTTCTCTGAGGAGGGGTGTCAGGAGTTGCCTCCTCATCGCGTGTATGACTGCTCTATTAATTTACTTCCTGATGCTAAGTTACCTAAAGCTAGGTTATATAACCTTTCTGGTCCTGAGAGGCAGGCTATGAAAGATTATATTTCGGAAAGTCTGGCCAAAGGGCATATTAGACCTTCATCTTCCCCAGTGGCCGCGGGGTTCTTCTTTGTGAAGAAAAAAGATGGAGGCCTACGCCCTTGCTTGGATTTCCGCGAACTTAATCGGATTACTGTTCGAGATCCGTATCCACTCCCTCTGATTCCTGATCTCTTCAATCAAATTGTTGGCGCCAAATGGTTCTCTAAATTGGATCTCAGGGGGCGTATAATCTGATTAGGATAAAAGAGGGGGATGAGTGGAAAACGGCGTTTAACACGCCGGAGGGACATTATGAGAACCTTGTCATGCCTTTTGGTCTGACTACTGCACCAGCAGTATTCCAACATTTTGTTAATGACATTTTTCGTCATCTGGTGGGGCTGTTTGTGGTCGTATATTTGGATGACATTTTAATTTACTCACCAGATCTTGTGTCTCACCAGGAGCATGTGAGACAGGTGTTGCAGATCTTGCGAGACAATAAACTATACGCCAAACTGGAAAAGTGTGTATTCGCCGTACAGGAACTTCAGTTTTTGGGTTTCTTGGTGTAAGCCTCCGGTTTCCGTATGGACCCTGAAAAGGTGAGAGCAGTGCTTGAATGGGATCAGCCATGGGATCTTAAGGCTCTGCAGCGTTTTCTGGGGTTTGCTAACTACTACCGGAAATTTATTTGTAATTTCTCATCTGTTGTCAAACCTCTCACTGACATGACAAGAAAAGGGACGGATTTTTCTAAATGGTCGGACAAAGCTTGCCAAGCTTTTTCCTCTTTGAAAAAATGTTTTGCTTCGGCACCCGTTCTCATCCAACCAGATGCATCACAGCCGTTCGTTGTGGAGGTGGACGCGTCTGACGTAGGGGTGGGTGCAATATTGTCCAGGGTCCGTCCCCTGGTAAATGGCATCCGTGCGCTTTCTTTTCTAAAAAATTGTCGTCCGCCGAAAGGAATTATGATATCGGCAATAGGGAACTTTTGGCCATTAAGTTGGCTTTTGAAGAATGGCGTCACTTTTTGGAGGGGGCAGTCCACCCGGTCACCGTCATTACTGATCACAAGAACCTGCTGTATTTGGAATCTGCTAAGCGTCTGAATTCCAGACAAGCTCGATGGTCGTTGTTTTTTACCAGGTTTAATTTTGTTGTCACTTATCGCCCTGGATCTAAGAATGTTAAGGCGGATGCCTTGTCTCGCAGTTTCCCAGGGGCCGGGAAAATGGATGACCTGATTCCCATCCTTCAGGAGGGGGTGGTAGTGTCGGCTGTATGTTCTGAGCTTGAGGAGGAGGTGTTAGAGGCTCAGGGGGACGCCCCTGCAGGACCTCAGGGAGACTGTTTGTCCCAAATCAGTTGAGACAAAAGGTTATTGAGGCACATCATAATTCTGCTTTAGCAGGACATCCAGGGAGTAAGGCTACTTTAGATCTCCTTTCTCGCCGGTTTTGGTGGCCTAACGTTAATAAAGATGTTTTAACTTTTGTCGCGTCCTGTGGGGTTTGTGCTCGCTCTAAGACCCCTCATACCCGTCCGTCTGGGACCCTCTTACCCTTGAAACTTCCGGAGCGTCCATGGACTCATTTGTCTATGGACTTCATCACGGACCTTCCTCAGTCGTCAGGGAAGACTGTCATACTGGTGGTTGTTGACAGGTTCAGTAAGATGGCACATTTCATTGCTCTTCCTGCCCTCCCTAATGCTAAAACTCTGGCGCAGGTGTTCATTGGGGAGATTGTGAGACTTCATGGGTTGCCTTCTGATGTGGTGTCAGATAGGGGGTCTCAGTTTGTGTCCAAGTTTTGGAGGGCATTTTGTTTACGTCGGGGGATGCAATTGTCATTTTCCTCGGCTTTTCATCCGCAGACCAATGGTCAGACAGAGCGTCTGAATCAAAGCTTAGAGACTTATCTTCGGTGTTTTGTCTCAGAGAACCAGGAGGACTGGTCTTCTTTCTTGCCTCTGGCAGAGTTCGCTCTTAACAACAGGCGGAGCGAGTCCACTGGTAAGTCCCCGTTTTTTGGGGCATATGGTTTTCATCCCCAGTTTTGTACATTCAATGGGGGGGGCCCTTCTGGGGTTCCTGAGGAGGAGCGTTTCTCGTCGTCACTTGCTTCAGTGTGGAGAGGTGTATTGAATAATCTGAGTGCTATGGGGAACCGTTATAAACGTATGGCTGATAGGAGGAGAGTTTCTGGTCCAGATCTTAATGTGAACGATCTGGTATGGTTGTCTACCAGGAATATAAAACTTAAAGTTCCCTCCTGGAAGCTGGGCCCCAGATTCATCGGGCCGTACAGGATCAGTTCCATAATTAATCCTGTGGCATTTCGTCTGGACCTCCCTCCTACGTTTAAAATTCATAATGTGTTCCACAAGTCATTACTTAAGAGGTACGTGGCACCAGTCATACCATCACCTCTACCTCATCCTCCAGTGGTGGTCAATGGTAACTTGGAGTTTCAAGTGTCAAAGATCATTGACTCACGTCTGAATCGCCGGTCCCTTCAGTACTTGGTGCATTGGAAGGGGTATGGTCCAGAGGAGAGGACGTGGGTTCCTGCGTCTGACATTAACGCAGATCGTTTGGTGCGGACCTTCCACAGAACTCACCCGGGCAAACCTGGCCCTGAGGGTCCGGAGGCCCCTCGTAGAAGGGGGGGTACTGTCATGTGTGCATCGCCACGAAGATCGTCGCGGTTGCACATTCTGACTTCTCACAGCTGAGTTGCTGTTTCTTTGTGTTTGGCAGTTAGGGAGTTAATTCTGTCTGTGCTCAGTTCTGGGACTGGGTGCAGTTTTCTCCCGGCTGCAATTAATTATTTGTTGATTGGTTTCCTTTAAATCTCTGGTTGTCTGTGTTGGGAGTTGCCAGTGAAATTCTTCATGCAGACCACAGATATGATTGTATCTGTATAGACTTAAGTTAAAGAGCTCCTTAGTTGTTTTAAGCTCACCTTGCTTAGAGTTTAATATCCCAGATCATTTATGTTCCTTCTGTGTTTGAGTGTGTATGCAAGTCTGTGTTTTCTCCAGTCTGTCTTATATGTCTAATCTGTGTATTTAGCAGAGATCAGCCCATATCCCTTTGGTGGTAATCAGAATCCTTCTTAGGACTGATTACAGGGTTCAGGGACTGATAGGAGACAGGGTTAGGCTGGAGACTTGGACCTCTGAACCATTATCAGTACCTCCAAGGTGAGGGATTAGTTAGGACCCCAGTTTAGGGTCAGGTTAGACCCCCGGTCCTCCTCTTTCCTGTGACAGTGTATCAAGTCCTCAAGATTAACCCTGAGTTCAACGGATATCGTGTCAGGTAAATCTATTCTATATTTACATGCTGATGTTGCTAATCTATATGTTGTATAGAGTGTTGTTCTTTTAAGAATAGTTTACTGACATCGTACACATATCATAAGACCGCGTGACAGTTGTCCCACAATTTCTGCTTAATGTTGCTGTACAGTACTACTTAGCCACACAGTGAGACTCGGGAGGGACGGCGCCTATTTGCCTCCTGAAGCGCAGATTTTGCTACAATAGTTTGCAGACTTCACATACAGAGCCCCTAGGTACTATAACAGCAGAATCCCCCTCAAGTGACCCCATTTTGGAAATTATACCCTTTGGAATTTATCTACAGGTGTAGTGACGATTTTTGACTCCAGAAACAAGCAGTAGTGGATGTTGCTCAGTGAAAATTGCAAACTGCCATTGCAGTGCCCAGTACATTGTAATCACTAGTACGTTGTAGGGTCCAGTACTTTGTGATGCCCAGCTCATGGTTCTGGTGACACGCACCCATAAATTAGGCAGGCTGTCATCGCTACAGAAATGCCTAACATGTGGACTCTAAATGTGGTTTAGACACACTGTGGAGCTCAGAAGGGAGAGGACATTTGGATTTGGGAGCACAGAATTTGCTGAATTTCTTTTTGGATGCGTGGAGTTAAATAGTGCTTTTACAGAGCCCACAGGTAAAGTGGAAGGCTCCATTATTCCATTGACAGAGGATGAATCTGAGTGGGGACTTGCTCTTCTTATGGACTGAGTTGAAGCTTTTGTTGGGAACATTTTACATACCATTTGGGATCACATTTATCCGGCCCTCTACGCTGAGCCCTTACATCAGGGTTTACATATAAATTTCTGAGTGATGTGATTCCGATGAAACCCCCAAAGGAGGCTCTCACTATAATGAGGCAGCAGAGTTACCCTAGACTCCGTCTGGCCTCTTTTCAGTGCTTTCTTTATTTTCAGAAGTGCACAAAACTGTGGCATATCACGCTTTTATGCATGCCTATAAAAACCGTCTCTACTGGATCACAGAATCTTCACTGGGAGTTCAGTCTGAATCACCTATTTTAGAGATTTACACAGAAACCCCAATGCAAGTGCAAGATAAATGTGAGCCGAGCCTTAGTGCGATCTTTGGGAGACAGAATGAACAAATCAACAGCAGATGAAGAATTTGTTTCATTTATTTTTTATGACGTTCCTCATGCAGCATAAGTGAGTAGACAACTTTTTTCTTTTGGTTGGTGCAATTACAGCGATACCAGATTTCACCCCTTCATGACCTTGCCATTTTTTGAAATTCTGACCAGTGTCCCTTTATGAGGTAATAACTCAGGAACGCTTCAACGGATCCTAGCGATTCTGATATTGTTTTTTCGTGACATATTGGGCTTCATGTTAGTGGTAAATTTAGGTCGATAATTTTTGCATTTATTTGTGAAAAAAATGGAAATTTGGTGAAAATTTTGAAAATTTCGCAATTTTCAAATTTTTAATTTTTATTCTGTTAAACCAGAGAGTTATGTGACACAAAGTACTTAATAAATAACATTTCCCACATGTCTACTTTACATCAGCACAATTTTGGAACCAAAAATTTTTTTTTTTTAGGAAGTTATAAGGGTTAAAAGTTGACCAGCGATTTCTCATTTTTACAGCAAAATTTACAAAACCATTTTTTTAGGGACCACCTCACATTTGAAGACACTTTGAGTGGTCTATATGGTAGAAAATACCCAAAAGTGACACCATTATAAAAACTGCACCCCTCAAGCTACTCAAAACTACATTCAAGAAGATTATTAATCCTTCAGGTGCTTCACAGGAACTAAAGCAACATGGAAGGAAAAAATGGACATTTTAATTTTTCCAACAAAAAATTTATTTTAGCATCAATTTTTTCATTTTTGCATGGGCAACAGGATAAAATGGATCCTAAAATTTGTTGGGCAATTTCTCCTGAGTACACAGATACCTCATATGTGGTCATAAACCACTGTTTGGGCGCACGGCAGGGCTCAGAAGGGAAGGAGCGCCATTTGACTTTTTGAATGGAAAATTAGCTCCAATCATTAGCGGACACCATGACGCGTTTGGAGAGCCCCTGTGTGCCTAAACAATGAAAAAAACCCACATGTGACACCATTTTGGAAACTAGACCTCTTATTGAACTTATCTAGATGTGTTGTGAGCACTCTGAACCCCCAAGTGCTTCACAGAAGTTTATAACGCAGATCAGTGAAAATAAAAAAAAACATTTTTTTCCTCAAAAATTATTTTTTAGCCCGCTATTTTTTATTTTCACAATGGTAACAGGAGAAATTGGACCACAAAAGTTGTTGTGCAATTTGTCCTGAGTACAACAATTCCCCATATGTGGGGGGGAACCACTGTTTTGGCGCATGGGAGAGCTCAGAAGGGAAGGAGCGCCATTTTGGAATGCAGACTTGATGGAATGTTCTGCGGGCGTCATGTTGCGTTTGCAGAGCCCTGATGTGCCTAAACAGTAGAAACCCCCACAAGTGACCCGATTTTGGAAACTAGATCCCCCAAGGAGCTTATCTAGATGTGTAGTGAGCACTTTGAACCCCCAAGTGCTTCACAGAAGTTTATAAACGCAGAGCAGTGAAAATAAGTCATTTTTATTTCTCAAAAATGATTTTTTTGCCTATTTTTTTATTTTCCCAAGGGTAACAGGATAAATTGGACACCAAAAGTTGCTGTCCAGTTTTTCCTGAGTACGCTCGTGCCCCATATGTGGGGGGAACCACTGCTCGGCAGGGCTCAGAAGGGAAGGAGCGCCATTTGACTTTAATGGAAAATTAGCTCCAATCGTTAGCGGATGTGCCTAAACTTTGGAGCTCCCCACAAATGACCCCATTTTGGAAACAAGACCCCTAAGGAACTTATTTAGATGCACAGTGAGCACTTTGAACCTCAGGTGCTATACAGAAGTTTATAACGCACAGCCTTGAAAATAAAAAATCATTTTTTTTCTCAAAAAATGATTTTTTTAGCCCCCTAATTTTTATTTTCACAATGGTTACAGGAGAAATTGGACCCCAAAAGTTGTTGTCCAGTTTGTCCTGAGTACGCTGGTACCCCATATGTGGGGGTAACCACTGTTTGGGCACACGTCAGTGCTCGGAAGGGATGTAGTGACGCTTTGAAATGCCGACTTGATGGAATGGTCTGTGGGCATCTTGTTACGTTTGCAGAGCCCCTGATGTGCCCAAACAGTAGAAACCAACCACAAGTGACCCCATTTTGTAAACTAGACCCCCCAAGGAACTTATCCAGATGTGTGGTGAGCACCTTGAACCCCCACGTGCTTCACAGAAGTTTATAATGCAGAGCTGTAAAAACAAAAAATCATTTTTTTCCTCAAAAACTGATTTTTTTAGCCCACAATTTTTTATTTTCACAAGGGTAACAGGAGAAATTGGACCTTTAAAAGTTGTTGTACAGTTTGTCCTGAGTACACTGGTACCCCATATGTGGGAGAAAACTACTGTATGGGCACACGTCGGGGCTCGGAAGGGAAGTAGTGATGTTTTGAAATGCCGACTTGATGGAATTTTCTGCGGGCGTCATGTTACGTTTGCAGAGTCCATGATGTGCCTAAACAGTAGAAACCCCCCAAGTGACCCCATTTTGGAAACTAGATCCCCCAAGGAACTCCTCTAGATGTGTGCTGAGCACTTTGAATCTCCAAGTTCTTCACAGAAGTTTATAACGCAGAGCTGTGAAAATAAAAAATCATTTTTTTTCCACAAAAATAATTTTTTTTAGCCCCCAATTTTTTTCCCAAGAGTAACAGGAGAAATTAGACCCCCAAAGTTGTTGTGCAATTTTTACTGAGTACGCTGATACCCCATATGTGGGGGTAAACCACTGTTTGGGCACACGTCAGGGCTCGGAATAAAGGGAGCACTGTTTCACTTTTAACAGCCAATCAGAGCGATCGTAGCCACGTAGGGGTTAAGCCAACCCCCTGTGGTGAAGCACAAAGGGTCTTGTGCCTGCGTGTTGGGTGACCTTTCAGTGACCCCGGTCACCCTACCCGCAGGAACGCGATCCTTTCATGACACATACGCTGTGTCACAGGTCATGAAGTGGTTAAAGTGTTTTTTTTTCTGTTTGGGTGGTGCCACATACTAAAAAATACTTTTTATTGCAAAAACTAGTTTTTACATCCCCATATTTAGATAGCTATAAATATGGGGATTTAGATAGCTATAATTTTCCATATTTCAGCTGACAGAGTCATGTGAGGGGTTAAAATTGGCAAGGCAGCTTTATTCTTCGGCTCAGTACAAATACAGCTATACCACATTTATATTTGTTTTATGTTTTGGCGCTTTTACGCATGAAAAACAGTTTTATAGAAAAAATTATTATTTTTGCATGACTTTACTAAGAAGAGCTATAACTTTTTTTAATTTTCTACTCATGAAGCTGTATGGAGGCTTGTTTTTTGCTGGACAAGATGATGTTTTCAGAGATACCATTTTCATTTACGTTCATCTTTTTGATATTGTTTTACATTTGTTGTGCAACTTCTCCTGAGTTTACTGATACCCCATATGTCTTTGAAAACTACTTTTGAGGCACAGTGCAAAGCTCAGAAGGGAAGAAACGCCATATTATAGTGCAGATTTCGAGGCACTTGTTTGAGGGTCGCATGTTACATTAGCAGAGCTCCTGAGGTGCCAACACAGCAGAACCCTCCCCATAAGTGACCCCATTTACAAACTAAACCTCTCAATGAATTTATCTAGGGGTGCAGTGATCATATTTGACACCACAGGCGTGTCATAGACTTTTATACCATTGGGCAATGAAGATAAAATAATTTACATTTTTACCACCAAAATTGTGTTATCCCAAGTTTTACATTTTATACTGGGAAATGGGTAAAAATGGCACCAATATTTGTTCCATAATTTGTACTGAACGTGGCAATACCCCATATGTGGCTATATGGTACTACTTAGCCATACGGAGAGACTTGGGTGGGACAGATCTCTATTTGCCTCCTGGAACGCAGATTTTCCTAGAATAGTTTGCAGATTCCATATAAAGAGCCCCTAAGTGCTAGAAAAGCAGAATCCCTCCTCAAGTGACCCCATGGAAATTATGACCCTTTGGTAATTTATCCATAGATGTAGTGACAATTTTGACTCCATGTGTGTGTAAAGGATATTGCTGAGTGAAAACTGCAAACTGCCATCGTAGCAGGGGCGCAACTACCGCGGTCGCAGTGGTCGCTACTGCGACCGGGCCCGGCTGGTAAGGCGTACGCAGGTCAGAGCCTGCGGGCTTTCATCACTACAGAAATTCCAACCATGTGGGCGCTAAATGTGATTTAGGCACACTGGGGCTCAGAAGGGAGGGATTTGAGAGTGGAGAATTGTCAGAATTTCTTTTGGGGGGCGAGGAGCCATTTCACTTTTCTAGAGCCTTTGTGCTACCAGTAACGTTGAAGCCCCCTATATTACCGTTAACAGATGATGGACCTGAGTGAGAGCTTGCTTTTTTGTGCATTTAGTTGCACCTTTTTTTGGGAACATACATAAAATTTATGAACACATTTATCCGGCGCTCTACGCTGAGCACTTACATCGAGGTTTCCATCTCCGAGTGACATGACAAATGAAACCACCGATGGATCCATTCACTATGATGAGGTAGCAGAGTTACTCTGAACTCTGTATGGCCTCTGTTCAGCAGTGTCCATTTTCTCAGAAGTCTCAGAAACTGTGGCCAATGGCACTTTTATGCAATTCTAAAAAGACGGATACCGCTGGATCAGAGGTTCTATGCCATACACCGTGCCTCCATCTGACTTATTTTAGGGAATCTTCCGCCGGGGATTCTGCCTGAATGACGTATTTACATGGAAACCCCTGTGTAAGCACTCAGCGTAGAGCGCAAGATAAATGTGCGCCAAGCCTTACTGTGATCTTTGGGAGGCAGAATTAAAAAATCAACAGCATGTGCAGAATTGGTTTCATTTATTTTTTATGCTTTTCCTCGTGCGGTGTAAGTGATTAGGTGACTTTATTATTCGGGTCGGTACGATTACAGCGATACCAGATTTATATCTGGTTTTTATGTTTGGCTGCTGTCACACACTAAAATACGCTTTTTTTGTGAAAACTAGTTTTTGCATCACCATATTTTGAGAGATATCATTTTTCCATATTTCATCCGAGTCATGATATGGCTTATTTTTTGTGGGACCATTTTTGGGCACATGACATTTTTTGATCTCTTTCAATTCTGATTTTTGGGAGACAGAATGAACAAAAAACAGCAATTCAGGAATTGCATTTTGGGGGGTTTTATATACTGTTCCGTGTGTGGTAAAATTGGTAAGGCAGATTTATTCTTCGGGTCAGTTCTAAAGATGAGCGACTTTGCCTTTTTTAGGGTCGATTTGGGTTTCGTGAAACCTGACTTTCTCAAAAGTCGAGTCGAACGAAGTCGGCCGACTAACGAAAATGATCGGGTCGGAGTCGAAAATCGCAAGTCAATGGGGAATAAAAGTTGGCATGGAGTGGAGGACAGTAAACACATCTACAGTGCCCATTTCAATGCCAACGACATCAATTCTTATTACTTAAGCTTGTCAACCTTAATTAACTTTATAATAATAGTAACGCATTGAAAACTGGGGGTTATTTGGCTAAAGCTGGTGGGGGGCAGTGCTGGCTCCAGGTTTTCGCAGACCCCGGCCAAAGAGTCTCAGTGGGCCCCTTTAACACATACCACAATTCATGATGCTCCGATACGGCAGAGAAATATAGGTATAGTAAAATGCCAAATACTTCACTTCTTACATTACATGAGTGATATCTATTTTAAATTCTACAATAGCTCAAAAAACAGACAGTATAGTCCTCCATACAGTATTATGGGCACCACATAGTGCGCCATACAGAATAATGAGCCCCATATATTGCTCTATACAGAATAATGAGCCCCATATATTGCTCCATACAGAATGGGATCCATATAATGCTCCATACAGAATAGGCCCCATATGTGCTCCATATGATGCTCCATATATAAAGGGCCCTATATGATGCCCCATAAAAAATGAACCTCATATGATGCTCTAGTATATGATGGGCCCCATATATGATGCTCCAGTGTATAATGAACCCCATATAATGCTCCAAATATAATGGTCCCCATATATAATGCTCCATATATAATGGTCTCCATGTGATGCTCCATATATAATGTGCCCCCTTTGATGCGCCATATATAATGGGCCCCATATGATCCTCCAGTATATGATGTGCCCCATGGATGATGCTCCATTGTATAATGGGCCCTATCTATGATGCTCAAGTGTATGTGTGGAGCCCAGCTGCACTAGGTTCCACATATCCTAGAAGGGTGCATGAAGGATTCATCCACTAGAGGTCTCACTACATACACACACCTTCACCTGTCCTCAGTCCAACAGAGGGAGCCCTGATTGGGATATAAAAGGGGGTGAAGGCAGGAAGTCAGTGAGTCTGAAGTCTGCAGTCTAGAGTCTGAGTCTGCGGTCTGCAAGGCAGAGTGAAGTGAAGCTGAGTCTGCAGAGGAGTTTTGTTCAGTCTAGCTGAGGAGTCTAGCAAATCAGGTTAGAGAGCTAAGAGCGTGCCGAAGCTCTGGAGAGCGGCAGAAGAGGCAGCCCACCAACTGCCAGTGTGTATAACCTTGTGAGGACCCGAGTAGGCCGGAGGCAAGAGGAGAGTAGCAAAGGGGCAGAGGAGCCTTACCAGCTCACCCCAGCAAGTACAAACTGGACGCCGGGTCCGAGCCTACAGGGATCTCCACGACCCAGTAGGAGACAACAGGAATTCTGAGGACTACAGGTCCCAGGAGCACCACAGAGCTGATACGTAACAGGGCCAGGGGACACAGAGATACGATAAGCAGGAAAAGTGTACTCCAGGAGAAGGTCCAACCACAAGGTCAGCCGGTGCAGGACAGACACTAAGTTAGGCCCAGCTACAGGCAGGTGTTATGTTAGGTAGCTGAGGAGGACAGGAACAACAGCCAGGCAGCCGAACACCTGAGATGTTGGTAACTAATGGGTTGCAGATTCCTAAACTAACCACACAACTAGAGGTAGCCGTGGAGCGTTCCTACGTTGATCCTAGACGCCTCGTCACAGCCTGAGAGATAACTACACCTAAAGGCAGAAAGATGAAAGCTATCTGCCCCGGAGCAGATCCCCAAAGAAAATAGGAAGCCCCCAAACATGTAATGGCGGTTAGACAAGAAGAAAGCACTGACACAGACAGAAAATAGAATGAGCAAATGCTGGGGCCACAAGCTGACTAAATAGGATAGGACAGGAGAGATTACTTTCCGCAACCCAGAAAACCCTACAAAAATCCAACAATTCTGATTACAAAAAGTACTGAGATCACACGATCTCGCCACCCACTAAATCAGATCTCAGTGTGAACAAAACCAAGCTGCAGCAGCTGAAAAAGCAGGAAAAAGCAAATGAAAAACAACAGTGGCTACAGACAAACTGTGAGGAGCAAAGGCCCCAAGAGGGGACCCGGCTGTCCTCCACAAATGTGCAGAAAACTATGCAAATAGCAAGCACAAAAAGAAAAGCAGAAAATATCTTATCTGAAAGCAGCAGACGCAGGCAAGACACCAGCAAACTTCCAAATGAACCAGGAACCACAATTGAGACAAGAACAATTGATCACCGGCGACCATCATGGAGAGAACCTCCCTTATATCAGTCCAGTCAGTGATCCCAGATTGCCATTCCTCGTTGGAAGGTTCAGTACTGTCTGTAACCACCAGAGGGAGACTCTGCTCATTCACAACAGTACCCCCCCTTGAGGAGGGGTCACCGAACCCTCACTTGTGCAACCAGGTCAATCAGGATGAGCTCGGTGATAGGCACGGATCAGTCTCCTAGCATGGATGTCCGAAGCAAACACCCAAGAATTGGCCTCCTGACCATAACCTCTCCACTTAACCAAATACTGGAGTTTCCGTCTAGAAAAACGAGAATCCAATATTTTCTCAACCACATACTCCAGATTGGCCTAACCAAAACAGGGTCAGGAGGCGCAGCCATAGGAACCACTGGCTCGACAAACCTCTTCAATAAGGACTTGTGGAACACGTTATGGATCTTAAATGTCCCTGGAAGAAGCAAACGGAAGGAAACCGGATTAAGAATCTCCATGATCTTATAAGGTCCAATGAACCTAGGCTTAAACTTTGGAGATGCAATCCTCATAGTGATATTTCTTGAGGACAACCAAACCAAGTCCCCTACTTTAAACCGAGGACCATCAGTCCTATGCCGGTTGGCAAACCGCTGGGCCATCTCTTGAGAGAGAGACAACCTCTCCACTACCTGGTCCCAAATTGCTGCATTCGCTCCACAACAGAGTCAACACCCGGACAGACAGAAGCCTCCGCCTGTCCCGAAGAAAATCAAGGGTGAAACCCAGAATTGCAGAAAAATGGAGACATCAAGGTGGCAGAACTAGCCCTATTATCAAGAGCAAACTCAGCCAAAGGCAAAAAAAGATACCCAGTCATCTTGATCAGCAGACACAAAACATCTCAAATAAGTCTCCAAGGTCTGGTTTGTTCTCTCGGTTTGTCATTGGTCTGAGGATGAAATGCAGAGGAGAAAGATAATTGAACACCAAATTTAGAACAAAATGTCCTCCAAAATCTGGAAACAAACTGGACTCCTCTGTCAGACACAATGTTCTCCGGAATTTTGTGCAAGCGAACCACGTGCTGAAGGAACAAAGGCACCAACTCGGAGGAGGAAGACAACTTAGGTAATGGCACAAGATGTATCATCTTGGAAAACCTATCACAGATTACCCAGATAACGGTCATTCTCTGAGAAACAGGGAGGTCGGAAATAAAATCCATAGAGATATGGGTCCATGGCCTCTTGGGCACAGATAATGGCATCAACAAACCACGAGAGCGAGAGCAAAGCTTGGAACGAGGGCAAGTCCCACAGGACTGCACAAAGTCCCTAACGTCACGAGACAAAGTAGGCCACCAAAAGGACCGACTCACCAAGTCTCTGGTACCAAAAATCCCAGGATGACCAGCCAACGCGGAACAATGAATCTCAGACATCACACTCTTCTTCCACAGGTCTGGGACAAACAACTTCCCAACAGGGCAGCGCTCAGGTTTATCCTCCTGACACCCTTCCAGAGCCAGTCTCAAATTCGGCGAGATGGCGGAAAGAACTACACCCTCTTTCAAAATAACAGTAGGATCAGATAACTCAGGAGAGTACGCAAAGAAACTCCTCGAGAGGGCATCCGCCTTAACATTCTTAGTGCCCGGAAGAAAAGAAACCACAAAATTAAAATGTGTGAAAAACAAGGCCCACCTGGCCTGTCTAGGATTAAGTCGCTTGGCTGATTCGAGATAAACCAGATTCTTATGGTCCGTGAGGACCACAACCTGATGTTTGGCTCCTTCCAGCCAATGTCTCCACTCTTCAAAGGCCCACTTCATGGCCAATAACTCCCGATTACCTACGTCATAATTACGTTCAGTTGGAGAAAATTTTCGAGAGAAAAAGGCACAAGGGTTACTCTTAGAGGTTTTTAGATCTCTTTGGGACAAAACGGCACCTGCCCCAATTTCAGAGGCATCAGCCTCCACCTGAAACAGTAGAGAAACATCAGGCTGCCGTAGAACAGGAGCAGAACTGAATCTCTGCTTAAGTTCCTGAAATGCAGAGACTGCCTCAGGAGGCCAATTCACCACATCAGAACCATTTTTGGTCAAATCAGTCAATGGTTTAACAATACCGGAGAAATTACCAATAAATTTACGATAAAAATTGGCAAAACCCAAAAATCTCTGAAGAGCCTTTAATGAAGTAGGTTGGACCCAATCACAGATGGACCCGGTCAAGGTTCAGGCCATTTCAATAACAGAAGGAGACAAAATGAATCCCAGAAATGAAACCTTCTGTACGCCAAAAAGACACTTTGATCCCTTCACATACAGTGCATTCTCTCTCAAAATCTGGAACACAGTCCGAACATGTTTCACATGAGAGTCCCAGTCATTGGAAAAAATCAAGATATCATCCAAATAAACAATCAGAAATTTATCCACAAAATCCCTGAAAATATCATTCATGAAGGATTGGAAGACGGATGGAGCATTAGTGAGCCCAAAGGGCATCACTAGGTGCTCAAAATGCCCCTCTGGGGTATTAAACGCCGTCTTCCATTCATCCCCGTGCTTAATGCGAATAAGGTTATACGCCCCCCTGAGGACAAGCTTGGTAAACCAACTAGCACTTTTCACCCTGGAAAACAGGTCGGAAAACAAGGGTAATGGATATTGATACTTCACAGTGATCTTATTCAAGAGACGATAATCAATACACGGCCTCAATGAACCATCCTTTTTGGCCACAAAGAAAAAACCGTCACCCAAGGGTGAAGAGGATGGTCTGATATGACTCTTCTCCAATGAATCCTTGATATAAGATCGCATAGCATTGTGTTCAGGTACAGACAAGTTAAAAAGGCGGCCTTTAGGAAATTTACCACCAGGCACTAATTCAATAGCGCAATCATAGCTCCTGTGAGGGGGCAAGGATGCAGATTTACTTTCACTAAATACATCCGAAAAATCAGTCAAAAAGTCAGGAACATCCTGAGACTGGGGAGAGGCCGAAAAAGCAGGAGTGTTGGCATTAACACATTGGCAGCCCCAACTGGTCACAGACACAGATTTCCAATCCAAAACAGGATTATGAGACTGTAACCAAGGGAAACCTAGTACAATAATATCATGCAGATTATACAGCACCAGAAATTTGCAACTCTCCTGATGATCTGGTTCAACCCTCATTATCACCTGAGTAGAAAACTGGGGTTTATTCTCCGCCAAAGTAGTAGAATCAATGCCCAGTAGGGGAATAGACTTCTGCAGGGGTGTCATGGGAAACCCACAACGTTTGGCAAAGTCAAAATCCATCAGGTTAATAGCTGCTCCTAAATCAACAAAAGCCTGAGCAGAAAATGTGGACAGGGAGCAAATCAGGGTAATAGTCAACAGAAATTTAGTCTGAACACTACCCAAGACAACTGAGCATGCAAAACGTCTTCCCCGCTTAGGGAAGACTGAAATAGCATGAGAGGCGTCACCACAGTAGAAACATAACCCATTGCGCTTTCGAAACTCATGACGCTGTGCCCCAGAAGTCACTCTATCACACTGCATGGGCTCAGAAGCTGGCTCACAAGGCAAACTATCTCACGCATACCTCTGCGCTCACGCAAACGTCTGTCCAATTTGAATAGCCAATGACATAGAATCATTGAGACCAGAGGGAGCAGGAATCCCACCATATCATCCTTTACATTCTCTGACAGCCCCTTCTGAAAAAGGGCTGCCAAAGCATCATCATTCCATTTGGTCAGGACTGCCCACTTTCGGAATTTCTGACAGTACAATTCAGCGTCTTCAAGATCCTGATTTAATGCCAACAAGGTTTTATCAGCTTGATCAGTGACATAAGGTTCATCGTACAATAACCCCAGAGCCAGAAAAAATACATCAACATCATTCAAAACAGGATCCCCAGGTGTCAGGGAAAAAGCCCAATCCTGAGGGTCGCCGCGCAGGAGAGAGATGACAATTTGAACCTGCTGTGCTGCATTCCCTGAGGACTTAGGCTTTAAGGCAAAAAACAACTTACAGTTATTTTTGAAATTCAGAAATTTAGCCCGATCCCCCAAACACAAATCTGGCATGGGAATCCTAGGTTCCACAACCGGCAACCCAGCAAGATAGGTAGCAATACTCCGAACCTCAGTGGCAAGCTGATCCACACGGCCAGACAACTGTGCAAGCTCCATTGAGAGAAAAAAAAATCCTCCTCAGCACCCAGAGAAAAAGTGGGAAAAAAATGCAACAAAGAGGGAAAAAAAATATCTCTGACAACTTTTTTTTTTTTCTTTCCACACTATTTTTCCCTTCTGTGAGTACCATATAATTTTCAGTTTGGGCCGGTGATACTGTTATGTTTTGGTAGCTGAGGAGAATAAGCAAAAACGGCAATACACCAGAGAGGCTGGAACCTATTGGATAACAGTAACCTGAACTAACCACACAACTAGAGGTAGCCGTGGAGCGTTCCTACGTTGATCCTAGACGCCTCGTCACAGCCTGAGAGATAACTACACCTAAAGGCAGAAAGATGAAAGCTATCTGCCCCGGAGCAGATCCCCAAAGAAAATAGGAAGCCCCCAAATATGTAATGGCAGTTAGACAAGAAGAAGCACGGACACAGACAGAAAATAGAATGAGCAAATGCTGGGGCCCAATCTGTCTAGACAGAAAAGTACAGGAAAGGATACTCACTGCAATCCAAAAAAACCCCTAAAAAATACCAACTCTTCTGATTGCAAAAACACCTGAGATCACACGATCTCTACCACCTAATCAGATCTCTGGTGTAACAAAACTAAGCCGCAGCCACTGAAAAAACAGGAAAAAGCAAATGAACAAACAACAGTGGCTCCAGATAAACTGAGAGGAGCACAAGCCCCCGGAGGGGACCTGGCTGACCTCCACAGAAGTGCAGGGAACCATGCAAAAGGCAAGCACAAAAATAAAAGCAGAAAATATCTTATCTGATAGCAGAAGATGCAGGCAAGACTCAGAAAACTTCCAAATGAACCAGGAACCACAATTGAGACAAGAACAATTGATCACCGGCAACCATCATGGGAGGGAACCTCCCTTATATCAGACCAGTCTGTGATCCCAGATTGCCATTCCTCGCTGAAAGGTTCAGTACTGTCTGTAACCACCAGAGGGAGCCTCTGCTCAGAAACCATCTCTAGCACATTCATAACAGAACTGTGAGGGAGAACATCGATAGGGAGGAGAAGTAATTTTGAACCATAGTTGACAACTGTTGTCTCCTGTCTGTTGCAATCGATTCAGTATTACCAGTCGTGTGAGCATTACTCGAGAAATCAGACCACAACATGGTCATGAAACTCCTGTGCACCATGAACACCTCTTCCATTTGGCCCAGTACGGCTCGTGGTAGAACCTGCACTGCTGCTGTGTGCTGGGAATGCTTCTAACAAACGGTTTACCAGAGTTGCTTGTTTGTTCGCCAATATTAGCTCTAGGTTCTCCTGTGGCATGATGTTCTGTAATTTGCCTTTATAGCGTGGATCGAGGATGCTGGCCAACCCGTAGTCATCATCCTTCATAATTTTGGCAATGCGGGGTCCCTTTTTAGGATCCGCAAGACATAATCACACATGTGGGCCAATGTTCCAGGTGTCAATGATGCACTACCAGTGGTGGGTGGAGAAGCACTTTCTGCCAAATCTACATCCCTCCATTCATGCACAAACCCTGTACCTGACCTTGGCAAGCCAACATTTTCTCTTGCCCCCTGAGAAGCATCATCCTCCCCAAAATAATCATCACCCTCATCCTCATCCTCCTCCTCTTCTTCTTCCTCCACCTCGTCCAGGACAGTTCTCTGAGCAGACAATGCCTGACTGTCATGAAGGCTTCCCTCCTCCTCCGCTGCAGACACCAGATCCTTAATGGGCATCAAAGTTTGCATGAGCAGACGCTTAAGTGGGATGCTCATGCTTATGATGGCGTCGTCTGTGCTTACCAGCCGTGTGCATTCCTCAAAACACTGAAGGACTTTACAGAGGTCTTTCAGCTTTGACCACTGCACACCCGACAACTCGATGTCTGCCCTCAAACTGCCTGCCCGTGTATCCTCCCACAAATGCATTACAGCCTGCCTCTGTTCGCACAGCCTCTCAACCATGTGCATGGTGGAGTTCCACCTTGCTGCAACGTCTATGATTAGGTGGTGCTTGGGGAGGTGGAGTGATCGCTGCAGCCTCTGCATACGACTGGAGTCTACGGGCGAGCGACGGATGTGAGAGCACAGTCTTCGCACCTTATGTAGCAGGGCTGGTAACTCCGGATAATTTTATGAAGCACTGCACCACCAGGTTCAAGGTGTGAGCCAGGCAAGGTATGTGTCTGAGTTTTGCCAGGGCTATGGCCACCACAAAATTACAGCCGTTATCACTGACTACCTTGCCTGGCTCAAGATGTAGACTGCCCAGCCATGACTCAGTTTCTCGCTGCAAGTAGTCGGCCTCCGCGGTGTGTCTGTTGTCGCTCAAAGACATCATTTTTAAAACAGCCTGCTGATGCTTACCACTAGCTGATCGATAGTGTGACACCTCATGTGCAACACTGGCAGCTGCGGATGGAGTGCTCGTGCGACTGCGCTCTATCGATGAGCTTTTGCTTCTGGAGGAGGGTCAAACGCCTACAGCCAACTGTTGCCTATACCGTGGGCTAGGCAGCACTGTCCCACCACCGCTGTCCCCTGTGGACCCTGCATCCATCACATTAACCCAGTGCGCAATGATGGACATGTAACAGCCCTGGCCATGCCTACTGGCCCATGCATCTGTTGTGAGGTGCACCTTTCCACTCACTGATTGTTTCAGTGCATGGACAATGCGGTCTTTCACATGCAGGTGGAGGACAGGGATGGCTTTTCTAAAAAAGAAGTGCCGACTGGGTAGGTGATAGCGTGGAACAGCGTAGGCCATGAACTCTCGGAACGCTGCGCTTTCAGCCAAACGGAAGGGCATAATCTCTAAGGAGATCAGTTTGGTGATGTACGTGTTCAAACCCAGTGTATGCGGATGAGAGGATGAGTACTTTCTTGTCCTACTCAGAATGTCTGGTAGGGTTAGCTGGACTTGAAAGCTGCATATGGGGTAACTATCAGTGGACATGACTGACTGAGAGGTGGTTGGTGATGGTGGTGGTGATGGCCTAGATGCAGTGTTTCGTTGCAAAAACATTGTGATTCCCTGACTGCTTTGGCCTTGTGACGACACCTCAACATTTCTTGCTGGTGGTGTGCCAACCGGTGGGCTTACAGTGGGGGAAGCAATGGAGCTACCTGAGGTTTTGTAGTCCGTCCACGCTTGCAAGTGCATGTTCATTAAATGTCTAAGCATGCAACTGGTATTCAAATTTCTGAGATTTTTCCCTCGGCTAAAGGTCCTTCCGCACTTCTTACAGATAACCTTTGCCTCATCAATAGGATTTTGGTCAAAAAAGTGCCACACTGCACTCTTCCTACTATGGGATAAATTTTCAAGGCTTGCACGCAGTGCTAATTTGACCGTCTAGCAAAGCTGTCCTGCAACTCTTGTTTTTTTTAACACGTTTTTGGACTGCTACGGGCCTGCCAGATAACCGCAGCTGCGATGTCGATGCCTGCTGCAGATCCTCCTCCTCTTCTGAGCTATTGCCAGCGGCACCCTCTTCCCCCAATGGATGCCAATCCGGCTCAACAATTGGGTCATCCATCACCTCCTCTTCAATTTCATCTGCACCTTCCTCTCTGTCACCCTGTAAGGTTTTAGAGTATGCAGAAGGGACACCTGAGTTTCATCAGGATAAGATTCTGGCTCAGTAGACTGCGAGGGCAATGTAGTGCTCTGGGTGAATGTACCAGCAGAATCAGATAGCAGTGGCTGTGCATCAGTGCACTCCATGTCATATTCATCTTGGACTGGGGAATTCAGGATTTTACTTGATAACCCAGGCATGGTATGTGAAAAGAGCTCCATGGAGTAATCTGAAGTGTGGCCTACCGCATCCTTCACTTTTGGTGGGGGTGAAGGACACAAGGAAAGGTGTCGTTCCTGACCAGGAGCCTGCACTGACGATTCAGTGCTTGCATTTTTTGAAAGTTCAGAAGAGGAGGCGATAGAACTGAAGGCTGTTTCGGCAATATAAGCCAAAACCTGTTCCTGATGCTCCGGATTTAAAAGCAGTTTACCTACTCCCAGAAAAGGGAGATGTGGAGCCCAGCTGCATCTGGATTCATATCTCCCAGAAGGGTGCGCAGAAAGAATTCACCACTAGAGGTCTCAATATACATTCACACACCTTCACCCATCCCTAAACCACCAGAGGGAGCTGTATAGAGATATAAAAGGAGGGTGAAGACAGGAAAGAGAGTTCAGTCAGATTAGAGTTCTGCTGAGTGCAGTGTGCAGTGCAGAGCTCAGATTAGAGAGATTTGAGAGACTGCAGAGCAGTTCAGTTCAGCAAAGTGGAGGCTAGTAAAGTGGAGCTGAATCCATTCCAGTCTAGTCAGAGCTGAGACAAGTGAGTAGTCTGCAGACAGAGCAGATGAGTGGAGGTGCAGGACGGAGACTAAGTTAGGCCCAGCTACATGCAGGCCAGGACTTCATTACTAAAAGGCAAGGAACAGGAGGCCACACACCTACTCCGTGGGAGACTCTGGATGAGCACCCTTCACCCTATAGTGCTCCGGGATGTGCCTGCAACATCTTCAGTAAAGGTACCAAAGTGACTTGTGTGTGTGTCTACCTTATTACCCCTACTGCCGGGATCCCCTCTGTCCTGCATCCCTACACATCTACCTGCCCTGAAGGACTCAGCCTCACCTGTGGGAAGCTTAACACCTAAAGCTGCACAACACCAACCCTTCACCGCACCAACCCTTCACAACACCAACCCTTCACCGGATCTGCACCGCAGCGCTGGTCACCCTGACCAGGTACCACAGGTGGCATCACGAATCCCCATACCAACATTCAACTCCCCATAAATATCCCACATTTAACCCCTTACTGCCATCAGACGTACTATCCCGTCCATGGTATCTGGGCCCGTATGACCATGGACGGGATAGTAAGTCCCGTGCGATCGGACGCGCTCCCGGGGGGAGCGCAGCCGATCGCGGCCGGGTGTCAGCTGATTATCACAGCTGACACCCAGCACTATGTGTCAGGAGCGGTCACGGATCGCTCCCGGCACATTAACCCCTGGCACACCGCGATCAAACATGATCGCGCTGTACCAGGGGGCACAGGGGAGGATCGCGCAGGCAGGGGGCTCCCTGCGCGCTCCCCTGCGACCCTCAGAGCAGCGCGATGTGTCGCGCTGTTCCGAGGGTCCGTCCTCCCTCCAGGTCCCCGGATCCAAGATGGCGCCGGGGTCCTGCAGGGAGGCGGCTTCCTCAGTGCCTGCTGAGAGCAGGCACTGAGAAGCCTGCAGCACTGCCAGAGCGATCGCTGGTGTGACAGAGTGCTGTGCACACTGTCACACCAGCGATCTGCTAAAATACTGTGATGTCCCACCCTGGGACAAAGTAAAAAAGTTAAAAAAATGAAAATAAAAAGTGGTAAAAAAAATCATAAAAAAAAAAAAATATTCCCCAATAAATTCATTTCTTCCTGTAAATAAAAAAAACAAAACAATAAAAGTACACATATTTGGTATCGCCGCGTCCGTAACGACCCCCCCTATAAAAATATCCCACTAGTTAACCCCTTTAGTGAACCCCTTAAAAAAAAAAAAAAACTAAGCAAAAAATCAATGCTTTATCATCATACCGCCGAACAAAAAGTGGAATAACACGCGATCAAAAAGACTGATATAAATAAGCATGGTACTGCTGAAAACGTCATCTTGTCCCGCAAAAAACGAGCCATCATACAGCATCATCAGCGAAAAAATAAAAAAGTTATAGCTCGCAGAATAAAGCGATGCAAAAATAATAATTTTTTAGATAAAATTGCTTTTATTCTATAAAAGCCCCAAAACATAAAAAAATGATATAAATGAGGTATCACCATAATCGTACTGACCTGAAGAATAAAACTGCTTTATCAATTTTACCACACGCGAAACGGTATAAACGCCTCCCCCAAAAGAAATTCATGAATTGCTGATTTTTGGTCATTCTAACCTCCCAAAAATCGAAATAAAAAGCGATCAAAAAACGTCAAATGCTCAAAAATGGTACCAATAAAAATGTCACCTCGTCCCGCAAAAAATAAGACCTCACATGACTCTGTGGGCCAAAATATGCAAAAATTATAGCTCTCAAAATGTGGTGATGCAAAAAACTACTTTTTGCAATAAAAAGCGTCTTTTAGCGTGACAGCTGCCAATCACAAAAACCCGCTATAAATAGTAAATCAAACCCCCTTTATCACCCCCATAGTTAGGGAAAAATAATAAAATTAAAAAAATTGATTTATTTCCATTTTTCCATTAGGGTTAGGGTTGCGGCTAAAGTTAGGGTTAGGGTTGGCGCTAACGTTAGGATTAGGGTTAGGGTTGGGATTAGGGTTAGGGTGTGTTAGGGTTAGGTTTGTGGTTAGGGTTGGGACTAGGGTTAGGGGTGTGTTGGGGTTAGGGTTGGAGTTAGAATTGGGGGGTTTCTGCTGTTTAGGCACATCAGGGGCTCTGCAAATGTGACATGGCGTCTGATCTCAATTCCAGTTAATTCTGCGTTGAAAAAGTCAAACGGTGCTCCTTCATTTCTGAGCTCTGCCATGCGCCCAAACAGTAGTTTACCCCCACATATGGGGTATCAGCGTACTCTGTACCCCAAGAGTTATTGTGCAATTTGTCCTATTTCTTCTGTTACCCTTGGGAAAATAAAAAACTGGGGGCGAAAATATCATTTTTGTAAAAAAAAAATGATTTTTTTTGTTTTTACGGCTGTATATTATAAACTTCTGTGAAGCACTTGGGGCTTCATAGCGCTCACCACACATCTAGATAAGTTCCTTGTGGGGTCTATTTTCCAAAATGGGGTCACTTGTGGGGGGTTTCCACTGTTTAGGCGCATCAGGGGCTCTCCAAAACGCGACATGACGCCCCCAGACCATTCCATCAAAGTCTGTAATCCAAAACGTCACTACTTCCCTTCCGAGCCCTGACGTGCGCCCATACAGTAGTTTTCTCCCACATATTGGGTATCAGCGTACTCTGTACCCCAAGAGTTATTGTGCAATTTGTCCTATTTCTTCTGTTACCCTTGGGAAAAATAAAAAACTGGGGGCGAAAATCATTTTTGTAAAAAAAAAAAAGATTTTTTTTGTTTTTACGGCTGTATATTATAAACTTCTGTGAAGCACTTGGGGCTTCATAGCGCTCACCACACATCTAGATAAGTTCCTTGTGGGGTCTATTTTCCAAAATGGGTCACTTGTGGGGGTTTCCACTGTTTAGGCGCATCAGGGGCTCTCCAAAACGCGACATGACGCCCCCAGACCATTCCATCAAAGTCTGTAATCCAAAACGTCACTACTTCCCTTCCGAGCCCTGACGTGCGCCCATACAGTAGTTTTCTCCCACATATTGGGTATCAGCGTACTCAGGACAAATTGGACAACAACTTTTTGGGTCCAATTTCTCCTGTTACCCTTTTGAAAATAAAATATTTGGGGCGAAAAAATCATTTTTGTAAAAAAAAAAGGATTTTTTATTTTTACGGCTGTACGCTATAAACTTCTGTGAATCACTTCGGGCTTCAAAGTGCTCACCACACATCTAGATAAGTTCCTTGTGGGGCCTATTTTCCAAAATGGGGTCACTTGTGGGGGTTTCCACTGTTTAGGCGCATCAGGGGCTCTCCAAATGCGACATGACGCCCCCAGACCAATCCATCAAAGTCTGCAATCCAAAACGTCACTACTTTCCTTCCGAGCCCCGACGTGCGCCCATACAGTAGTTTACTCCCACATATTGGGTATCAGCGTACTCAGGACAAATTGGAAAACAACTTTTTGGGTCCAATTTCTCCTGTTATCCTTGTGAAAATAAAATATTGGGGGCAAAAAAATCATTTTTGTAAAAAAAAAAAAAGATTTTTTATTTTACGGCTGTACGTTATAAACTTCTGTGAAGCACTTGGGGGTTCAAATTGCTCCCCACACATCTAGATAAGTTCCTTGAGGGGTCCAGTTTCCAAAATGGTGTCATTTGTGGGGGGTTTCCACTGTTTAGGCAGATCAGGAGCTCTCCAAACACAACATGGCATCCAGCCAGTTCTGCGTTGAAAAAGTCAAACGGCGCTCCTTCCCTTCCAAACTCTGCCATGCACCCAAACAGTGGTTTACCCCCACATATGGGGTATCAGCGTACTCAGGACAAATTGCACAATAACTTTTGGAGTCTTGTTACCCTTGGGAAAATAAAATTGGGGTGAAAAGATCAATTTTGTGGAAAAAATATGATTTTTTAATTTTACGGCTCTACGTTATAAACTTGTGTGAAGCACTTGGGGGTTCAAATTGCTCACCAAAGATCTACATAAGTTCCTTAGGGGGTCTAGTTTCCCAAATGGGGTCACTTGTGGGGGGTTTCCACTGTTTAGGCACATCAGGGACTCTCCAAATGCAACATGGCGTATAATCTCAATTCCAACCAATTTTGGTTGGAAAAAGTCAAATGGTGCTCCTTCCCTTCCGAGCTCTGCCGTGTGCCCAAACAGTGATTCCCCCCACATATGGGGTATCAGCGTACTCAGGACAAATTGGACAACAACTTTTGAGGTCCAATTTCTCCTGTTACCTATGGGAAAATAAAAAATTAGTGACTAAGAGATAATTTTTGTGGGAAAAAAATAGGATTTTTTATTTTCATGCCCGGGCATTATAAACTTGTGTGAAGCACTTGGGGGTTCAAAGTGCTCACCAAAGATCTAGATAAGTTCCTTAGGGGGTCTAGCTTCCAAAATGGGGTCACTTGTGGGGGTTTCCACTGTTTGGGCTCATCTGGGGCACTACAAGTGGAACATGACCCCCATCAATGTTTGCATTCCAAAACGTTACTGCTTCCTTTCCAAGCCCTGACATGCGCCCAAACAGTTTCCCCCCCCACATATGGGGTATCAGCATACTCAGGACAAATTGGACAACAACTTTTGGGGTCCAATTTCCTTGGGAAAAATCAAAAATTTGGGACTAAAAATCATTTTTGTGGAAAATGTTTTTTTTTTTTTTCACACCCAGGCATTATAAACTTTTGTGAAACACTTTGGGGTTCAAAGTGCTCACAACAGATCTAGATAAGTTCCTTAGGGGTCTAGTTTCCAAAATGGTGTCACTTGTGGGGGGTTTCCACTGTTTAGGCGCATCAGGGGCTCTCCAACCACGACATGGCGTCCAATCTCAACTCCAGCCAATTTTAGTTTAAAAAAGTCAAACGGCGCTCCTTCCCTTACGAGCTCTGCCGTGTGCCCAAACAGTGGTTTTCCCCCACATATGGGCTATTGGCGTACTCAGGAGAAATTGCACAACAACTTTATCTGTCCATTTTCTCCTTTTACCCTTGTGAAAATAAAAAAAAGTTTGTAAAAGATCATTTTTGTGGCTAAAAAGTTAAATATTCATTTTTTCGTTCCACGTTGCTTCAGCTCCTGTGAAGCACCTGAAGGGTTAATAAAATTCTTGAATGTGGTTTTGAGTACCTTGAGGGGTTCAGTTTTTAGAATGGTGTCACTTTTGGGTATTTTCTGCCATATAGACCCCTCAAAGTGACTTCAAATGTGAGGTGGTCCCTAAAAAAATGGCTTTGTAAATTTTGTTGTAAAAATGAGAAATCACTGGTCAACTTTTAACCCTTATAATTTCCTAACAAAAAAAAATTTTGGTGCCAAAATTGTGCTGATGTAAAGTAGACATGTGGGAAATGTTATTTCTTAACTATTTTATATGACATATTTCTCTGTTTTAAGGGAAAAAAAAATCAAAGTTTGAAAATTGCAAAATTTTCTAAATTTTCGCCATATTTGCATTTTTTCAAAAATAAACGCAAGGTATATCGAAGAAATTTTACCACTAACGTGAAGTACAATATGTCACGAGAAAACAATCTCAGAATCGCAAAGATCCGTTGAAGCGTTCCAGAGTTATAACCTCATAAAGAGACAGTGGTCAGAATTGTAAAAATTGGCCCGGTCATTAACGTGCAAACCACCCTTGGGGGTGAAGGGGTTAAGGGTGAGCGCCCAGGGCCACGGACCGAGCTGTATTGCCGTGACATCCCCCATAGAAGTGCATGGGCTCGGATCCGAGTACCCCCACGACCCTGGGAGGGCGGCTCATTTAAAACTTGGCGTCACAAACAGGATTGCGTGCCCTGCAGCAACGGAGTAATTTGTGCCCGTTGCCACCGGTACTGTGTGCCTTAATGAAAGACTGTGTTTTGAATTGTGGTGAAGATTTCCCACCATTGCCCGCCATTTACAATGCCACGGCGCGAAAAACTAGTGTGCATACCTGCAAAAGCGCGCTGAGTCTTGGACACGCCCCCAGCGCTGACGCGGCGGCAGATCCTGCGGAGAGCTTCAGTGAACACTGTGATGTCAGAGCGCCGGCGACGCAGGTCCTTCTAGCAACTGTGCCCGGAGGAGAAGGTAGGCCACGCTTAACTAGGGGGGCGCAGACATGTCGCAGCAGGCCGACAGCGCGGCCCTGGCCGACAGCCCCAATGACTTACCCACGGGCGCTGCCGCGCAGGCTGGAACCGCTGCCCCCTCACCTGGGCCTGTGGTTCCCGATAGTACCGCTGACGCTGCCATACATGCCTGGAGCAAAGTGGCTCCCTCAGTACAGCGGTAAGCCAGACACCCTGTTGGGACTTAAGCGCAAAATATGCAGTATAATGGACATGTACCCTATGTCAGAAAAGCAGAGAGCTGCAGTGGTAGTGGGACAATTGACTGGTGCTGCAGAGAGAGAAGTAGAGACATGGTCAGCTGCAGACCAGGAATCAGTGCTTGCAATTTTCTTAAAGCTACAGACTATCTTTGAGGACAGACCTCCGGATGAGGTTTTACCAATGCTCCCAGAAACCAGATGATAGCATTCGGGACTACGCCTGTCGACTACAGGGGGCCCTACGAGCTCTCAGACAGGTTAACCCCATAAGTGTCACCAATGAAGATAAGATGCTAAAAGAATAATTTGTATGGGGACTGAGGTCCCAAGCGGAAAACAGGACTGTGCATTGGTGGTCCTTGGATCATCCTGACACTACTTTTGATGCCCTTAAGGATATGGCTATAAAAGGACTGCGGCCCCTGGAAACGCCCGAGATGGCAACCCAGTGTCACCCGGGTGAGACCACTCTAATGCCAGCAGCATCCACCTCCTCCCCGCTGGTGGCTGAAGCCAAAACACAGGTGGCGCCCCCTACTGAGCTGGACTGTCTGTGCTCAGAAGTGCGCCAGCTGACCAAAAACCTGGCCACTGTAATGAATGCCCTGCAACTGCCGACGGAGGAAGAAGGAAAGATCCTGCTAGCTGACTGCCCAGAGGATGTCCCCTGGATGAACCGGAGGAGAAGGAGGACGTCGCCCAACCGGAGGAGGACAACGCCACCCCCAGGAAGGACCAGCATCATCCTCGCCGAGAGATCGTCTGCTACCGCTGCCACAGAGAAGGCCACCCAGCACGTCGGTGTCCTTTAAACGAGCAAATCCTCGGTCCGAGGGCCAGCACCCAGGAATAGACTCCTCAGGCCCATCAGACTGGAACCGCAGGTTTGTGGGAGGAAGACCTTACCTGTCCATCATACTGGACGGGATTGCAATCCCTGCCCTGCTGGACACCGGATCTCAGGTAACCATCATACCTGATGTTCTTTACAACAGATACTGGTCTATGGATGGTCTCCAACCCCCAAACCCCGACTTTGCAGTATATGCCTCTAATGGCCTCCCTCTTGACTTACTGGGGGCTAAAAACGTAGACGTAAAAGTGGGGAGAGTGGAGCTAAAGGATCAGGGACTTCTTGTAGTGAAGACTGTTAATAAGGAAAATGGATTGAATGTGGTTTTAGGCACTAACATTATTAGTAACTGTTTGGAGGAGGTTGTGTTTTTACTCCAACAGCTCGCCGATGTTGCCAGACCAAAGCAAAAGGGAGCGATCCAGAAGGAGATCCGGCCCTGATGTGCCAGCAGCAAGTGAAACTGACCGGTGGTGAGATTGGTAATGTACGGGTAACAGACCCGAACCCCATTGTGATACCCCCAATGAGTGAAATGCTTATTTGGTGTAGAGCAGCAATAGGTCTGAGAGGACAGAACTACCAAGCAGTAGTAGAGCCCCATTGTTCAGAACACAGACCTACACTCTTGACTGCCAGAGGGGTAGTGGAGGTACATAATGGGAGGGTGCCAGTGCGTCTTCTCAACTGGGGAGAGGATGAAGTCAAATTACCACGTTATGCCACTGTTGCTAAGTTACATGCTGTGGATAATAACTCCATTCACCCGACGGAGCCCTTAACCTCCCCACAACCAGTGGAGGATAACGGCCCGACCACCAAGGTGGAGGATTGGTGTCAACAGCTCCATGTCGGGACGGACACCACTCCAGCCCACCAGAAACAGGGAGTACATCGAGTAGTTCAGGAGTACGCACAGGTATTCAGCAAACACCCACTTGACTTTGGGAAGATAAAAGGGGTCCAACATCACATCCCCACAGGCAACCATCCCCCCCATTAAAGAACGGTACAGGCCTATACCTCCAGCACACTACCAGAAAGCCAAGGAGATGTTGCGTGACATGAAGGAAGCAGGAGTGATAAGGGATAGTTGTAGTCCCTGGGCAGCACCTCTAGTTCTAGTCAGGAAAAAGGATGGAAGCATGAGAATGTGTGTAAATTACAGACAAGTAAATCGCATTACACATAAAGATGCATACCCTTTACCACGCATTGAGGAATCCCTAGCTGCCTTAAAGACTGCTAATTACTTTTCCACCCTTGACCTCACTAGTGGGTACAGGCAAGTAGCTGTGGCTGAGGAGGATCGGGAGAAGACGGCTTTCACCACCCCAATGGGACTCTGTGAGTTCGACAGAATGCCGTTTGGACTCAGCAGTGCCCCTGGCACGTTCCAGAGAGTGATGGAGAGCTGCCTGGGACATCTGAACTTCGAAACTGTGTTACTGTACCTGGACGACGTAATTGTGTACTCCAGACGTATGAAGATCACTTGAAGCACCTGGCGGAGGTATTCGAGTCACTGTCCAAGTATGGGATGAAACTGAAGCCTTCAAAGTGCCATCTGCTCAAACAAAAGGTACAGTATCTGGGACATATTGTCAGCTCAGAAGGAGTAGCGCCAGACCCCGAGAAGGTCACCGCCATCCAGAAATGGCCGGAGCCGAAGAACCTCAAAGAGGTGCGACAGTTCCTGGGACTGACAGGATACTACCGGAGGTTTGTAAAGGACTACACCAAGAAATCAGCGCCTCTGCAAAACCTCCTGGTGGGACAGTCCCTCAAGAGCAGAAATTCTCCTTTCCACTGGGGTAAAGAACAGGATGAAGCATTCAAGGAAATGAAGGAGATCCTGACAGGTGACGAGATCTTAGCCTACCCTGACTACAGCCAACCGTTCCTGCTGTATACCGATGCCAGCAATGAAGGATTGGGAGCTGTCCTCAGTCAGAAGCAAAATGGCCTAGAGAAAGTAATCGCCTATGCAAGCAGGAAGCTCCGCCCGTCTGAGAGGAACCCAGAGAACTACAGCAGCTTCAAGTTGGAGTTCCTAGCGCTGGTCTGGGCCATCACGGAGAGGTTTAAGCACTACCTAGCCTCCAGCAAGCTCACTGCCTACACTGATAATAAACCCTTGACGCATCTGGAAACAGCTAAGCTGGGAGCCATGGAACAACTCTGGATGGCTCGGCTGTTAAACTACCAATTCACAATCAAGTACCGAGCAGGCCGCAAGAATGCCAACGCTGATGCCCTGTCCAGGATGCCTCATGAGTCAGACACAGAAGAAGAAGTAGATGACCTGGAAGAAATTGAACTACCTGCCTTTCACAGGAATGGGATGATCCACGAGCAACAAGCCTGCAGGAGGCCGCGTGGTAAGACGTTAAATCCTTTACCTCACCACAGCTGGAAGGAGACTCAGGACAGCGATCCAGTTGTCAGCCGTATCAAGGAGCTGATAACTCAGGAAGGTTCCTCCTTGGAGAAGGATGCGTCTCCACAAGCAAAGCAGCTGTGGAATGAGAGAAGCCGGCTGTTTATCTACCGTGAGAAGCTGTGCCGGAGGTATGTCAACCAAGAACCCACGAGATGGTTTGGCAGATAGTAGCTCCCAGAGCAGACATTCAGATGGTGTTGGAAGCTTACCACGATCAAGCGGGGCACTTTGGCTGGAAGAAGCTGGAGACCGTGTTGAAGTGTCGTTTCTACTGGGTGGGAATGCGCAGCTCCATTGAGAGGTGGTGCCAAAACTGTGGACCCTGTGGCCTCAGAAGAAAAGACTACAGCAGTCAGAAGGCACCCCTGCAGCCCATCAAGACTACTCGACCCTTAGAGATCGTGGCCCTGGACAATGTCAAGTTGTCACCCAGCAGGTCAGGATACTCCTATGCCCTGACCATGGTGGATCACTACTCCAGGTTCCTGGTGGTCACCCCTGTCAAAGATCTGATGGCAGAGACAGCAGCAAAGACGTTCCAAGCATATTTCTGCAGACCACATTGATATCCTGAGCAGGTGCTAACTGATCAAGGCCCAGCCTTCGAGGCCGAATTGTTCAAAGAGTTCTGCCATCTGTACGGATGTAAGAAGATAAGAACCACACCGTACCACCCCCAAACCAATGGTCTCTGTGAAAAGATGAATCACATCATCATTGATCTGCTGAAGACTGTACCACTCGAGGAGAGGAATCGGTGGCCAGACTTACTACCTGATCTGGTAGATCTGTACAATCACATACCTGTGAGTTCCACCAATTGCACCCCAGCTTACCTCATGCGGGCAAGACCAGGAAAGCTGCCCATGGATCTGGAGCTTGGTGTTGTAGAACCAGAAGCAGATTTGACTACTGAAGACTGGGACACAAACAGACAGGAACAGTACAGAAAAGTACAGGCCTGCGTTGAAGATAGTCTCAATCGAGTAAGGGACAAGCAAGAGGATCACTACAACAGAAGCGCGCCAGCCGAACCTTTCGCACCTGGTGAAGTCGTGCTGAAAAGAAAGAGGAGGATGCACAAACTCGACGATCAATGGGAAAGAGAGCCCTACGTTGTACAGAATTCAAGGTTTGACAACAAGAAAACGTGTATAATTAGTAAAGATGGAGGAAGAATGACTACAACTGTATCCAGAGATCACCTAAAGTTGTGTCCGGATCCGTTAAAGCTTCAAGAGGAAGAACCTGTTGTCAATAAGGAAGAGCGTGATGAAGCAGTCATACATACAGACTTAGGAGATTTCCCCACGGATTGGCCCTGAATTGGAAAAGCTGTAATCATTCCCATACTCCAATTCTATCAACAACAAGGAGAACCTCTACATCCAGTTGAGCCGGTTGCTGCAGTAGAGTCAGTTCCAGATGAACCTGTTCCAACAATCTCAGGAAGCCGAATCACAGGAAGAAGAATCCCCTGCTGAGACAGAACCGGATCACCCAGCTGAAAGTATACTTGCCAGATCCCTAGAGAGGTTAAGGCAGTACTACAACTTACCTGCACGCAGGACAGACAGGTTAACTGACACCTCACCTATCACTACACCACGTAGGTCAGTACGCATAACAAGGGGACAATTACTTGTTAGGTACAGAGAGTAAGACCTAATAAATGTAGAGGATTGTTTATAGCATTGTACATAAATATAGATATTGTTGCTTACATTATGTCTTAACCGTTATTTATTAATTTGTTTTTCTTTTTGGTTACCAAAACAAGTAAATGGCCATTATTTTTACTTGTTCCACTACCCTTTGAGCAGCCTTTTTCCAAAAGAGACTAGGACTTTTTCAGTTGCTCAATTCCTCATTGCTTTTACCTATGTATATAGTTATATATGTTACCTGTTATGCAGCAGTTTAAAATCCTCACCTCCCGTAAGGGAAGAGTTAAATTGTACAATGTTTAATGTTTTGTTTTGAAAAATGTCTTTCAGCCCGGGAGTGCTGAGTTCTACTAGGGGGGAATGTGGAGCCCAGCTGCGTCTGGATTCATATCTCCCAGAAGGGTGCGCAGAAAGAATTCACCACTAAAGGTCTCAATATACATTCACACACCTTCACCCATCCCTAAGACCACCAGAGGGTGCTGTATAGAGATATAAAAGCAGGGTGAAGACAGGAAAGAGAGTTCAGTCAGATTAGAGTTCTGCTGAGTGCAGTGTGCAGTGCAGAGCTCAGATTAGAGAGATTTGAGAGACTGCAGAGAAGTTCAGTTCAGCAAAGTGGAGGCTAGTAAAGTGGAGCTGAATCCATTCCAGTCTAGTCAGAGCTGAGACAAGTGAGTAGTCTGCAGACAGAGCAGATGAGTGGAGTTTGCAGCGAGGGACTCTAGAGCTCAAGTTGAGAGCCAGGAGCGTGCCGACGCTCAGAGAGCGGTGAAGAGGCAGCCCACCAACTGCCAGTGTGTGTAATCGTGTGAGGTCCTGAGTAGGCCGAAGGTGAGTGGAAAGAGAAGTACAAGGAGGCAGAGGAGCCTTAACGGTTCACCTCAACAAGTATTTACCGGACGCCGGGGTCCGAGCCTATAGGGATCTCCACGACCCATTAGGAAACACCGGAGTTCCTGGAGGACTACAAGTCCCAGGAGTACCACAGAGCTGATACGTAACCGGGCCAGTAGGACGGAGTCCAGCCGTGCACAGCAAACAGGGACTGTGTACTTCAAGAAAGGGTCCAACCACAAGTTCAGCCAGGTGCAGGACGGAGACTAAGTTAGGCCCAGCTACATGCAGGCCAGGACTTCATTACTAAAAGGCAAGGAACAGGAGGCCACACACCTACTCAGTGGGAGACTCTGGATATGCATCCTTCACCCTACAGTGCTCCGGGATGTGCCTGCAACATCTTCAGTAAAGGTACCAAAGTGACTTGTGTGTGTGTTTACCTTATTACCCCTACTGCCGGGATCCCCTCTGTACTGCATCCCTACACATCTATGTATAAAGAAGTAAAGGGTATTAACCCTATGCCAGCTCACCAACCACCACCGGAGCACGAGACTGAAAGTCCGGACCAAGACATGCAGCAGCAGAGAAAATGAAGGGAGCAGTCCAGCTTCTGTAGAAAGGCAATTCTTTATTCAATCCAAAAATAAAATCGTCACATAACGGTGTCCTCCAAATGCAAGAAGCAGAGAGTATGCACTACCAGCTGTACCAGCAACGCGTTTCGACCTTGGATGGTCTTTGTCAAAGCTGAAAATGAATTACCGCCTGCATTTTTAAAGCTATCTGAGACTCATGGGTGAGCTGCTGAAACGTCATATAATTAGAAACAGATGTTTCTTGATTTAACCCTCAGGTGTTTAAGCAGAAGTTCTGCATATATCCATTTTAACAGAAACATCCATGACATCTAGTATACAATAATTATACATTTGAGTGCTTAAAGGTATTAACAGTGCACATAAAACAGTAACATATATTAAAAACATAAAACATTGTAATTTCAAGTGATTTTCTTTCCACATCAATTCTTTTATCTTTACTTTGTGGTGACTTTCTGGAGACTTTTAGTGTCCTACTGATGTCATTTCTTCACATTTATTCAGCGATACTACAAGTCCTTCTCAAAAAATTAGCATATAGTGCTAAATTTCATTATTTTCCATAATGTAATGATTACAATTAAACTTTCATATATTTTAGATTCATTACACACCAACTGAAATTTGTCAGGTCTTTTATTGTTTTAATACTGATGATTTTGGCATACAACTCCTGATAACCCAAAAAACCTGTCTCAAAAAATTAACATATCAAGAAAAGGTTCTCTAAACGACCTATTACCCTAATCTTCTGAATCAACTAATTAACTCTAAACACATGCAAAAGATTCCTGAGGCTTTTAAAAACTCCCTGCCTGGTTCATTACTCAAAACCCCAATCATGGGTAAGACTAGCGACCTGACTGATGTCAAGAAGGCCATCATTGACACCCTCAAGCAAGAGGGTAAGACCCAGAAAGAAATTTCTCAACAAATAGGCTGTTCCCAGAGTGCTGTATCAAGGCACCTCAATGGGAAGTCTGTTGGAAGGAAACAATGTGGCAGAAAACGCTGTACAACGAGAAGAGGTGACTGGACCCTGAGGAAGATTGTGGAGAAGGACCGATTCCAGACCTTGGGGGACCTGAGGAAGCAGTGGACTGAGTCTGGTGTAGAAACATCCAGAGCCACCGTGCACAGGCGTGTGCAGGAAATGGGCTACAGGTGCCGCATTCCCCAGGTAAAGCCACTTTTGAACCATAAACAGCGGCAAAGCGCCTGACCTGGGCTACAGAGAAGCAGCACTGGACTGTTGCTAAGTGGTCCCAAGTACTTTTTTCTGATGAAAGCAAATTTTGCATGTCATTCGGAAATCAAGGTGCCAGAGTCTGGAGGAAGACTGGGGAGAAGGAAATGCCAAAATGCCTGAAGTCCAGTGTCAAGTACCCACAGTCAGTGATGGTGTGGGGTGCCATGTCAGCTGCTGGTGTTGGTCCACTGTGTTTCATCAAGGGCAGGGTCAATGCAGCTAGCTATCAGGAGATTTTGGAGCACTTCATGCTTCCATCGGCTGAAATGCTTTATGGAGATAGTACTCCCTTCAGCTCCAGATCCAAAAAGACAATTGCAGATAAATCATGTTTGTAAGTGAATCTGACATTCATATAATTGGAATTGAGATATTCAATGAATGCAGGTACTTACAAACATGATTTATCTGCAATTGTCTTTTTGGATCTGGAGCTGAAGGAGTACTAGGCAAGGAAATAGTTACAAAAACACATGTCAAACCAATTAGTGGCAATACAATGCTTCATGCCAGTAGTGGACATCTTAAACATGTTATCAAGGCTATACCAGTTGGTGAGCATATAAGGCATAGAAGGAATTGTTCTGATTCTGCAGACTTGAAAAAAGAATTTGATCAGCTGAACAATAAAATGAAACAACGAAAATATCCATATTGGTCTATAAAAAGAGCCAGAACAATAGCACAGGATAGGAATAGGGAAGAACTGCTACAATCGATATCTACTTCAACTAAGGGTGAGTTTCCACGGTCAGGAAACGCTGCGTGTTTGGCGCTGTGCGCTGGCGCAGCGCCAAACACGCAGCGTCCAGATGTTACAGCATAGTGGAGGGGATTTCAAGAAATCCCGTCTCCACTATGCGTAACAATACGCAGGTGGCAAACCTGCGTAAACGGACATGCGGCGCGTTTTTTAGACCGCAGCATGTCCTCGCGTATTGCGGCGACGGTGCGTCGCCGCAACAGAATATTACACAGGGCTATGTAGCCCTGCGTTCTTTCCGGAGGTGTTCCGGAGGTGTCCTGAACACCTCCGGAAAGAGCGCGCGTCAGAAAGGGGGCGGGCTTAGACGGAGCGGAATTTCCGCTCCGTCAAAAGCGCTATGGTTCCGGACCGTGGAACCATAGCCTTACTCTAATAAAAAGTCATATGTCAGCTTACGTTATTCTAGGCAGTTTAATCAAATTAAAAAAATCATACAGAAATGTATCCCAATCCTGTATGAAGATAAAACTTTGGAGGAAAGTTTGCGCTCAGGTGTAAATATTGTAGCCAGACGTGCACCAACCATTGGAGATTCAGTATCCCCTAGTTATTTTTCATCTCGTGAAATTTGTCACAACTGGCTTAAAACAAGAGGCTTCTACAAATGTGGAGCCAGAATATGTAAAACATGTGGGGTAGCAAAAAATGAAAAAAACTTTTGCGACTTAGGAAAAACACAGACACATATTATTAAAGAATATATTAATTGCAACACGGAACTGTTGTCTATTTAATTATATGCAATGTATGCAATTTAATTTATGTGGGATGTACAACTAGAAAATTGAAAGTTCGCATTACTGAGCATCTTCGAGATATAGAAAATAAAAAAAACGATTTCAGAAGTATCTCCATGGCATCTAAACATTTTATAGATTGCCATCAGGTAAATACTTAATCTATGCAGGTAATAGGTATAGAACATGTTCGCAAATTAGCCAGAGGAGGGGATTCCAAAAGACGCCTTCTTACTAGAGAAGCATTTTGGATTTTCAGCTTAAATACCAGATACCCTGAAGGGTTAAATAAAAGAAATGAAATCATGCATCACTACTAAGAATAATAAAATCAGAACGGGCATCAAAATTCTTGTTTGGTATTGTCATAAGCCTGTAGTGAACTTATTTAGCAATCGTATATTCTGAATGCTCATTTATTTGCAGTGTTTATGACAGGCTTCTTTGTCCCAATACACATTGTGGAGATGATGCGTTTCATGGAACACAGATGGTGGATTAGAGGTCACACAAATGGTGGTGATATACACCATTTTCTGATGGAACCAGGATAAGCATTAAATGATAATACCGATATATGAGAAATATGCAGGATATTTGTATGCAGTATTTTTGAAAAATATATACGGTATATTTTTTTCCCAAAATAAATGTAACTTAAATATAATATCGATATTTGAGAGATATGTAGGGTATGTATGTGTAGCATTTTCTGAGAGATACCTTATTTTTGGATTGGGGGATTATATATGTTTTCTCTTAAAACAAATGCAATTTAATCATAGACTTATGAGACTATAAATTTATATGTATTCAATTGGATCTCTCTTATTGCGAAAAAAATTTTTTTTCTGTGTTCACTTTTCTTTAGAGAGAACGATAAATATCCTATCTTCAATCAGTGATATATATATAGCGCTTTGAATAAATCTGATTGATAAAAATCTATGTGTATAAATATATTCATGCACTATTTCTATTGGATTTCGTAAAATTGATTTATTCAGATATATCGGCATATCGGTGTTGCAATTTTATTGCTTTATTACTAAACATTATTTATTTTTTTCTGAATAGAATGAAAAACTATGATATCCTGTTTCCATTATTCCGGTATCTTATGAATGAGATTTATTGTCATATATACAGAATATGATCGAATTAAGAAAAACCTCTCCTTTTTTTCTGGATATATTATCGCTGAATAAATGTGAAGAAATGACATCAGTAGGACACTAAAAGTCTCCAGAAAGTCACCACAAAGTAAAGATAAAAGAACTGATGCGGAAAGAAAATCACTTGAAATTATAATGTTTTATGTTTTTAATATATGTTACTGTTTTATGTGCACTGTTAATACCTTTAAGCACTCAAATGTATAATTATTGTATACTAGATGTCATGAGTGTTTCTGTTGAAATGGATATATGCAGAACTTCTGCTTAAACACCTGAGGGTTAAATCAAAAAACATCTGTTTCTAATTATATGACGTTTCAGCAGCTCACCCATGAGTCTCAGATAGCTTTAAAAATGCAGGCGGGTAATTCATTTTCAGCTTTGACAAAGACCATCTACGTTGCTGGTACAGCTGGTAGTGCATACTCTCCGCTTTTTGCATTTGGAGAACACCGTTATGTGACGATTTTATTTTTGGATTGAATAAAGAATTGCACTTTCTGCAGAAGCTGGACTGCTCCCTTCATTTTCTCTCCCTACACATCTACCTGCTCTGAAGGACTCAGCCTCACCTGTGGTAGGCTTAACACCTAAAGCTGCACAACACCAACCCTTCAGTGGATCTGCACCACAGCGCTGGTCACCCTGACCAGGTACCACAGGTGGCGTCACGAATCCCCTACCAACATTCAACTCCCCTTTAAATATCCCACATTTAAGGGTGAGCGCCCAGGGCCACGGACCGAGCTGTGTTGCCGTGACATCCCCCATAGAAGTGCATGGGCTCGGATCCGAGGTCCCCCACGACCCTGGGAGGGCGGCTCAGAGCCTTCCAGGCCTTCAGGAGCCAGACAATGACGCAGGCTCAACACTCCTGCCTTAGATGCATCACCACCACCATCGTTCCCAGCTGGCCCCCCCACCCACGTCCGCGGCCTCTTCCACCATACTTCCTCATGTTTGGGAAAATGTACCAAAAATACCAGCAGATATATGGTACTGTATGAGGAGCGTACTGCTGTATATGGCGTAGGGGAAAATTTAAATCTCCGTATATATTTCCGGAATCACACACAGACGATCACTCAGTATGTATTTGACCGTAATACAAAGAGCAGATATACGGTAATGTCTCAGAAGCGTACAGCTGTATATGGTGTAGGGGAAAATTGCAATCTCCGTATATATTTCCGGAGTCACACACAAATAGTCAGCATGTATTTGTCCGTGATACCAGCCGGTACACGGTAGTGTCTGAGGAGCGTATAGCTCTATACGGTGTAGGGGAAAATTGCAATCTCCGTATATATTTCCGGAGTCACACACAGACAGTCAGCATGTATTTGTCCGTGATACCAGCCGGTACACGGTAGTTTGTGAGGAGCGTACAGCTCTATACAGTGTAGGGGAAAATTGAAATCTCCATATATATTTCTGGAGTCACACCAGATAGTCAGCATGTATTTGTCCGTGATACCAGCCGGTACACGGTACTGTCTCAGAAGCGTACAGCTGTATACTGTGTAGGGGAAAATTGCAATCTCCGTATATATTTCCGGAGTCACACACAGACAGTCAGCATGTATTTGTCCGTGATACCAGCCGGTACACGGTAGTGTGTGAGGAGCGTACAGTGTTGTGAATAGGCTGGAAATGAGTTCTGAGCAGAAGCTCCCTCTGGTGGTTACAAATGGTACTGGACTGTCCAGTGAAGATTGTGAGGATTGGGAATCAGGTGTTACTGACTGGTCTTATGTAAGGGAGTCGCCTTCCCATCAGGGTTGCCGGTGATCAATTGTTCTGGTCTCAATCCTTGATTCCTGTTTCCTTGGTAACCTGCTGTGTCGTGTCTGAATCTCCTGCTAACAGATAAGACATTTTCTTCTTTTTGTTTTTGTGCTTGATTTTTGCATTTTGTCCTGCACTTCTGTGGGGGCCTTCAGGGTCCCCTCTGGGGCTTTTACCCTCTCGGTTCAGTTCAGCCACTGATGTTTGTACATTTGCTTTTTCCAGTTTTTTCAGTGGCTGCTGTTTTGTTTTTGGTTACACCAGAGAACTAATTTAGGTGGTAGAGGTCGTGTGATCTCAGGTGTTTTTGAAATTAGTAACGTTGGTGCTTTTCAGGGTTTTTTGGGATTGCAGTAAGTGCCCTTCCTATCCTTTTCTATTTAGTAAGTTTGGGCCCCAACGTTTGCTCATACTATTTTCTGTCTGTGTCAGTATTTCTTCTTGTCTAACCGCCATTACATGTTTGGGGGCTTTCTGTTGTGAATGGGCTTGAGATGAGTTCTGAGCAGAGGCTCCCTCTGGTGGTTACAAGCGGTACTGGTCTGCCCAGTGAAGATTGTGAGGATTGGGAATTAGGTGTTACTGACTGGTCTTATATAAGGGAGTTGCCTTCCCTTCAGGGTTGCCGGTGATCAATTGTTCTGGTCTGAATCCTTGATTCCAGTTTCCCTTGTAGCCTGCTGTGTCGTGTCTGCATCTCCTTCTAACAGATAAGACATTTTCTTCTTTTTGTTTCTGTGCTTGATTTTTGCATTTTGTCCTGCACTTCTGTGGGGGCCTTCTGGGTCCCCTCAGGGGCTTTTGCCCTCTCAGTTTAGTTCAGCCACTGATGTTTGTACTTTTGCTTTTTCCAGTTTTTTCAGTGGCTGCTGTTTTGATTTTGTTACACCAGAGAGCTAATTTAGGTGGTAGAGGTCGTGTGATCTCAGGTGTTTTTGAAATTAGTAGAGTTGGTGCTTTCAGGGTTTTTTTGGGATTGCAGTAAGTACCCTTCCTATCCTTTTCTATTTAGTTAGTTTGGGCCCCAACGTTTGCTCATACTATTTTCTGTCTGTGTCAGTATTTCGTCTTGTCTAACCGCCATTACATGTTTGGGGGCTTGCTATTATCTTTGGGGTTCTGCTCCGGGGCAGATAGCTTTCCTATTTCTATCTTTAGGTGTAGTTAGTTTCTCAGGCTGTGACGAGGCGTCTAGGACCAACGTAGGAACGCTCCACGGCTGCCTCTAGTTGTGGTGGTTAGTCAGGGTACTGCAATCTCATAGATTCCGTAGCTGGGCAGACCAGTACCGCTTGTAACCACCAGAGGGAGCCTCTGCTCAGAACTCATCTCAAGCCCATTCACAACACTTTCTATATTCTTTGGGGGATCTGCTCCGGGGCAGATAGCTTTCCTCTTTCTATCTTTAGGTGTAGTTAGTTTCTCAGCTGTGACGAGGCGTCTAGTACCAACGTAGGAACGCTCCACGGCTGCCTCTAGTTGTGGTGGTTAGTCAGGGTACTGCAATCTCATAGTTTCCAACTGCTCTGGTGTATTTCCTTTTTGCCTGCTCTCCTCAGCTACCAAATCATAACAGTACAGCTCTATACGGTGTAGGGGAAAATTGCAATCTCCGTATATATTTCCGGAGTCACATACAGTCAGCATGTATTTGTCCGTGATACCAGCCGGTACACGGTAGTGTGTGAGGAGCGTACAGCTCTATACGGTGTGGGAAAAAATGAACGCTCGGTAACTGTGCAGAAAAAAAAGAATAAAAGTATAAGTGCTGTGTAAAAAGCAGTCTGCACAGCAGTGTACACACAGCAATACAGCTATCAGGCAGCCTATAACCAGCGCTGCTGCACACAAGAAAATCCTCCCCTGTCACTGCACACTAACTGTACAGCACAATTGCTATCAGCACAAGCACAGAAGAACTTCTCTTTCCAGCCCTAACGCTCTCCCTACTGATAAACAGCGTCAGCAACCTCTCCCTACTGGTAATATCAGCAGAAGTAAAATGGAGGTCGGCGCTCAGGGCTTTTATAGACACTATGACGCCCCCCAAAGCAAGCCTATCACTGCAATGCCCTTCTCTAAGATGGTGGTGGACGCTGCACGTCATCTCGTTGCCCACAGTGTAAGTCCTTGCTCATTGGCTGAAAAAAGGCACCTGCAAGCATTATGGAAAAATCGACTTGGGCGCTGGGGTCGACGACCGCATGGCCGACTGCACGCTATGGTCGGGTTTCGGCCAACAAAACCCGACTTTGGCGAAAGTCGGCGACTTTTGAATCTGACTGACCTGTTTCGCTCAACTCTAGTCAGTACGATTACAGTGATACCCAGTTTATACTTTTTTTATGTTTTAGCGCTTTTACACAATAAAAACTATTTTATAGAAAAAATTATTATTTTTGCATTTCTTTATTTTGAGAGCTATAACTTATTTTTCTGCTGATGGAGTTGTATGGCAGCTTATTTTTTGTGGGACAAGATGACGTTTTGAGTGGTACCATTTTTATCTACATTTGTCTTTTTGATCGCGTTTTATTGCACTTTTTGTTTGGCAGTATGATGATAAAGCATTGTTTATTGCCTGGCTTTTTATTTTTTTTTTTTACTGTGTTCACTGAAGGGGTTAACTAGTGGGACAGCTTTATAGAGCGGGTCGTTATAGACGCGGCGATACCAAATATGTGTACTTTATTGGGGTTTTTTTATTTACATAAATAAATGTATTTATTGAAAAAATATTTGTTTTTTTGTTCTTTATTTGGAGATTTTTTTAAAATACTGTTACACTTTTTAATATTTTTTTTATTTTTTTACATTGTCTCATCTCATCTGATACTCTCCAATGCTTCTGCACTGCAGAGCCTTGGAACAGCATCTGATAGGCAAGGAAGGAGGCATGCCGGCACCTGCTCTCAGCCCTGAAAGGCATCTGCGGCCATCTTGCGGCCGGGAGCCTCCATGGAGACCATCAGGATAACGCGATCGCATTGCGTTGTCCTGATGGAAGCGTGCAGGGAACCCATTCCCTGTGCGATGATCCTCTATGTCGCTGTCACTACTGACAGTGGCATCAGAGGGGTTGAATGCCTGCGATCGGTGCTGCACCCTTTTGGGCGGTTGCAGGGTGCCCGCTTTAAAACAACCCGACACCAGCACTTGAACGCCACGGCATTCAAAAGGCCCATGATTTTGCAGGGGCCCCACATATTCCCGCTGTTTGCCCCCGGGGATTTTTGGAAAGGGGGGTTAAAAAAAAAAACTATTCACACTTCCCCCCCCCCATAATCCCTCCCACCTCTCGGGACTGAAGCCACATGAGGATGAACAGTCTCTGGGAAGGAAAAACAGTAAAAATTCACTTTCTTCAAAAGGGGGAGCACACGGTTTTGCCACAGAAAACCGCTTCCGCAGTGTTCACATTAAAGAGAATGAATAAACCCCTGCTCCCCCCCTCCCATAATCCCGGGCCCTGGGGGGCATTTAATTATTCCCGGGAAAACTGACATCAGAGGGGTTGGGGGGGCGCATGGGATTGACGTCAAATCCCCACACACACAATGAAAACACTGCCGGCATAAGAAACAGGGAAACTGCAGGGAGCAGAAGGGGAAAAAGGGGTAGGGAAACTTTTTTTTCCCCTTTTTTTTTTTTGTGTGGTGTGATGGTTGGGGCCCAAAAATACCATTTTGGGTGGGGACCATATATACCAGGATTTGGGGGAAACCATGGCCATATATATCAGGGGTGGGAGGCCATAAATACAGGTGGGGGACCCAGATACAGAATGATGAGCCATAAAATTTTTAGAATGGGGAGCTATATACGTATATCAGAATGTTTGGGGGAAAAAAAACCAGGATGGTGGTTCCTAT
>JARQOD010000001.1:860596338-860653826 GCA_033576555.1 Oophaga sylvatica | reverse complement strand
CTAGCAAGATATGCAGCAATACTCTGAACCTCAGTGGCAAGCTGATCCACACGGCCAGACAACTGTGCAAACTCCATTGAGAGAAAAAATCCTCCCCAGCACCCAGAGATACAGAGGGAAAAAAAAAAAAAAATGCAACAAACAGAAAAATATCTCTGACAACTCAGTGACAACCGTTTTTTATTTCACAAATTTTTTCCCTTCTGTGAGTACCATACAATTTTAAATTTTGGGCCGGTGATACTGTTATGTTTCGGTAGCTGAGGAGTGCAGGCAAAAAAGGCAATACACCAGAGCAGTTGGAATCTATGAGATTGCAGTACCCTGACTAACCACAACAACTAGAGGTAGCTGTGGAGCGTTCCTACGTTGGTCCTAGACGCCTCGTCACAGCCTGAGAAACTAACTACACCTAAAGATAGATATAGGAAAGCTATCTGCCCCGGAGCAGAACCCCAAAGAAAATAGAAAGCCCCCAAACATGTAATGGCGGCTAGACAAGAAAAATACTGACACAGACAGAAAATAGTATGAGCAAACGTTGGGGCCCAAACTAACTAAATAGAAAAGGATAGGAAGGGTACTTACTGCAATCCCAAAAAACCCTGAAAAGCACCAACTCTACTAATTTCAAAAACACCTGAGATCACACGACCTCTACCACCTAAATTAGTTCTCTGGTGTAACAAAATCAAAACAGCAGCCACTGAAAAAACTGGAAAAAGCAAAAGTACAAACATCAGTGGCTGAACTAAACTGAGAGGGCAAAAGCCCCCGGAGGGGACCCTGAAGGCCCCCACAGAAGTGCAGGACAAAATGCAAAAATCAAGCACAAAAAAAAAAAGAAGAAAATGTCTTATCTGTTAGCAGGAGATGCAGACACGACACAGCAGGCTACAAGGCAAACAGGAATCAAGGATAGAGACCAGAACAATTGATCACCGGCAACCCTGATGGGAAGGTGACTCCCTTATATAAGACCAGTCAGTAACACCTGATTCCCAATCCTCACAATCTTCACAATCTTCACTGGACAGACCAGTACCGCTTGTAACCACCAGAGGGAGCCTCTGCTCAGAACTCATCTCAAGCCCATTCACAACATGAAAGTAAATTTTGCATTTCATTTGGAAATCAAGGTCCCAGAGTCTGGAGGAAGAGTGGAGAGGCACACAATCCAAGCTGCTTGAGGTCTAGTGTGAAGTTTCCACAATCAGTGATGGTTTGGGTACCCATGTCATCTGCTGGTGTAGGTCCACTGTGTTTTATCAAGACCAAAGTCAGCGCAGCCGTCTACCAGGAAATTTTAGAGCACTTCATGCTTCCCTCTGCCGACAAGCTTTTTGGAGATGGAAATTTCATTCTCCAACAGGACTTGGCACCTGTCCACACTGCCAAAATTACCAATACCTGGTTTAAAAACAACAGTATCACTGTGCTTGATTGGCCAGCAAACCTGCCTGACCTTAACCCCATAGAGAATCTATGGGATATTGTCAAGAGGAAGATGAGACACCAGACCCAACAATGCAGATGAGCTGAAGGCTGCTATCAAACCAACCTGGACTTCCATAACATCTCAGCAGTGCCACAGGTTGATCACCTCCATGCCACACCTCATTGATGCAGTAATTGATGCAAAAGGAGCCCCGACCAAGTATTGAGTGCATTTACTGTACATACATTTCAGTAGGACAACATTTTGGATTTTAAAATCATTTTTCAAGCTGGTGTTATAAAGTATTGTAATTTACTGAGATAATGACTTTTGGGTTTTCATTGGCTGTAAGCCATGATCATCAACATTAACAGAAATAAACACATGAAATAGATCACTCTGTGTGTAATGACTCTATATAATAAATGAGTTTCACTTTTTGTATTGAAGAACTGAAATAAATTAACCTTTTGATGATATTCTAATTTTGTGAGAAGCACCTGTATATGCTCAAAGTTAATTACAATGCAATTCTGAAAGTTGAATCTATAGAAATTTGGTGCAATGTCATGCACTGTTTTTGAAGCTGTTACCTCCTAAGGGTGAGTTTCCACGGTCAGGAAACGCTGCGTGTTTGGCGCTGTGCGTTGGCGCAGTGCAAACACGCAGCGTCCAGATGTTACAGCATAGTGGAGGGGATTTCAAGAAATCCCGTCTCCACTATGCGTAACAATACGCAGGTGGCAAACCTGCGTAAACGGACATGCGGCGCGTCTTTTTAGACCGCAGCATGTCCTCGCGTATTGCGGCGACGGTGCGTCGCCGCAACAGAATTAACACAGGGCTATGCAGCCCTGCGCTCTTTCCGGAGGTGTTCCGGAGGTGTCCTGAACACCTCTGGAAAGATCGCGCGTCATAAAGGGGGCGGGGCTTAGACTGAGCGGAATTTCCGCTCCGTCCAAAGCGCTGTGGTTCCGGACCGTGGAACCACAGCCTAATTCTACCCATCTTCAGCGCAGTGCTTACAAACTAGACAGCAGCAGTGGTTGGTCTCCTTGGCAACGAGCTGTAAGCAAAATAAATGTACTATCTCAAGAAAGGCTACAAATGTATTAAGTTGTAAATTGCAAAAGCCGTTGTTTTTACAAGTGCTAAATAACAATATCAATCTATGATGATGGGGATACCCCTTTTAATCGCTTTTAAGTTTTTGGAAGAAACTTCCCTATGCTTGACGGAGGACTCTGAAATGTTACAATAAGCCCTGATCCGATGGGCATGGAAAGGCTAAAGAGAGACGTTCTCAGGAGATACACTTTGAAGATTATAACATTCCATGTTTCTTGCCTTTACTGAACTTGGGCAGTACGGTAACTGTAATAATTAAAAAAATAAACCAAGCTCTAGATGCCGAGACCGCAAAACAAGGATCTCGTTCATCAATGCAAAAATGTCATCATTGGTAGCATGTTAATCCTAAATTAGAGGAATGTGCAAGAATAAAGTGATAGATAAGGAGGGACCAGCAAAAAATCATCTGTAGGTCAAAAAAATATGCTGAGAAACCACAGAACAAAATCTGAATAGAGCTCTGAAAGCCAAAAAGAACTTTTTTTATTTTCATTTGACCAAAACAAATGGTAAAACGTGGTGACAATAAGAAACACATACGGTAAAATGAACAGATAAATACACAAAGATTATGAAAAATAGAAATAATTCTGAATATAAAATTTAACATTTGTCCAAAATAGAAAAGCAAAATATAAAACCTGTGTAAAAGTACCAAAAGTTAGAAATATACGTATAAAACTATAGCATTAAAATAAAACATTCAAATATTTTTGTAAACATTCTTGGAAAATGCTGCCTAAGACTGGATAACCCCTTTTAAAGAAGTGCCAACAAAAATATTTTTCACAAACTGCCATAAGTACTTATGTATTTTAGAGTAAGTGTATTAATATCCTTATTGATCGCGGTCTTTCCCAGTTTCCAGCATCGGTCCGCTGCTCTTCTGGCTCACAATGACCTGCAAACAGAGGGTTAATGTGCGAGTCTGAAGTCACTTTCTCTGTGTCAGGGCTGTTTCAGATGTCCGTGATAATCGTTCCGATGTCAGATCGCAATGTACAGACTGATCGCACAGATCCTGACCCTGGGTGACAGCTTCAGAGATGTATATGAAGCCATCACGCTCGGGTCAGGAGATGCACGGACAGCCCCTGCATTGCGCTCCGACATCAGAGCCCTAAGTCTTCGGAGGCTCGTTCTGAGGCACCATAGGCTTACATTGAAGGAACTACACAACGGGCACTGTGTGAGCCAACAAAAAGAGGAGCGTTCATCTGGGACTGGAGCACGGACGGCACTGGAAACCGGAAAAGATGGCGATGGGCAAGTATAGCAATACACTTACACCTCATTACATATGTAATTAGGAAGGTTCATAAATTAGGAATGTTGTCTGGACTTCTCCCTTAAACACCTCCCATAACGCAGTAGAAAACCTTCCTCTATTAATCAGGCACATAAAACGGCAGCTTGCTAATGATGTCGCCAGCCTCGGTCTGTATTTGCTCATACACCCACTTCCGGTTGCAGCGACACTCGGGGCCACATTTGCAGGAGCCGCACTTGGGGCAAGGATAGAAGCAGCCTTTGCAGCTCTCCTCCAGGCAGTCACACAGGTCCCGGTTGTTACACAGGAGTTTACCCTGCTTGTCATATTTCTTTACAGCGGCCCTGAGAAAGACAAGACAGTTGTGTCAGATGATACAGGATGCCGCCATCACTGTTCCTCAGTCAGCGTAGGGCGATTCATTACTTCATTATTAACATATTGCCAAAGGCCAAATATAATTTCATAAACTAAAGACCTGAATGAAAAACATACCTCTATTCTATCAATTAATAATTAGAAGGAAGTGCACTAAAAATTAAAACCACACAGTGCGATGGATTAAAAGTCCTATATCGAGATTAGCGTAACGTTTATAGGAATTTCCAAATCATAATTATCTCCAAATATAGGGTGGTAATAGATTATTAATTACTTATATCTGAGGGCTGTGTGGCTGCGCTCCACAGTGTATTCTGATCCCTATCCTATAAGATTTGAGCCCACCATCACACTTGCTATTAAAGGCTGAGAACCATTAGCCTCCTGTAAGGCAGTGACTGGTGTCATATGTGAGGGTCGCTATGTATCCCCCAGGATGAGGACGGAGTCCTATTAGACCCGCTGGAGAGCCTTGTGTTCACAGCAGGAAGCCTGTGAGTCACAAGGCAGAGATGAAAGTGAGCATGGACCTGGTCAGGTTATTTGGCCAAGGCATTATTCAGTAAAAACCCGGCATGGGCTTTTATTTTTGGAGCAATCTACAGGATGGTAGTGGGGCGGGTCGCTCCACTCCAGGGCCGGGCCTTACAAGTGGCCATGGCCACAGATTCCTGTTTAAGCCCTGTAGTATGGGTTTTGGGTGGGTCAGTTTTGCTTGCATGGAGACAGAGCAGTTGGTCTGCAGAGCACTCCCTGTGTGAGGCAACACATGGCAAGCGGAGCCAAAAGGTCTGGCACGTACACGGCGCTGCGGTTGCTCATGGTAACCGTTCGCGGACTGTCTTTTGGTCTCCCGGCTGCAATCCGGAGGATATAGAGTGCTGGGCACTGTGTGAGTTCTTTGGACATTAAACACGTTTTGTTTTGAACTTGCTTGGGTCACTGCCTCATCACTGCACAGCGTGGACACCGCTGCATCACACTTCCCAACATGTTTCACCAAACTGGCATCATCAGGGGACTGAGGCTATAATGAGCCGGCTCATAGACAGACTGCTGTTATGAAGGACCAAGCAATAGAAGCCTCCCGCCCAGGGGTAGCCTTCAACAAACAGCCAGTCTCCTCCAATCATCTTCATGGTCTTAAAAATCATGAATTTCATACATTTCCATTATATATCATTCATGTCAATTATATAGTGCTTCTTTAATAATAAGTGTCCCCCATTGGCACCACCCCATTGTGGGAGCAGCCGTATGCAATGAGAGGGAATATGTCATGTAAATATAAAGACCTGATACAAGATGTTACAATTTAATCTAGTGCTATAGGCTAACAGTATTAAAGGGAACTGCAGGTTTTTGCTACCTCATCTGAGAGCAACAGGATTTAGACAAAGAGACCCTGAATCCAACGATGTATGACTTAGATTAATGGGTACAGCTGTTCTGACACAATTTGAGTTTTTAGATTTAGCAATGAAGCAGAGCTGAGGAAGCTAACCCCGCCCACACCACAGCTAACCACGCCCACAGAACACTCCGTATATACAATGTCCATAGACAGTGAGCTGCTTATCACAGGAGGGGGTGGAGTCATATTACCAGGCACTACGCTGCTGGGTCCCAGCAATAACAAGTTTCTGGTGAAAAAATAATCATTGCAACTAAACAGCACAGAGCTTGATAAGAGAGGCATCACTAAAATAGTTTTTTTTACCCCTACAGCATGCTGTCCTCAGATTACATAGCAAAAACCTGCTGACAGATTACCTTTAATATGACTGTACGCTGTGGAGAACAAAGCTCGTTGTCTTCTGGTATGCTGTAGGGCAGAATTTATACCACATTCAGTGCGATCACTTGACCAATACACGGAGACAATCTTTCAAGATTTAGTTTCAGTGGATATAGTCATAAAGTTTTATGAGCCGTCTCCTCTTACACGGCATGTCTGGCCGTTATGTCTCTACATTTCTTCTGCATCAGTATAGCAAAGCTTATTCCACCTCACTTACCAATTAAAGGTCATCCTGCAAAAAAGTTGTGTTTTAAATTTTTTTTTACAAAAGTTCAATATGTGTGTATTATGCAGGTTTAGATGGATGGGCCATAAAGGCCTCAATCATGGCAGGATGTTGACAAACTTAGTGTGAACAAAGCCTTAAAGGGAACCGGTCACATTGAATATGTAATCTGCTCTGCCTCCAGGTTTGTGTGAAATATTCAGCATAATTATTTATTTTATGTTATGAACGCCAGGCTCATTCTGGGCTTAGGAGTCAAAAGGCCGAGGCTAATTATTGATTCCAATTATCTCTATAAACATGAAGGGTATGTGCCCATGTCATCTTTTAGAAGTTTTCATGCCCCCATAGCTTTTACTATAGTAAGACACTTTGGGAAAATGTTGCCAGTGCTTTTTTATTTATTTCTTTATTTCATATATAAAATAATGACTAAAACAGTAATCAAAAACCACAACATACGTAATATGGCCAAGAGCATATTCACTTCAAGCTCTCCCAAACTACAATCAAAATCATGAGAAAGTGGAATACTCCAAATATAATATCTAACAACAAAGGAAAAGGAGTAGTAGCCACACACAGTAAATTTACATATAACGTTTATTAGAAAAATTACCAAAAAAACAAATGAGACATGATATGTATAGACATAATGCACAGAAGTGGAGGAGACATGGAGGTATGCAAGAGATAGGTTCGGGGCCAACATTGTAACCTGGGAAAGCTGGGAGGATGAGTGTCACATATATAAACATGAGGTGAAACCCTAAAGGGCTGAAATGACAGAATATGTCTATTCATCAGTATAATCACGGATCATAACACATGTCGGCTTCTTACCCATCATAGGTCCTGACCACACCAGTCACCCTTGCGGCCCCTGACGTGCGTTTCGCGTACACTTCGCTTTTTCCAATGGGAGTAGAAAAAGCGACACATGTGAAAAAAATCTACAAATGTGCCCTGTTGGATGTAATCCTATAAGCCTTACTTGTTAGTAGTGTAATATCCATTCATCTGAGACATGCAGGCTTTCTTCTTTTGCTTTCGAGTTTCAGGATTAAAATCTGCGACCTGAGGTCCAGGGTTCTGGAAAGCTAAACATTTCAGCTGTCTCTCAATTTGCTGGGAAACAATAATGACAAAAGTTATAATAAATTGTCTGCACTTTATGTAGTCTCCATGCCACTCCAACGCATGTATTATATTATTATATTATATAAACCTGGCATGTACTGAAAAGGACAATTGCAAAAAGTTTTGTCTGTGAAACTGTTGTTCTGATAGCAGTTTTCAGACAATCCTGGTGAAGTTGACTGAGGGCAGGTGATGGACAAAGTATTCTTCATAATGTGATTCCCAGCTGTAGGCTTGATTACACCCCAGAGAAAATGATGGGAGCAGTCCAGCTTCTGTAGAAAGTGCAATTCTTTATTCAATCCAAAAAATAAAATCGTCACATAACGGTGTCCTCCAAATGCAAAAAGTGGAGAGTATGCACTACCAGCTGTACCAGCAACACGTTTCGACCTTAGATGGTCTTTGTCAAAGTGAGCTTTATTTTTGGATTGAATAAAGAATTGCACTTTCTACAGAAGCTGGACTGCTCCCATCATTTTCTCTGCTGCTGCATGTCTTGGTCCGGACTTTCAGTCTCGTGCTCCGGTGGTGGTTTGTGAGCTGGCATAGGGTTAACACCCTTTACTTCTTTATACATTGATTATACCCCGCCTAGGTCGCTTTATCCCCTGGTACAGTCTGAACTTGGCGTTTACTACGGCCTGTTACACCTGGGTAAGGCTGGTTTCACACTAGCGTTCGGCAGGGTTGCGCACTTCCTCCGGTAAGCCCCGCCCACTGCCGCACCTCTTCCATTCAGCTCCGCCTACCTCTGCATGCGTCCTGCGTACCCTATCTTTAACATTGGGTACGCAGGCCATGCGGATGTACGCGGATGCGTCCACATGCTTCGTTTTGACACTACGTCAAATGCAACATGTTGCATTTTGTTGCGGTCGGCGCAGCGTCAAAACGACGCATGTGGACGCATCCGCGTACATCCGCATGGCCTGCGTACCCAATGTTAAAGATAGGGTACGCAGGACGCATGCAGAGGTAGGCGGAGCTGAATGGAAGAGGTGCGGCAGTGGGCGGGGCTTACCGGAGGAAGTACACAGCCCTGCCGAATGCTAGTGTGAAACCAGCCTTACTGTGGCCTTCAGTATTTCATCTTTCTTTTCTGGGGTGAGGATTACCGGTATCGCCCTGTAAGCAGACAAGTGTTATCTGTCCATAGTATATTGCTGGTTCCTGCAGCCGCAGCGCTGAGGTAAGCTCTACTAGAGAGCAGAAATGTAAATGAGAGGTACATTGTGAGATTCCTACCAACTGCTTCAGAGGTCTGGGGTTGTCATCTTTCACAGTATCTATCCCCATGCCTTCTTGTCCTTCATTATTTTTAGCCGATTTTTCGCTCATTGTGATTGCTGTAATATAAAAAAAGAATGTATTTGTAGAATAAGAAGTAGAAATATCAGGTGCTTTTATTTTTCAGAAATAAATTTGTTTGTACCCATTCATCTTTTGTATATGCACATCCAGGGGCGGACACTGAAAGCAGAGGGCCTCTGTGCAATTGTGCAAGGGTCCCCCATTCTAAAGGGTCAAAAGCGCTAATTCTGCAGTCACTCTGTGCGCTGTGGGGATTCACCAGTTTCGGACCCAGTAACGGAGGGTATGTATGAGTTATACATACTCCCGGCCAGGGGGTGTGACCTCGCTCATCATACACTTGTATGGCGTGAGGCCCCGCCTTGTAGTCAGACACGCCCACTGGCCGGCCCATCAGTAGACGGGGCGTGGCCTCGGCCCTATGCGCCCCGCCCTATGCAAGAGTATGGAGAGGGGCCTCTCCCATTGGCCGCAGTTATGTTTAACTCATAAATACCCTCCGTTCTCGGGTCTGAAATAGAGTGACTGCAAACTTATCGGTTTTGACCGGACAACCTCTTTAAGCTTTTTATGCCAATCGGCTTTTACTGGGCAAAAAATAATAAAACCAGACTTCCTGAATCTAGAGATGCCTCTCCGCTACTGCTCCAGTCTATGTTTACAGGCCACAGTGGTGATGTCACAATTAAACAAACGTGACCTCTTCAGCCAATTACTGGCTTCAACAGTTTGCGCTATCTACCTTGGCATAACTGCTGAGCTTAATGATTGACTGCAGTGGTCGTGTGTTGTAGTTATGACATCACCACTGCAGCCTGTAAACATAAACCAGAGCAATAGCAGAGAGATATCGGGAGAATAAGTAACTCTGACTTTATTATTTCTTGCTGGTGCAAGACAATGGGCATAAAAAGGTGAAAATGAAAATCAGATTAATGAACCTATTTCTCAAAACAAAAACACACATCTAAAAATCACAGTGCATATGTCATGTAGCACACCATGCAGCATGCACCCAAGTACAGCACACATGCCTGATAAGCACAACGCTTACATCAGACACATCACACAGGCACAGCACATACATCAGGCATGTCACACAAGAACTGCACACACATCTCACACGTCACACAAGAACTGCACACACATCTCACACGTCACACAAGAACTGCACACACATCTCACACGTCACACAAGAGCTGCACACACATCTCACACGTCACACAAGAGCTGCACACACATCTCACACGTCACACAAGAACTGCACACACGTCACACAAGAACTGCACACACATCTCACACGTCACACAAGAACTGCACACACATCTCACACGTCACACAAGAACTGCACACACACTCACACAAGAACTGCACACACATCTCACATGTCACACAAGAACTGCACACACATCTCACACGTCACACAAGAACTGCACACACATCTCACACGTCACACAAGAACTGCACACACATCTCACATGTCACACAAGAACTGCACACACATCTCACACGTCACACAAAACTGCACACACATCTCACACGTCACACAAGAACTGCACACAACTCACACAAGAACTGCACACAACTCACACAGTCACACAAGAACTGCACACACATCTCACACGTCACACAAGAACTGCACACACATCTCACACGTCACACAAGAACTGCACACACATCTCACACGTCACACAAGAACTGCACACACATCTCACACGTCACACAAGAACTGCACACATATCTCACACGTCACACAAGAACTGCACACACATCACACAATAATTGCACACACATCTCACACATCACACAATAACTGCACACACATCTCACACGTCACACAAGAACTGCACAACACATCTCACACGTCACACAAGAACTGCACACACATCACACAATAATGCACACACATCTCACACATCACACAATAACTGCACACACATCTCACACGTCACACAAGAACTGCAAAACATATCCACAGTGGTGATAGAGCGTCACATGTCCCCACATCACATCCACAGTGGTGATAGAGCATCACATGTCCCCACATCATATCCACAGTGGTGATAGAGCGTCACATGTCTCCACATCACATCCACACTGGTGATGGAGCTTCACATGTCTCCACATCACATCCACACTGGTGATAGAGCGTCACATGTCCCCACATCATATCCACAGTGGTGATAGAGTGTCACATGTCCCCACATCACAGCCACAGTGGTGATAGAGTGTCACATGTCCCCACATCACATCCACAGTGGTGATAGAGCGTCACATGTCTCCACATCACATCCACACTGGTGATAGAGCATCACATGTCCCCACATCACATCCACAGTGGTGATAAAGTGTCACATGTCCCCACATCATATCCACAGTGGTGATAGAGCGTCACATGTCCCCACATCACAGCCACAGTGGTGATAGAGTGTCACATGTCCCCACATCACATCCACAGTGGTGATAGAGTGTCACATGTCTCCACATCACATCCACAGTGGTGATAGAGCATCACATGTCCCCACATCATATCCACAGTGGTGATATGATAGAGTGTCACATGTCTCCACATCACATCCACAGTGGTGATAGAGCCTCACATGTCCCCACATCACATCCACACTGGTAATGGAGCTTCACATGTCTCCGCACCACATCCACAGTGGTGATAGAGCGTCACATGTCCCCATATCATATCCACAGTGGTGATAGAGCATCACATGTCCCCACATCACATCCACAGTGGTGATAGAGCGTCACATGTCCCCACATCATATCCACATGGTGATAGAGCATCACATGTCTCTACATCCACACTGGTGATGGAGCTTCACATGTCTCCGCACCACATCCACAGTGGTGATAAAGCGTCACATGTCTCCACACCACATTCACACTGGTGATAGAGCGTCACATGTCCCCACATCACATCCACAGTGGTGATAGAGCGTCACGTGTCCCCACATCATATCCACAGTGGTGATAGAGCTTCACATGTCTCCACACCACATCCACACTGGTGATAGAGCGTCACATGTCCCACATCACATCACAGTGGTGATAGAGTGTCACATGTCCCCACATCACATCCACAGTGGTGATAGAGCGTCACATGTCCCCACATCACATCCACAGTGGTGATAGAGCGTCACATGTCCCCACATCATATCCACAGTGGTGATAGAGCATCACATGTCCCCACATCATATCCACAGTGGTGATAGAGCGTCACATGTCCCCACATCATATCCACAGTGATAATAGAGCGTCATATGTCTACACATCACATCCACAGTGGTGATAGAGCGTCACATGTCCCCACATCATATCCACAGTGGTGATAGAGCGTCACATGTCCCCACATCATATCCACAGTGGTGATAGAGCGTCACATGTCCCCACATCATATCCACAGTGATGATAGAGCATCACGTCTCCGCACCACATCCACAGTGGTGATAGAGCATCACATGTCCCCACATCATATCCACAGTGGTGATAGAGCGTCACATGTCCCCACATCATATCCACAGTGGTGATTGTGATGAACGGGCACACGGTCCGCCACACGGTAGCCCGGGGTATCACGGCCTGTGATCCCTCTGTGCCGCAAATGTGACGAAAACGCGCACACACACGACGGCTGCTGCCGTCCGACCCGGTAAACTGCAGGGACTTTTAATTATCCCACTTCCACTTAGGAACTTGCAGCTCTCTGGCGCCCCCCTTACCCTCAGGTCAGTCAGGGAACTGCACCTAGGATAATTGGTCGCCAGACGGGTCACTTGGATGTGTGCTGGCTATTGGGCACGCTGCAGTGAGGGAATTATAATTACTCCTGGCTGCAGCCAGGCAGTACCCTTATAAACCCCGCTCCGTCACTGCCAGCGTCACCCAATAGATTAACACTTTACACCCCTTCCTTTTAGCTGCCACCAGCTACGGCTTTTGATGAACAATTTATCAAGAGGGTCCGTAGCAACCCCAAAACAGTAGCGTAGTGCTTCAGGCACGTGCAAATTCGTTTATAGAGCAGGAGAAACAAACTAATAAATTTATAGGTTTATTCCTAAAAAGACAGGCAGTGCTTATACAATATAAAAAGATGTAACAAGCTGAGGCAATATAGTTATGTACAAGACAATTAGAAAATAAAAGGGGTTAACATAAGGAAGATCAACTTACAGTTCTTAGATCATAGTAGGCAAGCCATGCGGTCGGGGGAGGGGAGACATCACAATGCATCACAGAGCTGCTATAAGTCTGGTGTCCAGGGCAGATCTGAGCCAGAATACCTGGCCCCCACCTTATAGACCTGTGGCCGTGACATCATAAACGGGGTGGAGTTACCAGGGTCCTCCTCTTGCTGAAAGGTATGGTTGGAGTTCTGAAAGATTATCAGGAGCATAACTCATCCTGAGAACCTCGCAGAAGAATGGCAGACCTATCAATGATCTTACTTTGAAATGACGGTTCAAATGAGCCCACACGCGGGTGGGCTAGTTTATAGGGCATCCGAGAATTCCATTTCTCGGGTTCTGTTGGAGTTACGGGTTTACCAGTACAACAGGACCGTTGCCTGTCAGGCGCATGTTTCACAACAGTACTTTCGTGTTTCTAGCGGACGCTCCCACCGTGTTATTAACCAAAACAGAATACAGTCTCCAAAATGGCTGCTAGTGTAGGAGCAGCACATGTGCTGACAATGGGGACCCCTGCGGTGAAGCGGGAAAACTTCCAGCACTGGCAGCTCACATTACACTGCCTGAGTGCAGGCTGGGGGTTGGTGAGAAGTATGAGAGCTGCAGAGAGAAGGAGGGGGGGCTTTGCTTGGTGGGCTTTCAGCAGTACAAAAAAAAGATGAGGACAGCAATTCCAGCACAGCACTCATCACACCTCCCCCCCTTTGAGGGCGCTACGGAGGCATGACCTGTCGGTAATCCGACATGCGCACCTCAGCGGGTTCGCCACGTCGTGATAACCCATCAGCATTCCCATGATCGCTGCCTTTCTTGTGTTGTACGGCAAAATCATACTGCTGCAGGGCAAGGCTCCAGCGTAGCAACCTACCATTGGTTCCGGACACTGTGTGCAGCCAGCTCAGAGGGTTGTGGTCGGTGACCACCTTGAAGGTGCGCCCGTACAGGTAGGGCTGCAAACGTTGCAGTGCCCAGACCATGGCCAGGCACTCCTTCTCGATGGTGGAGTATGCCACTTCCCTTGGCAGAAGTTTCCGACTCAGGTACAACACGGGGTGCTCCTGGTTCCCCGAATCAACCTGGCTGAGTACAGCACCGAGGCCAAATTCGCTGGCGTCAGTCTGTACCAGGAAGGGCCGACTGCTGTCGACGGCTCTCAACAATGGAGAGCTGCACAGGGCTGTTTTCAAAGCTCGGAATGCCGCCTCACAGCCATCTGTCCAGCTGACTGTTTGGGGTACACCGCCCTTGGTGAGGTCCGTCAAGGGTTTTGCAATGGCGCTATAGTTCGGTACGAAACGCCTATAGTACCCTGCAGTGCCCAGGAAGGACTTCACCTGCTTTTTGGTCCTGGGGGTGGGCCAGGACACGATCGCGTCCACTTTCTCGGGCTCTGGACTCATGGAACCCCCACCTACCCGGTGCCCCAGGTAGTGGACCTCCCTCATGCCCATCTGGCATTTTCCCGGCTTGATGGTCAGACCTGCCTGTGAATACGCTTGAGCACCTCCTGGAGATGCTGAAGGTGTTCCTCCCAGGTGGAACTGAAGACGGCAATGTCGTCCAGGTACGCCACAGCGTACTCCTCCAGTCCCTGAAGCAGGTGGTTGACCATCCGCTGAAAAGTGGCAGGGGCATTCTTCATGCCGAAAGGCATGACCGTGGACTCGTACAGTCCAAAAGGGGTGATAAAGGCGGATTTCTCCTGCGCCGCAGGGCTCAGGGGAATCTGCCAGTATCCCCGGCTTAAATCCATGATGGATATGTACTTGGCATTCGCCAACCGCTCCAGCAGATCCTCGATGCGTGGCATTGGGTGCGCATCAGAGGTAGTGATGGCGTTGAGCCCCCTGTAGTCCACGCAGAACCGGGTGGTCCGATCCTTTTTGGGCACGAGAACTACAGGTGAGGCCCACGCGCTTTTGGACGGCCGGATCACCCCCAGCTGCAACATCTCATGGATCTCCTGGCGCATAATCTGCTGCACCTCCTCAGAGATCCGATAAGGTGTCCGCCGTAACGGGGCGTGATTCCCGGTGTCCACCTCATGGACTGCCAACTTGGTCCTTCCGGGTCGGTTAGTGAACACGGCCCGAAAGGATTCCAGAGTGGTCAGCAACTGCAACCGCTGGGAGGCGGTTAGCGAGGCATTTACCTCCATGTCCTCAATGGACCCATTGGCATTAGCTTGGGCCAGCATGTCTAGGAGGGGATCCTCTTCCCCGTCCTCGGCAGATTGCAGACCGGTAGGACGCAGGCTTCACGTTCGTGATGGGCCTTCATCATGTTGACGTGAAAGGCCTTGCGCCTACCCCGAGTGTGGTCAAGCGTGACCACGTAGGTGGCTGGGTTGAGCTGTTGGTGCACGACGTACGGGCCTTCCCAGGCTGCCTGAAGCTTATCCTTTGGTACGGGGACCAGCACCCACACCTTTTGACCCACCTGGTAGGTCCGCTCCTGGGCGTTCTGGTCGTACCAGTGCTTCTGGTCAGCCTGAGCCTGCGTCATGTTGTCATGCACCAACTGCGTCAAGGTCTGCATCTTGTCGCGGCAGCGCATGACATAATCCACGATGGACACTTCCGTGGGGTTTGGCTCATCTTCCCAGGATTCTCTTATCAACCCAAGGGGTCCCCGGACTCGCCTACCATACAGGAGCTCGAAGGGGGAGAACCCCGTCGAGGCCTGCGGGACTTCTCTGTAGGCAAATAGCAGGTGTGGGAGGTACCGCTCCCAATCGCGTCCCTGGGTCTCAACCAGCATGCGGAGCATCTGTTTGAGGGTACCGTTAAAGCGCTCACACAAACCATTGGTCTGTGGGTGATACGCACTCGATACCATACGCGTCACCTGCATTTTGCTGCAGAGAGCCTTCATTAGGCGAGACATAAATTGGGTCCCTTGATCGGTAAGCATCTCCCTGGGAAATCCTACCCGTGAAAAGATGGTCACCAGTGCATCCGCCACCTTATCTGCCCTAGTTGAGGACAGAGCTACTGCCTCCGGGTACCGGGTAGCGTAGTCTACCACAGTAAGGATGTATTGCTTTCCAGAGCTGCTGGGACGGCCAGCGGGCCCACAATGTCCACCGCGATCCTCTGGAAAGGCTCCTCTATCACTGGCAATGGATCAGGGGAGCCTTAAGAGCAGGCCCCGCCTTCCCCACTCTTTGACAGGTGATACAGGAGCGGCAGTAGTTAGTCACATCTGTCCCCATCTTGGGCCAATAGAAGTGTTGAGACAGCCGTGCCTTAGTTTTGCTGATCCCCAAGTGTCCAGCGAGTGGAATCTCATGGGCAATCCTCAACAACTCACCTCGGAACTGGTGCGGGACGACCAGCTGTTTTTCCCTCAACCACTCCTTTTGGGAATCTCCGGGTACTGTCTCCCGGTACAACCTTCCTCGTTCCCAGAACACCCTCTCCTTATCAGTCACGGAGGTGGGCGTCTCGGCGAGGTGCCTCAAGTTCTCCAGGCTCGCATCTGAGTGCAGAGCGGCCTGGAACTCCTGGCTGGAGGCAGCCAGAAGTGACGTCAGGGTTCCTTCCTCACTGGGACCCTCTGGGACCGGCTCTGGGTCCACCTCTGGTTCAGTCTCTCCTGTAGCGGAGGAGGGTCCAGATGGCAGGGCGCTACCTGCGATCCGGGCACTCTGACTGCGGGTGACAGCAGCTACATATGCAGTCTCCCCGGGGATTTCTATAGACCCATCAGCCTGCGCTGCTATGGGCTCTACCTCCCCATCCACCCCCAACACTTCAGGAGCAGTGCTACTTATGGGCCAGTTACCTTCCTCGGTGGCACTGGTCAGTGTCATGGTGTCACCTTCCTCCCGGTTCCCATGCACCTCCCCATTTCCTTGAGCACTGTCGCTTGCTCCTGCTAGGGGTTCCTCAGCCGTCTCACTCCGCAGAGCAATGGGACTGAACGCTCCTGTACCTGTGGACACATCTACCACTTCAGAGAAAGGGTTAACAGATTCAGATGGCACAGATACATCACTATCAACATCAGTCCTAGGGAAAGAAAGGTTATCAGTTGCATCATCACTTCGCAAAGCATTAGCAGGTAACACAATCAGTTTCCCATCATCATCAACATCAACATCATGGTTAACGTTAACCTTATCATCAGATTGGGAAGGGGTGTCAGGGACATAGTACGCCACCATCCTCCCCAGATCAGTCCCCAATAAAACATCAGTGGGCAGGTTTTCGGACACCCCCACTTCCTTCACCCCGCTCCCGGCACCCCAGTCAATGAAAACTCGGGCTATCGGCAAGGGGTAGTGGACGCCCCCAATCCCTGTGACAGTTAAGGTTTTCCCCGGAATCAACTCTTCAGGGGCCGCCAGTTCGGGTCGGATGAGGGTTCGTTCAGCCCCGGTGTCCTTGAGGCCGGTAGCAAGACGGGCCCCCACGCGGACGGGCTGCACGTTGCCATCAACCCTCCCCACCACACCACCCACCAAAAGAACAGAGGCGTTGGGCCCGGAGGCCTTGGCTGGGGGGTTCTTCTGCCTCTCCGGACAGGTGGCGCTGATGTGTCCAGTCCTTTTACAGGAGAAACACTGGCGGGGGTCTGATGTAGGCCTGGCGCTGGCAAAGGGGATAGTGCCTCCAGAGGGACGGCTGGCAGGGGCACTGGGGTTGGTTGCAGGCTTACCCCCTCCCCAGCGGGTGGTGACGGGCTTCCGCACCTCGGTTTTCCGGTTGGCCTCATAGCTGTCGGCGATCCGTGCTGTTCTGACCGCGTCCTCCGGTTCTCGGTCCAGGATGAACTGTCGGACCTCAGCTGGGCACAGATGCAGGAACTGGTCTTTGATCATCAGGTCCCTCAGGTTCTCAAAGGTGTCAACTGACAGTCCCTGGATCCACTGGTCAAAGTGGTTCCTGAGTCCTTGCACCACATCGCTATAACTGTCGTGTGGGCCACGTTGGAGGTTCCGGAACTTCTTTCGGTATACCTCAGGGGTTAGCTGGTACTTGGCGATCAGGGCCTGCTTGATGGCCTGATAGTTGTCATCTTGATCCGGCGTGAGTGAAGCAAACGCCTCCAGAGCTTTGCCCTTTAGCCCGGGAGTCAAGTACCTGGCCCATTGGTTGTCAGGCAGCCGGTACTGTCTGCAGACTTTCTCAAAGGCCCGCAGAAAAGTGTCCAAGTCTCCGTCCTTTTCCATCACGGGAAAGTGCTCCGGCCGGGGCTTGGGACTCTGAGCGCTGCTGGGCACACTGCTCTGGGCTGTGGAGGGCATTGCCCCTTGTCTGAGCAGCTCCAGTTCATGGGCTCTCTGAGCTTCCCGCTCGGCTCTCTCAGCCTCCCGCTCGGCTCTCTCAGCCTCCCGCTCGGCCCTCTCGGCCTCTCGCTGGGCTCTCTCGGCCTCTCGCTGGTTGGCCTCTCGCTGGTCGGCTCTCTCTTGAGCTTTCTGGATCAGCTTCAGGCGTTCTTCATGGTCGTCAGTGGAGAGTCCCTCCAGGGCCGCCTGCAGGTAAGAGTCCATCCCGCCCTGGGTGTAAGCAGTCAGGGGTTGGGCCTCTGCTCCTGCGGCACCACCTTGGCTTGGGCCGGCTCCTGCGCCCTCCTCGCTCTGAGCGTGGTCCCGTGCCATCAGGGCCTGGATCACTGCGGCCTTGGTTTGGTCCATGGGGACAATCTGCCTCCACTCGCATATGGCTAGAAGAGTTTCCCTGCTACTCCGATTATACCAGTCGAATCCCCTCGTAGCCATGGTTGCCAAATAAAAGATAGGATAGAAAAACAAAGAGAAGGGAGGGGTAACCGCAAGTACACAAAATTGTCTCAGGACTAATAAACACTGAGTCTGTTCTCCAAAACTTTAGTTGCAGGGTCGCTGAAGAACCGTGCAAGTTTTTTAGTGAATGGAATGATTGCTCAAACCAGATCACTAATGCTCTATAATCCCACCACTCTGCCACCAATATGTGATGAACGGGCACACGGTCCGCCACACGGTAGCCCGGGGTATCACGGCCTGTGATCCCTCCGTGCCGCAATGTGACGAAAACGCGCACACACACGACGGCTGCTGCCGTCCGACCCGGTAAACTGCAGGGACTTTTAATTATCCCACTTCCACTTAGGAACTTGCAGCTCTCTGGCGCCCCCCTTACCCTCAGGTCAGTCAGGGAACTGCACCTAGGATAATTGGTCGCCAGACGGGTCACTTGGATGTGTGCTGGCTATTGGGCACGCTGCAATGAGGGAATTATAATTACTCCTGGCTGCAGCCAGGCAGTACCCTTATAAACCCCGCTCCGTCACTGCCAGCGTCACCCAATAGATTAACACTTTACACCCCTTCCTTTTAGCTGCCACCAGCTACGGCTTTTGATGAACAATTTATCAAGAGGGTCCGTAGCAACCCCAAAACAGTAGCGTAGTGCTTCAGGCACGTGCAAATTCGTTTATAGAGCAGGAGAAACAAACTAATAAATTTATAGGTTTATTCCTAAAAAGACAGGCAGTGCTTATACAATATAAAAAGATGTAACAAGCTGAGGCAATATAGTTATGTACAAGACAATTAGAAAATAAAAGGGGTTAACATAAGGAAGATCAACTTACAGTTCTTAGATCATAGTAGGCAAGCCATGCGGTCGGGGGAGGGGAGACATCACAATGCATCACAGAGCTGCTATAAGTCTGGTGTCCAGGGCAGATCTGAGCCAGAATACCTGGCCCCTACCTTATAGACCTGTGGCCGTGACATCATAAACGGGGTGGAGTTACCAGGGTCCTCCTCTTGCTGAAAGGTATGGTTGGAGTTCTGAAAGATTATCAGGAGCATAACTCATCCTGAGAACCTCGCAGAAGAATGGCAGACCTATCAATGATCTTACTTTGAAATGACGGTTCAAATGAGCCCACACGCGGGTGGGCTAGTTTATAGGGCATCCGAGAATTCCATTTCTCGGGTTCTGTTGGAGTTACGGGTTTACCAGTACCACGGGACCGTTGCCTGTCAGGCGCATGTTTCACAACAGTACTTTGTGTTTCTAGCGGACGCTCCCACCGTGTTATTAACCAAAACAGAATGCAGTCTCCAAAATGGCTGCTAGTGTAGGAGCAGCACATGTGCTGACAATGGGGGACCCCTGCGGTGAAGCGGGAAAACTTCCAGCACTGGCAGCTCACATTACACTGCCTGAGTGCAGGCTGGGGGTTGGTGAGAAGTATGAGAGCTGCAGAGAGAAGGAGGGGGGGCTTTGCTTGGTGGGCTTTCAGCAGTACAAAAAAAAGATGAGGACAGCAATTCCAGCACAGCACTCATCACAGTGATAGAGCGTCATATGTCTCCACATCACATCCACGGTGGTGATAGAGCGTCACATGTCTCCACATCATATCCACTGTGGTGATAGAGCATCACATGTCCCCACATCATATCCACAGTGGTGATAGAGCATCATATGTCTCCACACCACATCCACAGTGGTGATAGAGCGTCACATGTCCCCACATCATATCCACAGTGGTGATAGAGCGTCACATGTCCCCACATCATATCCACAGTGGTGATAGAGCGTCACATGTCCCCACATCATATCCACAGTGGTGATAGAGCATCACATGTTTCCGCACCACATCCACAGTGGTGATAGAGCATCACATGTCCCCACATCATATCCACAGTGGTGATAGAGCGTCACATGTCCCCACATCATATCCACAGTGGTGATAGAGCGTCATATGTCTCCACATCACATCCACAGTGGTGATAGAGCGTCACATGTCTCCACATCATATCCACAGTGGTGATAGAGCGTCACATGTCCCCACATCATATCCACAGTGGTGATAGAGCATCACATGTCTCCGCACCACATCCACAGTGGTGATAGAGCATCACATGTCCCCACATCATATCCACAGTGGTGATAGAGCGTCACATGTCCCCACATCATATCCACAGTGGTGATAGAGCGTCATATGTCTCCACATCACATCCACAGTGGTGATAGAGCGTCACATGTCTCCACATCATATCCACAGTGGTGATAGAGCATCACATGTCCCCACATCATATCCACAGTGGTGATAGAGCGTCTTATGTCTCCACACCACATCCACAGTGGTGATACAGCATCACATGTCCCCACATCATATCCACAGTGGTGATAGAGCGTCACATGTCCCCACATCATATCCACAGTGGTGATAGAGCGTCACATGTCCCCACATCATATCCACAGTGGTGATAGAGCGTCATATGTCTCCGCACCACATCCACAGTGGTGATGGAGCGTCACATGTCCCCACATAAAATCCACAGTGGTGATAGAGCGTCACATGTCCCCACATCACATCCTGCAGCCCTTCCCTCAGGCCGCCTCAAAGCACAAACAGTCTGTCTCTACCAGTTTTCTCGTATGTTTGTGCTTTGGGGCGGACCATGAGTAGGTCTTTCCTTGGTTTCTCTGGTTAGAGCAGTTAGATAAGACTCTGCCTACAGTCCCGCCCCGGAGCACAAGCATATCATTAACTGAAAACTTCCAACACTGATTACACAAAACCGCAAGACAGATTTCTTCACCCTAGGAACACTGCCAACCTGACAATGCCTGTAGTTTACTTAGTAAAATCCTGCTGACAGATTCTCTTTAAGCCATTGACAGAGATGGCACTTGACTGCCACACCCTTCATATGGGGACACCCACTTTGTGTTAGCATATGACTAGTGACATCCTTGAAGGGCAGTGACTATCATACTCAGTTTATTAGCTCTACACATGCCCTTCTCCATCACTTCTGATGCAGAGACAAAGAAGGACTATGAATTTTTGTGTTGTAGCAAAACTGAGAAGTAGAGCAGAAAGGTGACGAAAATTGAAAATCAAGGGCAGTAGTCATAAATAAAATATAGTAGTCAATTAAAAGTAAAGTTTGGTTTAAAAAAAAAAAAATTGTCCTTTTTACTCACCCTTGCCAGGTCCTGCACTGAGTCTGCGCCACTTCTTCCTGTGTCTTATTGTTTGCCGCACTGACGTCACATTGCCCATGCTGCAGCCAATGACAGGGCTCTGGCCGAATATATGGTCGGAGCCACTGAGCTCACCAATTGCCTACAGCACTACACTTCAGTCAATAACCGACAGTAGGAGCAGCGGCAGAGACCCAGTACTGGACCTGGGGAGGATTTAAGAAGTTTTTTTTTTAATGCAATATGCGCCTGGGCAGTGGGATTTTTTGAAAGGTGTAAGAGGGACGACCACACCGCGGGTACCTGCGTGCCGGGGCCGGAACTGATGAGGCTGCGTCCCCTGTTCCCGGGGAGAAGCTTGAGCCGGGAGGAGCTTCCTCCTGTCCGAGAGGGCATGGCTAAGCGTTACCAGGGGCAGCGCTGGGCGCGGGAACAGACGGAGCTGGCGGAAAGGTGCAGCGAGCGGCTGACGAGAGTGAAAGCTCCTGCTTCGGGGCTGTTAGGAGCTGAGGCGCATGCCTGGCCGTGAGAGAGACAGTGACGCAGATTGGCACCCTGCCGTGAGAGAGACGGACCGCAGGGACTCTGACGAGAAGCGTGTCGTGTGCAGATCGTCCCCCGGACATCGAGGTGCCAATTGCTCTGTAACGGGCAGTGCTGCGCGTGTGCCGCCTAACTGTGACTGTGACGGAGTACTGCGGCTTCCTGAAGCCCCGGTACATATTTGTCAAGACTCGCCTAATTCCGACAGGACTGTGGCCTATATCTTACCGGCCACCGGAATCTCCTTATTGAGGACTCCACAGACTCAACATTGCCGACCAGACACGTACTTCAGAACCACACCGGATCCAAGTCGTGCCGATTTCTGTTGGCGCCATCATCTACTCCGGGAACTTTTCTGTCAGGAAGACGTCCGATCGATAAGTGACTTCTTTGAGAACGACTTTATTTGTTATTCCTGCTTTGATTTTTCCCTACTACTCCCTTGTATTTCCTATACTGCCTGCATTTTACCTCATGTTTTTCCTATATCACTGCAGGGAGTAATACCCTGTTAAGTAAAAAACTTGTTAACCCTTGATCTGCCTCCTGTCACTGCATCCCGCAACCTGCTCACACTGGCACGCTATTCAATTTTTCTCTGTAAGCAAAATACCCTGAATTACACTAAACATGTTCAGGCATCTTACTATTTCCATACCTGAGAATATAAAAAAAATATTATGTTTGTGTCTTAAATCCTATTTTATATTAAGGCAAAAAAAAACAATTTCCCAAGGGGCTTGAAGCCATAAAATATAAGCTGACCACTGCAGAAAATCACAGGCTGTAACAATTCTGCTGATACTGCAATGGTGACGGTTCCTCTTCCTTCTAGCACGGAAAACCCCAGCGGACTGCGCTGGATACAGATAGGTTCTGCTAGGTAAGTTTGTTATTTTTTACAGCTCCAAGCCTGTGGGGAATTTTTCTTTTCACCTGGACAGCCCCTTTAATGTTGCCTATCACTTAGTTCACATTCCTGATTAATACATAAAAATGATGTCTATTATTAATACATAAAAATGTGTCTATTACCCAGTTAGCTGTCGATTGATGTTGTTATGCGTTGTATCCAGCAGATGTCGCCATTGGGCTTTGGCTGATATTAACATAGACGTATAATAGACTTTGTATTACTAACAAAAAGGAATTATTGGAAGTACTGAGAAGTATTGTGCAGACCTAAAAGATCTGTGTGTATATCAGTCTCTGTTTTATACAATTTCCTAAATACTTTAGTTGTCAAACTCAAATGTGTCCATCCAAACCAGAAGAAAGGCAGCTGAACCAGAGGCTGGCCGGATGGGAGATGTGCCACCGCCAAATCAGCCTGGCAGGGGCTTATTCAATTTGCCCGATCAAGATCACACGAAAAACTGAGACTAATTTTTAAATGGAGAAGCTGAGAGCTTTTCAAACTATATGGCCAGTTTTCCTGTCCTCTATGTATCCTGTTTCTTTTTTTGTATCTCCATTAGCAGTGTCATCTTATATCAGATAGTAAATATATTTATATTGGGCATTTTGCCTGTTTTGCATCCTTTATAGCGCTAAGGTATAAGATGGAGCTATACAAAATTTAAAGTAAACTATACACTACAGATATGGGTTTTCACATCTCATTTCATGTAATTTCCCTTTAAACATGTCCCCATGGCAGATCTATTATTGCCTGTCTGTTACCTGTCCTGCAGGGCTAGAGTCAGCACCCTGTGCACCTGGACAAGTGGCGGAGCCCTGAGCAGGTGGGGTACCCATGGGGAGACCGGTGCGCTATGGGGGCCCAGTGCCTGTGCCAGTGCCGGCGCTCGCAAGTGGGCCCCCCATGCTTGCACAGGGCTTCAGGGCTCCAGTACCTGTGATAATCACCACTCCACGTTCCTCCGCTGCTGCGTCTTCAATATCCTCTGACTGTGACGTTTCACGTCAGAGGGCATGATGACGTGACTAGTGTGCGCCCTCTGCCAGAACAGTCACGGTACAGAGAGCCAGAAGACGCCGGCGAGGAGAGGTGAGTATTTCATTTTTTTTTTTATTTGGAGCAATATATGAGGTTTATCATATGGGATCCATCATAAATGGAGCATCATATGAGGCCCATCATATGGGGCCCATCATATATGGAGCATTATATGGGGCCCATTATATATGGAGCATTATATTGGGCCCATTATATATAGAGCATCTTATGGGGCCCATTATATATGGAGGATCTTATGGGGCCCATCATATATTGGAGCATTATAAGGGGCTCATCATACACTGTATGGAACATTATATGGGGATCATTATGTATGAAGCAATATATGGGGCTCATTATACTGTATGGAGCAATATATGGGACTCATTATACTGTACGGAGCAATATATGGGGATCATTATACTGTGTGGAACAATATATGTGGCTCATTATACTGTATGGAGCATTATATGGGGTCCATTATTCTGTATAGAGCAATGTATGGGGCTCATTATTCTGTATGGAGCACTATGTGGTGCCAATAATACTGTATGGAGCAATATATGGGGCTCATTATACTGTATGGAGCAATATATGGGGCTCATTATACTGTGTGGAGCAATATATGTGGCTCATTATACTGTATGGAGCATTATATGGGGTCCATTATTCTGTATAGAGCAATGTATGGGGCTCATTATTCTGTATGGAGCACTATGTGGTGCTCATAATACTGTATGGAACAATATATGGGCCTCATTATTCTGTATGGAGCACTATGTGGTGCCAATAATACTGTATGGAGCAATATATGGGGCTCATTATACTGTATGGAGCAATATATGGGGCTCATTATACTGTGTGGAGCAATATATGTGGCTCATTATACTGTATGGAGCATTATATTGGGTCCATTATTCTGTATGGAACAATATATGGGGCTCATTATTCTGTATGGAGCACTATGTGGTGCCAATAATACTGTATGGAGCAATATATGGGGCTCATTATTCTGTATGGAGCACTATGTGGTGTCAATAATACTGTATGGAGGACTATACTGTCCGGTTTCTGATCTATTGTAAAATTTACAATAGATGTCACTCATGTAATGTAAGAAGTAAGTGAAATCTTTGGCATTGTACTATACCTATATTTCTCTGCTGTATCTGTGCATCATGAATTGTGGTATGTGCCAGGCCACACTTTGTTACTCCCACAGCCTGGTCTTGTTGCTCTAGTGTGCATTTGGTTCAGGCCAATATCCAGGTAGTACCGTATATACTCTTGTATAAGCTGAGAAGCTGAGTTTTTCAGCACATTTTTTTGTGCTGAAAACACCCCCCTTGGTTTATTCACAAGTCATTGTCCCAGAAGCCTGCGGGGGAGGGGGAGCGGCAGAGCAGCATGTCACAGGAGGCAGGAGTCAGTGGCTGTGGCGGTAACTATGCCTGCTGCTAAAGAGAAATGATTATTCACTGCACTGGCAATGAATATTCATTTCTCTTATAGCCCGCACAGTTACAGCTGCAGCTGCCGGCTTCCAGCAACTGTTAAAAAAAACCCTCCTACTTACCTTCCCTGCGCGAGCTCACAGCATCTTGTTACGGCTTCCAGCAGCTCCTGCAGCCGAGCAAGTACGTGTCCCTGCTGAGTGGAGAGAGGTGAATATTTATTACCTTAATGAGAGGGGACATGTGATTGCTCGGCCGCAGGAGCTGCTGGAAGCCGGAACAAGATGCTGTGAGGGCGTGCAGGGAAGGTAAGTAGGAGTTTTTTGTTTTTTTTATGCTTTTCTCATGGGGGTCATGCATATAAGGATAGGGATGAGGAACCATGCATGCAAGGATAGGGATGAGAAACCATGCATACAAGGATAGGGATGAGGAGCCATGCAGACAAGGATGGGGATAAGGAGCCATGCATACAAGTATAGGGATGAGGAGCCATGCAGACAAGGACAGGGATGAGGAGTCATGCATACAAGGATAGGGATGAGGAGCCATGCATACCAGGACAGTGATGAGGAGCCATGCATTCAAGGAAAGGGATGAGGAACCATGAATACCGGGATGGGGATGCGGGGACAATGCAAACTCGGCTTATACTCAAATCAATACGTTTTCCCAGTTTTTCATGGCAAACTTAGGTGCCTCGGCCTATACTCGGGTCGACGTATACACGAGTATACACGGTAAGTGCATCCTACTACCACATGCCTGCACTCAGCCTAACCCCATGACAACATCAGCTTTGCTATCAATAGGTCCTGCTGCACCAAGGTGCTGTTTTCACAATCATCTGTGCTACATCAAGGTACCAAATTACATTTCTGGCTCTGCTGTTGAAAGGTGCTGTCCACACACTAGGCTCTACTATTGATATGCAATGGTGCTTGTCTGTCAATTTAGCTCTGCTATACCTCAGTGCCTACCAATTAGGCTCTGCTACTCGAAGGTGCTGCTTGCACACTCATCTTTGCTGCATCAAGGTACCTGTCTGTCTACAGGACTACTGTTCAAAGGTGCTGTCTGCACACTATCTGTGCTATACCAGGATGCTTGGTATCAAAGTATGTGCGGATAGACATTGAAATACTTTACCTGCTCAGTGAGTTCTCCAGCGGTGCATATTATGTCTTAGCACTTCCATCCAGACACAAGAAATATCAGGGAATGGAACTCGTATTGTACAGACAGTATTTATGACCCCAGAGAAATCTGGTAATTTTACACTCCAATTGGGAATTATGTATAATTATTATGCCCTGTAACCCACTAAACAGTAAGAACATCTGCTATGCTGTGATGAGCAATAGTAAAGATTGCATTCCGGGAGGTTATGTATATACTAATTTCTGAAAAGTCAGCTAGTAATGTCTGTTAAAGGGCTTGTCCATGTTTGAGAGCAGTCTGCAGCCGCTCTGTGTGACCACAGACTTCTCAATCGTCATAGCGTGCTGTCAGGCGTCGTCGGTATTGCCAGTGCAAAGAAACAGTCACATAACCGCAGGTATGCCATTTACATAGACGCAGTTGTGTGGCCCAGCTGCTCTTGGTACACATGTTCCCTGGAGAGTGCACAGAAAGGCAATTGCAAAATCTGATATTCATTCACACTTCACATTTCCCAGGAGCCACCAGAGGGAGCCCCTTAGATTCAGGTATTTAGGGGCGTGGAGAAATGCTGCAGTAGGCATTCTAGCCAGACAGCTATTCTAGTTGTTGGTTGTACCTCAGACAGTTCAGTTCTCCTCAGGACACCAGAGTGAGAGGATTCCTGTCAGAGCTCAGTCTGAGCTAGAGAGAGGAGAGACAGAAGACAGAAGGAGAGAGATTGAGCTGTTACTCAGAACAGACAGACTGCTATTATCCCATGAATGTGGAAAGTGACTCTCGGAGCAAGCGTGTATTCAGTCTGACGAAATGTCCTGAGAGCTGCTCTGGACAGAGTCTTGGAAGGAAAGAAGGAAGGGGACTACAGTTTGCAGAACATCGAGATAACTGAGAACAGTCAGTGAGCTGGAAAGTAAGAAAGCTGACAACTACACCTAATGCTACCCGTGCTTATGTTAAGGGTAAGAGTGAGGCGACGGGCGAGTGGTGACCCAAGAAAGGAGTGACTTCGGTGACAGATCACCTTCACTCGACTAACCGGACACCGGGGTCCGAAGTATTGCTAGAACCTTCACGGCTAGTGAGAGAAACACCGGAATCCTTGCTGGACTTCAAGTCACAGAAGGTAGCCCTAAGTGTCGATACGTAACAGGAGTCAGGGGGAACAGGACGGAGTCGGCCTGATCAGCCACAACGGCTTAGTTCTTTCCAACATCTGGTCACCAGAGATAGAAAAGGCTCCACCACAATGTCGACCGGGCGTAGCTGTTATACATAGAGTTGAACTTCGCTCCACGCAGGTTGGAAACTCACACATTAAAGGGAAAGGAGGCCTTAAACTCACTCAGCGATTACCTGAATGTGCATTCTCCACCCTGACCAGCTTCCCGGGACATACCTGCAGATACCATCAGTAAAGGTATGGAAAGAGAACAACTTGTGTGTGACTGACTTATTATCTGCACCCTGCAACACCATTGACTTTGAGGGAACAGTCCCACCTGTGGGGGACTTAACATCTAGCTGCCTAATAACATCCCCTCAGAAGATTAACCCTGCAGCGCTGGTCTTATTGATCAGAAACCACAGGGGCGTCACGAACTATTACTATTTTCCCCTGTAAATATCCCCCTTTGAATGAGGCCCAGGGCAACGGACCGAGCTGTGCTACTTGTGACATTCCCCATAGACTTCAACGGGCTCGGTGCCGAGTACCCCATAAGCCCTGGTACTGTACGTGCGACTCAACTTTGGCGTCACGAACAGGATACGAAGCTTACTAAATGTGAGTCCTGTGTGCCTAATTGGAACTGTTTTGAGCAAAAAGACTGTGTGCAGTTTTTTTGTGATTTTTGGCGCCATTTTCCGCCATTTTGCCGCCATATTCGCGCTCTGAGGCGCTGGTGAAGAAGGTGGGAGTGCCTTCGTGGGCATACCCCCCCTGTGGCGCGAAAGAAATGGGCGCCCTGTCCAAGTGCTATTACAATGTGAGAGCCTGCCCCACTGCAAGAGAGATCCGTTGTGACCTGGAGAAGCTGACCCTCTCCATTGAAGAAGAAGTGGATGCTGCCCTGCTGTATCTGGCCCGACACCGCGCTGAAGTGGAAGCGATGGAGCAGAGCTGGCGTGCCCTGAAACAGCGGCTGCTGAGGGACGCGATGCTCTCTCCCCTGGGCGCACACCCGTCACCTGCACCACCACTGCCAGCGGCTGATGAAGAACCGGAGGCCGGCCCCGAAAGAGCTGATCCTGACTCCGCCGAGGACGCGGCGGGAGGGAAGGAGGCTGAGGAGGCCTTGCCCGCACCGGAGTGCCAGCCAGGCCTGGAGGCCGCAGCGGAATGCAGTCCCCCGGTAGGGACGCCGGAGGAGACCCGGCCGTCAGTGATGGAGAACGACTGGGAAGAGATGGAGCAGCGACAGCAGCAGGTTAGTGCGTCCCCAACTGCGCCACTGCGCGCACCTGCATCGTATACTGCGTCTTACTCTACAACGCAACATGCTAGTGCGACCTCCATGGATCCAAATCTATATTCAGAAGAAGCACCTGTTAGGCCTCCAGGAAGTCGCAAAACCAATCGCAAAAGTGAAACAAGGACTGTGGCTACCCAGACACAGGTAGCAGGACATGATATGTTAGTAATGCGTTCCAGATCGCACCGCTTACTTCCAGCCCCAGGTGTGGAAGAAGTCATCGCTGTCTGCAAAGAAGAACAGTAGGACCCAGACAGGGTTTACTGCAGCTGTATAAAAGTTGAAGAATTTGCACTATATTAATATTGTGATAAATGTTTTGCATAATTTTGAATAGAATACCCCAGTTGGGTAATGAGAAGAAATAGTATTATTGTGATTTTACTTGAAAAATGTTCATATGCAAGGACTGCGTGCTGAGGACTCTTGCAGCACAAAAACTTTAAATGTAAATAGTTCGCACTTCGGTGCCCCATCTTGGTTTTACATAAAGCCTTACTACCTCTGAAGAAAAACCCGTATGGTGTGGCCTAGAGTGAGGTCTGCAGCTCAGAAATCCTGCAGCCCACCCAGGACCCACGTGGGAGGTTTTTGGTGCGGGTCCTCCACAAGTATATTGTATTTATGTGAAAAAGGGTTTCGATATTTTTCTACTTGACATTGTATACATTGTAACGTTAAAGAGTCCTTACCTCCCGCAAGGGATGAGTTATATTGTTGATGTTATATATAAAAATGTTTTTCTTTTCTGTTTCAGCCCGGGAGTGCTGATGATAACTAGGGGGGGATGTGTGGCCCAGCTGCGCTTGGTACACATGTTCCCTGGAGAGTGCACAGAAAGGCAATTGCAAAATCTGATATTCATTCACACTTCACATTTCCCAGGAGCCACCAGAGGGAGCCCCTTAGATTCAGGTATTTAGGGGCGTGGAGAAATGCAGCAGTAGGCATTCTAGCCAGACAGCTATTCTAGTTGTTGGTTGTACCTCAGACAGTTCAGTTCTCCTCAGGACACCAGAGTGAGAGGATTCCTGTCAGAGCTCAGTCTGAGCTAGAGAGAGGAGAGACAGAAGACAGAAGGAGAGAGATTGAGCTGTTACTCAGAACAGACAGACTGCTATTATCCCATGAATGTGGAAAGTGACTCTCGGAGCAAGCGTGTATTCAGTCTGACGAAATGTCCTGAGAGCTGCTCTGGACAGAGTCTTGGAAGGAAAGAAGGAAGGGGACTACAGTTTGCAGAACATCGAGTTAACTGAGAACAGTCAGTGAGCTGGAAAGTAAGAAAGCTGACAACTACACCTACTGCTACCCGTGCTTATGTTAAGGGTAAGAGTGAGGCGACGGGCGAGTGGTGACCCAAGAAAGGAGTGACTTCGGTGACAGATCACCTTCACTCGACTAACCGGACACCGGGGTCCGAAGTATTGCTAGAACCTTCACGGCTAGTGAGAGAAACACCGGAATCCTTGCTGGACTTCAAGTCACAGAAGGTAGCCCTAAGTGTCGATACGTAACAGGAGTCAGGGGGAACAGGACGGAGTCGGCCTGATCAGCCACAACGGCTTAGTTCTTTCCAACATCTGGTCACCAGAGATAGAAAAGGCTCCACCACAATGTCGACCGGGCGTAGCTGTTATACATAGAGTTGAACTTCGCTTCACGCAGGTTGGAAACTCACACATTAAAGGGAAAGGAGGCCTTAAACTCACTCAGCGATTACCTGAATGTGTATTCTCCACCCTGACCAGCTTCCCGGGACATACCTGCAGATACCATCAGTAAAGGTATGGAAAGAGAACAACTTGTGTGCGACTGACTTATTATCTGCACCCTGCAACACCATTGACTTTGAGGGAACAGTCCCACCTGTGGGGGACTTAACATCTAGCTGCCTAATAACATCCCTCAGAAGATTAACCCTGCAGCGCTGGTCTTATTGATCAGAAACCACAGGTGGCGTCACGAACTATTACTAAAATCCCCTGTAAATATCCCCCATTGTATGAGCGCCCAGGGCCACGGACCGAGCTCTGCTGCCAGTGACATCCCCCATAAACTTCCATGGGCTCGGTGCCGAGTATCCCATAGCCCTGGTACCATGTGCGACTCACAGTCACCTGCCGACTAGTCTTATGCGAATTCTCTCAATAGAAGTGAAATGAATGAAGCCAAAAACCAATGCCAGAGAATTGTGACCCAGCGTGCGCGTCACCCACTGTCATGATTCAGCAGTCTGGAGCCACAAATAGTAACTTCAGGCTTTGCTCTCATACCTGGACAACCCTTTTAATCTCTCTCCTTTATCTTTCCTTCACTTCTTCTTCTTAGGATGTTGGCTAACATTTTATCAAGTTGCCTGATATTTTTTCTTTCTAGGTAATTGGACGTTCAGGTAGATAGCACAATCATGAAGTCTGTCATTTCACACCACTGCTTTTTTCCAGATTGAAAGTGCTCTGTGAAGTGCTCCGACCCCTATGACACGGCCTATAGATTTCTGGTACCAGAAATTGACACAATGAAATGTGAAATTCAATACTAACTGAAGAGAATTAGTGCCAATAGGCTGTTATGGCCGCTAGGGGCCTAAGAAAGGTACAAGGGCCTATCGCAGGAGCGCAATGTGAAGTGGTCAAGGGAAGAGAGGATCAACTCTGGTTGTAGGACTAAAAAAAATAAAGTGTGAGAAACAAATAAAAAAAAACCTTTTCCCTTACAAAATATTTTATGTAAAGACAGAAAAACTTAATTATTAGTAAAGACGCATCTGCTGTGAGTCATCTATAAAATCCAAATGTTATGTATTCCATACGGTGATGCTAGAAAAGCACTAACAGAATGGATGGTTTTGTTCACATAACACTTTGTTGCCAACTTGGTGAAATATCGGTGTATTATTTCTGTTATCCTCAATATTAGTGATAGTATGCATATAAATACATTTTTTTTATAAAGCTAAACCTTCCAAGTGTTTCTGGAAAATATACAGGCAAATGGAAGATTAGATAGATAGATAGATAGATAGATAGATAGTAATAGATAGATAGATAGATAGATAGATAGATAGATAGATAGAAGATAATAGAAATAAAGAAGCAGCACAAGCAAGCAAAAAAGGTTAACAGGGGTGCGTTCCAATCCTCCAGACAGCTGAAAAAATGAAAGCAGCACTCCATTAAAGAATTAGAAAAACTGTAGATAGATAGATTAATAGATATTGTAGATAGATAGCTAGATACCATAGATAGATCAATAGATAGATAGATATTGTAGATATACTGTAGGTAGATATTGTAGATAGATAGCTAGATAGATACTGTAGAAAGATACATACCGTAGATATTGTAGATAGATGTTGTAGATAGATAGATACTGTAGATAGATAGATTAATAGATATTGTAGATAGATAGCTAGATACCATAGATAGATCATAGATAGATATTGAGATAGTAGTGATATTGTAGATAGTATAGTCTGAGAATATCGTAGATATGTAGTAGATTTGTAGATAGATAGTATACTGTAGAAGATAGATAGATATTGTAGTATATTGATGTTGTAGATAGATAGATACTGTAGATAGATAGATATAGATATTATAGATATATATATATATATTTTTATAAACTGTACATAAATATACTGTAGATAGATATTGTAGATAGAAACTAGATAGATAGAAACTGTAGATAGATAGATATTGTAGATAGATACTGTAGATAGATAGATATTGTAGATAGATAGAAACTGTAGATAGATAGATATTGTAGATAAATACTGTAGATATTGTAGATAGAAACTGTAGATAGATAGATATTGTAGATAGTGTGAGACAGTGAGAGTATGTGTATTGAATGGGGTGTATATTTCACCTAGCTACTTTACTGACTGGTATAAGGGAGGTGTGTGGCTTTGTAGACCTAGTGGTAGAGAAAGGTCACTACACCTTACATTCAGTACACACTTGCAGCTCAGGCCTGAAATCACTCAGGTGTTAATTAGGAGACCAGAAGTAGGTGTGTTGGAACACAGTCAGAGAGGACGCTTAGTCTGGACACAGGAAGGTGTCCCGGCACAAGAAGCGGTCTCCAGGAGTGGGAGCACGCTTAATCTGGACAAGGGGTCCAGGTACAGAAGGTGTCTCCAGGAGTGTGAGCTATCTCATTCTGGGTGCAGGAAGTACCCCGGACACAGGAGTAGTCTCAGTGAGAATCCGTGCGAATAGCGGCTGAATAGGAGTGGATCTCTCTCAAGTCTGGACATTGAAGGTGCCTTCAGACACAAGGAGGAGTATCTGTGAAACTCCATACTGGTAACATATATCATAAGTGTTGTTTTGGGTCAGGCTGGTAGAGCCGGGACCCGGATAGACAGGGCAATCTATCTATGTGTAATTAGTGGCTAGACAAGCCTAGGTTTTCTGTTTATGCTTTATTTTTATCTGTTTGCTGTGGACTTTAATAAAACTGGTTGCGGCCAGTTTTACACCAGAACTGCTGTCTGAATGAACTGTTTTCGTGCCATTCTGTCTACCCAGACAGCGATCCTAGAGCTATATCCCCTGGAAATGTTACAATAGATAGAAACTGTAGATAGATAGAAACTGTAGATAAATACTGTAGATAGATTTTGAAGATAGAAACTGTAGATAGATCAATAGATAGATAGATATTGTAGATATACTGTAGGTAGATATTGTAGATAGATAGCTAGATAGATACTGTAGAAAGATACATACTGTAGATATTGTAGATAGAAGGTTGTAGATAGATATACTGTAGATAGATAGATATTGTAGATAGATAGAAACTGTAGATAGATAAATACTGTAGATAGATATTATAGATATATATAAACTGTAGATAAATACTGTAGATAGATTTTGAAGATAGAAACTGTAGATAGATCAATAGATAGATAGATATTGTAGATATACTGTAGGTAGATATTGTAGATAGATAGCTAGATAGATACTGTAGAAAGATACATACTGTAGATATTGTAGATAGATGTTGTAGATAGCTAGATACTGTAGATAGATAGATATTGTAGATAGATAGAAAACTGTAGATAGATAAATACTGTAGATAGATATTATAGATATATATAAACTGTAGATAAATACTGTAGATAATATTGTAGATAGAAACTGTAGATAGACAGATACTATAGATAGATAGAAATTGTAGATAGATATTGTAGATAGATAGAAACTGTAGATGGATAGATATTATAATAATAATAATTTTATTTCTATAGCGCCAACATATTCCGATATTGTAGATAGATAGAAACTGTAGATAGATTGAAACTGTAGATTGATAGATATTGTAGATAGTTAAAAACTGTAGATAAAAACTGTAGATAAATACTGTAGATAGATATTGCAGATAGAAACTGTAGATAGATATTGTAGATATATAGATATTGTAGAAAGATTGATATTGTAGATAGATAAATGCTATAGATAGATAGATATTGTAGATAGATAAATACTGTAGATAGATATTGTAGATAGACAGATATTGTAGATAGATATTATAGATAGACAAATACTATAGATACTGTATATACTGTAGATATATTGTATCATTTCATGGCATTAACTCTACCTATCTAAAGAATCACAAAAGTAAGAGCAGCACAGAAAAACAATTTAGGGTGCAAGGCCCCCCAGGTATGTACCAAACCTTATGTAGAAATTCAAAAATAGGAGGCAGCACACCATTCAAAGTGAAAAAATGGAAGTGCTTCTGTTTAATAGCCCATCACGGCAATGTTTCGGCTCACACTGAGCCTTTTTCAAGCAATACATGCGTCCACAAACAAGGTATGTATAGCACACAGATGATTACAAGTGCTTGACAGTAATTAGATATAATAAGGTATAACGACTCAGAAATGAGTGACATACATAACGTGCATACATTATCCATAGGGACAAAAGTATTCTAGAGTGCAGTGCAGTAGTGTCCATATAAACAGTTCTTTGCTGTATCAGATTAATTGTAAATTAGCAATTTAGTCACAACTGTAAAAAAATCATTTTCATGACTCACCCAATTCCTATTCATACATGTACGCGCTGATATTGGCGTATTATTTAGCACAATGCGCATGTCCAAAAGGAAAGATAGCCAGCATTCACATTACTGGAAGTGAGAGTCATTTGCCCCCAGCAAAGATGGCGCCGGAATGATGGATTTTCTAATGCCCATGCGTGGGCTGATATCCACTCCGATATATAGAAATCCCTGCTGTCATGATCCAGACCGGGTTTTGAGTCCTGTTTTCCCTTTTCCCCGGTATGGTCATGCCACGGGTTAACCTTGCTCAGCCTCAGTCTGGGTTCAGCTTGTCTATTATCGCCACTGCCTTCTGCAGGCGGTGTCAATTATAGTTTTGCCTAGGGCTGCTGTAGTTGACAGCTCTGATTTGTCCTCGTGCGTTTGCTGCCTGTATCCATGTCTCCATTTTCCCACAGTCCCGTTTTGACTCAGTGTTCACCTTTAGTGTATTGATCTCCCGGTTCTGACTTGGCTTGTACCCTGACCTGCTTCGGTCTTTTGTCTTATCCGCTCCTGACTGGCTCTGACTTCTCTGGCTTGTTTCTGACCACGTGTATTGCTGTGACCTCTGGTACTTCGTTCCCTCTCCGTTGCTGACCCGGCTTGTCTGACTTCTTTTCCGCCACCTAGTGGCTTCTGCCTGCTGCTACCTGTGGTAGCCTGGCTTGCTGCATATCAAAAAGTGCCTGTCCGTGCATGGGTCTAGATCAGAGTTCCCCAACTCCAGTCCTCAAGGCCCATCAACAGGTCATATTTCAGGATTTCCTTTGTATTGCACAGGTTATGCAATTAGCACCTGAGCTATACTAAAGAAATCCTGAAAACATGATCTGTTAGTGGGCCTTGAGGACTGGAGTTGGGGAACCCTGGTCTAGATCAAAGTAAATTATGCTAATCCATAGTAGAGTCTAGACAAAGGAAAAATCCAAAGTATTTTTTCTTGTGCAATAAAAAACAGAAGGACATAAATCCCAATATATGAGAAGCATAACAGGCTCGGACCAATACAAGTATACAGACCATGTAGGTAATAAACATATAAATATATATACACTAGCTTGTCCCGTGCAAAATTTTCACACATTGGTCATCGGGGGCGCAGGCAATTTCAGAAAAAGCAAGCTGGTCAAATGTAAATGTACCGTATATACTCGTGTATAAGCCGAGATTTTCAGCACCTTTTTTTGTGCTGAAAATGCCCCCTCGGCTGTCACGCGGTCTTATGATATGTGTACGATGTCAGTAAACTATTCTTAAAAGAACAACACTCTATACAACATATAGATTAGCAACATCAGCATGTAAATATAGAATAGATTTACCTGACACGATATCCGTTGAACTCAGGATTAATCTTGAGGACTTGATACACTGTCACAGGAAAGAAGAGGATCGGGGGTCTAACCTGACCCTAAACTGGGGTCCTAACTAATCCCTCACCTTGGAGGTACTGATAATGGTTCAGAGGTCCAAGTCTCCAGCCTAACCCTGTCTCCTATCAGTCCCTGAACCCTGTAATCAGTCCTAAGAAGGATTCTGATTACCACCAAAGGGATATGGGCTGATCTCTGCTAAATACACAGATTAGAAACATAAGACAGACTGGAGAAAACACAGACTTGCATACACACTCAAACACAGAAGGAACATAAATGATCTGGGATATTAAACTCTAAGCAAGGTGAGCTTAAAACAACTAAGGAGCTCTTTAACTTAAGTCTATACAGATACAATCCTATCTGTGGTCTGCATGAAGAATTTCACTGGCAACTCCCAAAACAGACCACCAGAGATTTAAAGGAAACCAATCAACAAATAATTAATTGCAGCCGGGAGAAACTGCACCCAGTCCCAGAACTGAGCACAGACAGAATTAACTCCCTAACTGCCAAACACAAAGAAACAGCAACTCAGCTGTGAGAAGTCAGAATGTGCAACCGCGACGATCTTCGTGGCGATGCACACATGACAGTACCCCCCCTTCTACGAGGGGCCTCCGGACCCTCAGGGCCAGGTTTGCCCGGGTGAGTTCTGTGGAAGGTCCGCACCAAACGATCTGCGTTAATGTCAGACGCAGGAACCCACGTCCTCTCCTCTGGACCATACCCCTTCCAATGCACCAAGTACTGAAGGGACCGGCGATTCAGACGTGAGTCAATGATCTTTGACACTTGAAACTCCAAGTTACTATTGACCACCACTGGAGGAGGAGGTAGAGGTGATGGTATGACTGGTGCCACGTACCTCTTAAGTAATGACTTGTGGAACACATTATGAATTTTAAACGTAGGAGGGAGGTCCAGACGAAATGCCACAGGATTAATTATGGAACTGATCCTGTACGGCCGATGAATCTGGGGCCCAGCTTCCAGGAGGGAACTTTAAGTTTTATATTCCTGGTAGACAACCATACCAGATCGTTCACATTAAGATCTGGACCAGAAACTCTCCTCCTATCAGCCATACGTTTATAACGGTTCCCCATAGCACTCAGATTATTCAATACACCTCTCCACACTGAAGCAAGTGACGACGAGAAACGCTCCTCCTCAGGAACCCCAGAAGGGCCCCCCCCATTGAAAGTACAAAACTGGGGATGAAAACCATATGCCCCAAAAAACGGGGATTTACCAGTGGACTCGCTCCGCCTGTTGTTAAGAGCGAACTCTGCCAGAGGCAAGAAAGAAGACCAGTCCTCCTGGTTCTCTGAGACAAAACACCGAAGATAAGTCTCTAGGCTTTGATTCAGACGCTCTGTCTGACCATTGGTCTGCGGATGAAAAGCCGAGGAAAATGACAATTGCATCCCCCGACGTAAACAAAATGCCCTCCAAAACTTGGACACAAACTGAGACCCCCTATCTGACACCACATCAGAAGGCAACCCATGAAGTCTCACAATCTCCCCAATGAACACCTGCGCCAGAGTTTTAGCATTAGGGAGGGCAGGAAGAGCAATGAAATGTGCCATCTTACTGAACCTGTCAACAACCACCAGTATGACAGTCTTCCCTGACGACTGAGGAAGGTCCGTGATGAAGTCCATAGACAAATGAGTCCATGGACGCTCCGGAAGTTTCAAGGGTAAGAGGGTCCCAGATGGACGGGTATGAGGGGTCTTAGAGCGAGCACAAACCCCACAGGACGCGACAAAAGTTAAAACATCTTTATTAACGTTAGGCCACCAAAACCGGCGAGAAAGGAGATCTAAAGTAGCCTTACTCCCTGGATGTCCTGCTAAAGCAGAATTATGATGTGCCTCAATAACCTTTTGTCTCAACTGATTTGGGACAAACAGTCTCCCTGGAGGTCCTGCAGGGGCGTCCCCCTGAACCTCTAATACCTCCTCCTCAAGCTCAGAACATACAGCCGACACTACCACCCCCTCCTGAAGGATAGGAATCGGGTCATCCATTTTCCCGGCCCCTGGGAAACTGCGAGACAAGGCATCCGCCTTAACATTCTTAGATCCAGGCGATAAGTGACAACAAAATTAAACCTGGTAAAAAACAACGACCATCGAGCTTGTCTGGAATTCAGACGCTTAGCAGATTCCAAATACAGCAGGTTCTTGTGATCAGTAATGACGGTGACCGGGTGGACTGCCCCCTCCAAAAAGTGACGCCATTCTTCAAAAGCCAACTTAATGGCCAAAAGTTCCCTATTGCCGATATCATAATTCCTTTCGGCGGACGACAATTTCTTAGAAAAGAAAGCGCACGGATGCCATTTACCAGGTGACGGACCCTGGGACAATATTGCACCCACCCCTACGTCAGACGCGTCCACCTCCACAACGAACGGCTGTGATGCATCTGGTTGGATGAGAACGGGTGCCGAAGCAAAACATTTTTTCAAAGAGGAAAAAGCTTGGCAAGCTTTGTCCGACCATTTAGAAAAATCCGTCCCTTTTCTTGTCATGTCAGTGAGAGGTTTGACAACAGATGAGAAATTACAAATAAATTTCCGGTAGTAGTTAGCAAACCCCAGAAAACGCTGCAGAGCCTTAAGATCCTCTGGCTGATCCCATTCAAGCACTGCTCTCACCTTTTCAGGGTCCATACGGAAACCGGAGGCTGACACCAAGAAACCCAAAAACTGAAGTTCCTGTACGGCGAATACACACTTTTCCAGTTTGGCGTATAGTTTATTGTCTCGCAAGATCTGCAACACCTGTCTCACATGCTCCTGGTGAGACACAAGATCTGGCGAGTAAATTAAAATGTCATCCAAATATACGACCACAAACAGCCCCACAAGGTGACGAAAAATGTCATTAACAAAATGTTGGAATACTGCTGGTGCAGTAGTCAGACCAAAAGGCATGACAAGGTTCTCATAATGTCCCTCCGGCGTGTTAAACGCCGTTTTCCACTCATCCCCCTCTTTTATCCTAATCAGATTATACGCCCCCCTGAGATCCAATTTAGAGAACCATTTGGCGCCAACAATTTGATTGAAGAGATCAGGAATCAGAGGGAGTGGATACGGATCTCGAACAGTAATCCGATTAAGTTCGCGGAAATCCAAGCAAGGGCGTAGGCCTCCATCTTTTTTCTTCACAAAGAAGAACCCCGCGGCCACTGGGGAAGATGAAGGTCTAATATGCCCTTTGGCCAGACTTTCCGAAATATAATCTTTCATAGCCTGCCTCTCAGGACCAGAAAGGTTATATAACCTAGCTTTAGGTAACTTAGCATCAGGAAGTAAATTAATAGAGCAGTCATACACGCGATGAGGAGGCAACTCCTGACACCCCTCCTCAGAGAACACATCCCCAAAGTCCTCCAAAAAAGGAGGCAAAGTACTAGGCACGACCGCACTGATGACTGTGTTCATGCAGTTACTTTTGCAAAACTCACCCCATTGGCTTATCTCTCTGGACTGCCAATTAATCACAGGGTTATGTTTAACCAACCAAGGAAGTCCCAACACAATAGGAGTAGGTAGACCCTCCAACACATAACAAGATAATAGTTCCCTATGTATTGCCCCTACCCGAAGGTCAATGTTATGAACCTCATGAACAAAGCTACCTTGGCCGAGAGGCCTGGCGTCAATGGAGAATATAGGGATCGGTTTGACCAATACACTCAGATGCATACCTTGAGCCTGAGCAAACTGAGCGTCAACCAGATTAGCCCCGGACCCACTATCAAGAAGAACAGAAAATCTCTCCACTCTCGTACCAACCACCACCTCCACTGGTACAAGGAACTGAGAAGAACTGGCGGATGAAATACATACTCCCAGGTTGTCGTCCACCACACAACCTGGGATTAACAGTTTTCCGGCGACTTCTTGCTCAACAAGGCACGGGACGGACATCCCCCAACAAAATGTCCCTCTTTCCCGCAGAAGAAACACCTTCTAGTCCTGCGGCGTACCGCCAATCCCCTCCTACGAAATGATGTCCTTCCCAACTGCATAGGCTCCTCCGAACAGACAAGGGGAACCTCAACATAAGGGACTTTAGTAGTAGGTGGAGTAACAACAGGGGCGGAGTTACCTCGCACCTCTCCCGGAGCCGTCTATCAGTACGGATAGCCAGGGCCATAGCAGCCTCCAGTGATGGAGGAGAATCATACTGAGCCAAAACGTCCTTTAATTTGTCAGAAAGCCCATGACAAAACTGGCTCCTAAGAGCTGGGTCATTCCACTGAGTATCTGTGGCCCATCTACGGAACTCAGAAGCAAATTCCTCCGCCGGACGATCTCCCTGCTGTATCTTACGTAATTTTGTCTCAGCAAGAGAGACCCGATCTGGGTCATCATATACCAAACACAGGGCAGTAAAAAATCGATCTACTGACTGTAGAGCCGGGGATCCCGGAGGAAGGGAAAATGCCCAGGATTGAGGGTCCCCTTGTAGGAGCGAGATAACAATTCCCACTCTCTGCTCTTCACTCCCTGATGATCGAGGCTGAAGCCGAAAATACAATTTACATGCTTCCCTGAAGGTAAAAAATTTGTCTCGCCCACCAGTGAACCTGTCCGGGAGAGCTACTTTAGGTTCAAATCTGGTTTGCTCCGAGGGAGACAAAACTTTGGACTTAATGTCCGTCAGCTCCATGGATAATCCCTGCAACTGCAGAGCCAGCTGGGCTACTGGATCCATGGCAACTGGGAATAATTTTATTGGCCAGTGAAAATGTCACGCGGTCTTATGATATGTGTACGATGTCAGTAAACTATTCTTAAAAGAACAACACTCTATACAACATATAGATTAGATGAGGTCCAAGTCTCCAGCCTAACCCTGTCTCCTATCAGTCCCTGAACCCTGTAATCAGTCCTAAGAAGGATTCTGATTACCACCAAAGGGATATGGGCTGATCTCTGCTAAATACACAGATTAGAAACATAAGACAGACTGGAGAAAACACAGACTTGCATACACACTCAAACACAGAAGGAACATAAATGATCTGGGATATTAAACTCTAAGCAAGGTGAGCTTAAAACAACTAAGGAGCTCTTTAACTTAAGTCTATACAGATACAATCCTATCTGTGGTCTGCATGAAGAATTTCACTGGCAACTCCCAAAACAGACCACCAGAGATTTAAAGGAAACCAATCAACAAATAATTAATTGCAGCCGGGAGAAACTGCACCCAGTCCCAGAACTGAGCACAGACAGAATTAACTCCCTAACTGCCAAACACAAAGAAACAGCAACTCAGCTGTGAGAAGTCAGAATGTGCAACCGCGACGATCTTCGTGGCGATGCACACATGACATCGGCTTATACACGCGTCACTGGGCAGAAACCAATGGGGAGGGGTGCCGCGGCAGGAGCCGGTGACTGGGACATCATACCCTCCCCGTGCCATCGCTGAACGTCCCAGTAATCCTGCGTTGTACCCGGCTTCCTGCAGCTCTCCTGTGCTGAGCGGTGACGTAATACCGCTCATTAATGTCATGTAATATGGACGCGACGCCACTCCCATAGGCGTGGCGTCCATATTCATGGCCTTAATGAGCGGTATTAAGCCGGGTACAATGCAGGATTGCCAGGACGTTCAGCGATGGCACGGGGAGGGTGAATATGATGGGGGAGAACGGAGGACGGGGGAAGCATGGAGGAGGACAATGAGCACGGAGCAGGACGGGGGGGGAGGACGGAGAGCACAGAGGAGCAAGGAGGAGGATGGGGGGAGGATGGAGGGCACAAAGGAGCACGGAGCAGGACGGGGGAAGATGGAGAGCACAGAGGAGCACGGAGCAGGACGGGGGGCACAGTAGGACGGAGCAGGAAGGGGGGAGCACAGCGGAGGATGGAGCAGGAGGGGGAGCACAGAGGAGAATGGGGGAGCACAGAGCTAGATGGGGGAGCAAGGAGCAGGACGGGGGCAGCATAGAGCAGGACGGCGGTTTAAACACCCGGCTTATACGCGAGTCAATAAGTTTTCCCAGTTTTTTGTGGCAAAATTAGGGGGGTCGGCTTATACACGGGTCGACTTATACATGAGTATATACGGTATTTCATGAGATGATGAATGCAGACAGGTATTTATATATGTAGCTTGGTAATACAATAAATTGGTTTGGTGAGTAGAGGCCAAAAAATGTCTTCCGGTTGAGGTGCCACCTGCAAGTCATTGTGTCTTTCTGCAGGTTTATGAAAATAAATGTTTAAACTATATTTAGTTATAAAATCATGAATGTGTGGCTTTGTGTGGCTCTATTCTTGCTGAAGGGGGCAAGTTTAACTTTCAAATGGTGTATCATTTGTGTGTGTGGGTCGAAGTAATCACCGAAAAAGCAGTGCATGTTTACAAATGTGTTTGCATATGTGACTCACCTGCAGTGAAGTGTGCAATCCTCCAATGTGCCTGAAATAGGCTGGGCAAGCACTTGAGCAAGCTGGAAAGACCTCAATGTTTGGATTTGTTTGTGATGTCTGTAAGCAGCTTTGTGGTAATGTGCTTTGGGGTAGAGTGATGCCAACTGCAGGTAATTTGAACTTTCAAATGATGTATCATTTGTTTGTGTGGGTGGATTATGAATGGAGCAAGTGTGCAATTCAATAAGCAGTGCATGTTTACAAATGTGTTTGCATATGTGCCTCACCTGCAGTGATGTGTGCAATCCTCCAATTTGGCTAAAATAGGCTGGGCAAGCAGTTCGGCAAGCTGGAAAGCCCCCAAGGCAAATTGTGTGGATTTGTTTGTGATGTCTGTAAGCAGCTTTGTGGTAGTGTGCTTTGGGGTACTGTGGTGCCACCTGCAGGTCATTTCTCCTTACTGTAGGTCTATGAAAATTAATATTTAAACTGTATTTTGTAATTAAATCGTGGAGGTGTGGTTTGTTTGGCTATTTTCTTGCTGAAGGGAGCAAGTTTACCTTTCAAATGGTGTATCATTTGTGTGTGTGGGTCGAAGTAATCACCGAAAAAGCAGTGCATGTTTACAAATGTGTTTGCAAATGTGACTCACCTGCAGTGAAGTGTGCAATCCTCCAATGTGCCTGAAATAGGCTGAGCAAGCACTTGAGCAAGCTGGAAAGACCTCAATGTTTGGATTTGTTTGTGATGTCTGTAAGCAGCTTTGTGGTAATGTGCTTTGGGAGTGTGGTGCCACCTGCAGGTAATTTGAACTTTCAAATGGTGTATGATTTGTTTGTGTGTGTGGAGTATGAACGGAGCAAGTGTGCAATTCAACAGGCAGTGCATGTTTACAAATGTGTTTGCATATGTGCCTCACCTGCAGTGAAGTGTGCAATCCTCCAATTTGGCTAAAATAGGCTGGGCAAGCAGTTCGGCAAGCTGGAAAGCCCCCAAGGCAAATATGTGGATTTGTTTGTGATGTCTGTAAGCAGCATTGTGGTTGTGTGCTTTGGGGTACTGTGGTGCCACCTGCAGGTCATTTTTCCTTACTGCAGGTTTATGAAAATTAATGTTTAAACTGTATTTTGTGATCAAATCGTGGAGGTGTGGTTTGTTTGGCTATTTTCTTGCTGAAGGGGGCAAGTTTACCTTTCAAATGGTGTATCATTTGTGTGTATGGGTGCAGTATGAACGGAGATACAAAAATCACCGAAAAACAGTGTTTAGAAATAATAGAATAGATTTCGTGTATAATATCTTGATTAGAGACAGGAGCACAGGTAAGCTGATGAATGGCGCTTCCGTTCCCACTCACCCCAACGCACGTTTCGCCGTCACTTTAAATTTCTGTATGTGCACCCTCAACATTGATCATGAGAAAGGCTCATTGTAGCCGAAACATCGCCATTCGCCACCAGGGCTTTTAAAGTCCCTTTTGTATTTTGGTAAATATTGGAGTGCTGCCTCTGCTTTCCATTTTTATCTATCAATCTATATATTTCTATCAATATCTATCTATCTATCTATCTATCTATCTATCTATCTATCTATCTGTCTCATATCTATCAATCATCTATCTATATACACTGTATATATATCTATTATCTATATCAATTTATATCTAATATATATATATCTATCTACATCACAATCTATCAGCTATTCTATATCTATCTATCTATCTATCTATCTATCTATCTATTATCTATCTATCTATCACCATCATTTATCTATCTATCTATCTATCTATCTATCTATCTATCTATCTATCTATCTATCCATCATCTATCTATTCTATCTTTCTATCTATATTCTTTTTGTCTCCGTGCAGGAGATCCTGTGGATGGTGACATACCTGTGGATTCTGTTCACCTTTTCTCTTCCATGTGAAGTAACAATAGAGCTGTAGATCCTTGTAGGGTGGAGACAGCCATGTCAGTGTCTATTGAGGATGGACCTCTTGAGAATACCTGCATTTATTGCCAGATGGCCCCAACAGTCATATTACCTAACCCCTCTGTGTAACCAGATACTATTATGTCACTGTTTTACATTGATATTATTACTATATTTTACTATTGGTCAATATATTTATGCTAGAGCATGATGTTAACTATATTGAAAGAAGCAATGTTGTTGTGCCCTTTCCAGAGATGACTGTTCAAAAAGCAGCAATCATCAAATTAAAGGATGACAAGTGTGCATAAACAAATAATGGCACGTTAGATCAGGGGTCCAGACCACAAGTCATTTTTCAGCACTTTTTCTTTTTGCCAATTGATTATATTAGATAAAAATGCTAAATTAAATTTTATGTAAATTCCTATGTTGTCGCAGACAGTTCTTCCTACACCTGATGTAAAGGCTACACTTCTCAGCATAAAAATTACCATAGCAAGCATTCTGCCAATACTAAAGGGGTAGCGTAATGACAGGGAATGCCCCTAGTACGCCTTATTATCTGCCAATGATACAAAATTGCCTCCTCCAGAAGGAAAATATCTGTTTATCTAGTGTCACCGATAGGTAGCTGCGCTATATGCATACTGTCAATGGCAGCAGGCCATGCAAATGCGATGGAGAGCATGAATTGGGGGTCTGGTGCCCATGACTTTTGGGGTCTGGCCTCTACCCTTACCCAGCATTCACTCACTTCTCCTGACATTCCGCCGTACAGGATGAATGAACATCCTCCAAGGCCGGTGATCACATAATTTTTCCCAGGGTTGTAATTCTCAACTTGGACCTTATAAAAAAAAGCCTTTTTTCTGATATACTGTAAACTCACTTTCATCATGGGTGTGTGTATTTTTTTAGTACCTGTTGTTCTGAGTACTGTCTTCCCAAATGTTGTGCATGCACAGTAATAGGTTCTCTGTGCAAGTCCTCTTCAATGTTGAGTGGTGCAGGAGGTGGTCATGGCCACTGATCATCTGCTCTGAAGGCCAAACAAAGGCTCTGTGCAGGTGCAGAAGAACAGCTGTGTGCAAGTGCAGAAGAACAGCTTTGCGCAGGTGCAGAAGAACAGCTCTGTTCAGGTGCAGAACAGCAGCTCTGTGCAGGTGCAGAAGAACAGCTGTGTGCAGGTGCAGAAGAACAGCTCTGTGCAGGTGCAGATGAACAGCTCTGTGCAGGTGCAGATGAACAGCTCTGTGCAGGTGCAGATGAACAGCTCTGTGCAGGTGCAGATGAACAGCTTTGCGCAGGTGCAGAAGAACAGCTCTGTTCAGGTGCAGAACAGCAGCTCTGTGCAGGTGCAGAAGAACAGCTGTGTGCAGGTGCAGAAGAACAGCTCTGTTCAGGTGCAGAACAGCAGCTCTGTGCAGGTGCAGATGAACAGCTCTGTGCAGGTGCAGAAGAACAGCTCTGTGCAGGTGCAGATGAACAGCTCTGTGCAGGTGCAGATGAACAGCTCTGTGCAGGTGCAGATGAACAGCTCTGTGCAGGTGCAGATGAACAGCTCTGTGCAGGTGCAGATGAACAGCTGTGTGCAGGTACAGAAGAACAGCTTTGCGTGGTGCAGAAGAACAGCTGTGTGCAGGTACAGAAGAACAGCTTTGCGCAGGTGCAGAAGAACAGCTCTGTTCAGGTGCAGAACAGCAGCTCTGTGCAGGTACAGATGAACAGCTCTGTGCAGGTGCAGAAGAACAGCTCTGTGCAGGTGCAGAAGAACAGCTCTATGCAGGTGCAGAATAGCAGCTCTGTGCAGGTGCAGATGAACAGCTCTGTGCAGGTGCAGAAGAACAGCTCTGTGCAGGTGCAGAAGAACAGCTCTGTGCAGGTGCAGAACAGCAGCTCTGTGCAGGTGCAGGAGAACAAGCTCTGTGCAGGTGCAGAAGAACAGCTCTGTGCAGGTGCAGAATAGCAGCTCTGTGCAGGTGCAGAACAGCAGCTGTGTGCAGGTGCAGGAGAACAGCTCTGTGCAGGTGCAGAAGAACAGCTTTGCGCAGGTGCAGAAGAACAGCTCTGCTCAGGTGCAGAACAGCAGCTCTGTGCAGGTACAGATGAACAGCTCTGTACAGGTGCAGAAGAACAGCTCTGTGCAGGTGCAGAATAGCAGCTCTGTGCAGGTGCAGATGAACAGCTGTGTGCAGGTACAGAAGAACAGCTTTGCGCTGGTGCAGAAGAACAGCTGTGTGCAGGTGCAGAATAGCAGCTTGTGCAGGTGCAGATGAACAGCTGTCTGCAGGTACGAAGAACAGCTTTGCGCTGGTGCAGAAGAACAGCTGTGTGCAGGTGCAGAAGAACAGCTATGTGCAGGTGCAGAATAGCAGCTCTGTGCAGGTGCAGATGAACAGCTGTGTGCAGGTACAGAAGAACAGCTTTGCGCAGGTGCAGAAGAACAGCTCTGTTCAGGTGCAGAACAGCAGTTCTGTGCAGGTGCAGATGAACAGCTCTGTGCAGGTGCAGAAGAACAGTTCTGTTCAGGTGCAGAAGAACAGCTCTGTGCAGGTGAAGAATAGCAGCTCTGTGCAGGTGCAGATGAACAGCTCTGTGCAGGTGCAGAAGAACAGCTCTGTGCAGGTGCAGAAGAACAGCTCTGTGCAGGTGCAGAAGAACAGCTCTGTGCAGGTGCAGAATAGCAGCTCTGTGCAGGTGCAGATGAACAGCTCTGTGCAGGTGCAGAAGAACAGCTCTGTGCAGGTGCAGAAGAACAGCTCTGTGCAGGTGCAGAGAACAGCTCTGTTCAGGTGCAGAACAGCAGTTTGTGCAGGTGCAGATGAACAGCTCTGTGCAGGTGCAGAAGAACAGCTCTGTGCAGGTGCAGAAGAACAGCTCTGTGCATGTGAAGATGAACAGCTCTGTGCAGGTGCAGAAGAACAGCTTGTGCAGGTGCAGAAGAACAGCTGTGTGCAGGTGCAGAAGAACAGCTCTGTTCAGGTGCAGAACAGCAGCTCTGTGCAGGTGCAGATGAACAGCTCTGTGCAGGTGCAGAAGAACAGCTCTGTGCAGGTGCAGAAGAACAGCTCTGTGCAGGTGAAGAATAGCAGCTCTGTGCAGGTGCAGATGAACAGCTCTGTGCAGGTACAGAAGAACGGCTCTGTGCAGGTGCAGAAAAGCAGCTCTGTGCAGGTGCAGAAGAACAGCTGTGTGCAGGTACAGAAGACAGCTTTGCGCAGGTGCAGAAGAACAGCTCTGTTCAGGTGCAGAACAGCAGCTCTGTGCAGGTACAGATGAACAGCTCTGTTCAGGTGCAGAACAGCAGCTCTGTGCAGGTGCAGATGAACAGCTCTGTGCAGGTGCAGAAGAACAGCTCTGTGCAGGTGCAGATGAACAGCTCTGTGCAGGTGCAGATGAACAGCTCTTGCAGGTGCAGGAGAACAGCTCTGTGCAGGTGCAGATGAACAGCTCTGTGCAGGTGCAGATGAACAGCTGTGTGCAGGTACAGAAGAACAGCTTTGCGTGGTGCAGAAGAACAGCTGTGTGCAGGTACAGAAGAACAGCTTTGCGCAGGTGCAGAAGAACAGCTCTGTTCAGGTGCAGAACAGCAGCTCTGTGCAGGTACAGATGAACAGCTCTGTGCAGGTGCAGAAGAACAGCTCTGTGCAGGTGCAGAAGAACAGCTCTATGCAGGTGCAGAATAGCAGCTCTGTGCAGGTGCAGATGAACAGCTCTGTGCAGGTGCAGAAGAACAGCTCTGTGCAGGTGCAGAAGAACAGCTCTGTGCAGGTGCAGAACAGCAGCTCTGTGCAGGTGCAGGAGAACAGCTCTGTGCAGGTGCAGAAGAACAGCTCTGTGCAGGTGCAGAATAGCAGCTCTGTGCAGGTGCAGAACAGCAGCTGTGTGCAGGTGCAGGAGAACAGCTCTGTGCAGGTGCAGAAGAACAGCTTTGCACAGGTGCAGAAGAACAGCTCTGCTCAGGTGCAGAACAGCAGCTCTGTGCAGGTACAGATGAACAGCTCTGTACAGGTGCAGAAGAACAGCTATGTGCAGGTGCAGAATAGCAGCTCTGTGTAGGTGCAGATGAACAGCTGTGTGCAGGTACAGAAGAACAGCTTTGCGCTGGTGCAGAAGAACAGCTGTGTGCAGGTGCAGAATAGCAGCTCTGTGCAGGTGCAGATGAACAGCTGTCTGCAGGTACCGAAGAACAGCTTTGCGCTGGTGCAGAAGAACAGCTGTGTGCAGGTGCAGAAGAACAGCTATGTGCAGGTGCAGAATAGCAGCTCTGTGCAGGTGCAGATGAACAGCTGTGTGCAGGTACAGAAGAACAGCTTTGCGCAGGTGCAGAAGAACAGCTCTGTTCAGGTGCAGAACAGCAGTTCTGTGCAGGTGCAGATGAACAGCTCTGTGCAGGTGCAGAAGAACAGTTCTGTGCAGGTGCAGAAGAACAGCTCTGTGCAGGTGAAGAATAGCAGCTCTGTGCAGGTGCAGATGAACAGCTCTGTGCAGGTGCAGAAGAACAGCTCTGTGCAGGTGCAGAAGAACAGCTCTGTGCAGGTGCAGAAGAACAGCTCTGTGCAGTGCAGAAACAGCTCTGTGCAGGTGCAGATGAACAGCTCTGTGCAGGTGCAGAAGAAACAGCTCTGTGCAGTGCAAAATGAACAGCTCTGTGCAGGTGCATGAACAGCTCTGCAGTGAGAACAGCTTGTGCAGGTGCAGAACAACAGCTCTGCTCTGATTTGTAGACTTCCTGTGAAGCACAACACAGGGTTTATTTAGTTCTGCTGCTCTTTGTCTGTGCTCAAGGAGAGATAAGAAGCTTGAAATGTCTTTCTGTCCAGAGATTGGGATGTTCGCTTTCTGTTTTAATTCAAGAAGTTTTTAAAAAAAAAAAAATGCATTAAATGATTAAAATTATTTTCACAAAAACCGTCCATTTCACAGGTTCAGGTCTCTAATGTGTGAACTGCCATCTTCAGTTATTGCCTTTAGTTTTATCCTCAGTAAGTAAAACACATGATCAATAAGGTTAAGGGGACTGACTTCCACTGGGAAATAGCCCATTACTTTACCTTAAAAATCTATTGAATTGCCTTAGGCCTCTTTCACATTTCCGGCGGGCGCCTGGCGGCGCCCCCGGCATTTTGCCGCAGCGCCGCATCTGAAAATCTGATGCGCCGCATGCGGCTTTTTTCGCATTGACATGCATTAGCGCCGCATGGCGCCGCATGTCAATGCGTTGCATGCGGTTTTGTCCGGATGCGGCGCAAATGTACATTGCGGCGGCCGGACAAAACGCTGCATGTAACGTTTTTTTTTTTTGCCGGATGGTCTCTTATCTCTCCAACCATCAGAAACCATCCGGCAAAAAAACGCATTTTGGCCGCCGGAAGTGTGAAAGGTTTTCACATGCGGCGCTGCGGCAAAATGCCGGGGGCGCCGCCAGGCGCCCGCCGGAAATGTGAAAGAAGCCTTAGTGGTATGTTGCGGTCATACAGTACTGTAAAGCATAGTCCTATGAGTTGCAGCACTTGAGTGAATCTAAGGCCGGAGTCACACTTGTCATATGAAAAATCAGTCCGATTCTCTCGGCCAAGAATCGCACCAATGTTCTCCGTATGGTGATCCGTATGTAATCCGTTTGCAATGCGATGATGCGATTTCCTCGCATCTATATATCCATATGACATCCGTATGGCGTGATTTTATCGCAGACTTGAAAAATGGACATATAATGGATTCATGGCCTGAAAATGACCTGGAAAATGCTTGCGTATTTCTCGCAAGTCACACGGATGGTCCGTGTGGTGTGCGATTTTTTTTCTCGCACCCATAGACTTGCATTGGCGAGAGTCAGCCAATATACGCTGCAAATCGCAGCATGCTGCAATTTTCACTTGCAAGTATAATACGGCCGAGAAAAAAAACGGTGATGGGAGCTGCCCCATAGATTAACAGCGGTCCTAGTGCTATATGGTGTTTTATCGCATAGCACTTGTACTTATTCCTCTCTAGTGTGACTCCGGCCTAAGGAGGATATCTACTCTAGGCCTCTATACAAGGGGTACAACCTTGTCTAGCCCAAAGGCCACATTGAGAGACTGAACCAACCCAATGGGCCGCAATAAAACATCATAAGCATCACAACATAAATATGTAATAGGTGCTAATTCCATTTTACAGACTCCCAGCCATCAGCAGGATAGAGGTCCTCTTCTCTCTCGTTTACAATTCAGAAAAGTAGAGGCCATGGATTCAGCTTTCTCCATTGTAGTTTATGCGAAAAGCTGACACAGTTGATTGTTTCCCTTCTCTTAAGCTGTGGTTCCACGGTCCGGAACCACAGCGCTTTGGACGGAGCGGAAAGTCCACTCCTCCCAAAGCCCCGCCCCCTTGTGAACGCGCGGTGAATCCGGATGTGCTCATTGAACACATCCGGAATCACCGCAGCGCTACATAGCCCTGTGTTATTTCCCTTGCTGTGACGGAGCGTCGCCGCAAGGGAATAGGACATGCTGCGATCTAAAAAGACGCGCCGCATGTCCGTTAACGCAGGTCTGCCGCCTGCGTGTTTTTACACATAGTGGAGACGGGATTTCTTGAAATCCCCTCCACTATGCTGTAACATCTGGACGCTGCGTGTTTGACGCTGCGCCAGCGCACAGCGTCAAACACGCAGCAATTAATGACCGTGGAAACGCACCCTTAGAAATACAATGATTATAGCAGCTAACAGGGCCAACTCCAGGTTTTCGTAGGCCACAGGCAAAAGAGTCTCAGTGGGTCCCTTTAAGGGTATGTGCACACGTTGCGGATTCCTGTGCGGATTTTTCCGCACGGAATCTGCAGAATCCGCAGGTAAAATGACCTGCATTTTCCTGCGGATTCATTGCGGATTTACTTCAGTTTTTCTGCATTTTTTGTGCGGATTTGCTCTGCGTTTTTACACCTGCGGATTCCTATAATGGAATAGGTGTAAAATCGCTGCGGAATCCGCACAAAGAATTGAGATGCTGCGGAAAATAAACCGCTGCATTTCCGCGCTGATTTTTTCACAGCATGTGCACAGCGTTTTTTGTTTTCCATAGGATAACATGGTACTGTACATCACTTGGAAAACTCGGATCCGCAGACGAATCCGCAACGTGTGCACATACCCTAACACATACACAATTCATGATGCACAGATGCAGCAGAGAAATATAAGTATAGTACATTGCCCAAAATTTCACATACAGTACAGACCAAAAGTTTGGACACACCTTCTCACTCAAAGATTTTTCTGTTTTTCATGACTATGAAAATTGTAGAATCACACTGAAGGCATCAAAACTATGAATTAACACATGTGGAATTATACATTACACTTTACAAAAAAGTGTTAAACAACTGAAAATATGTCTTATATTCTAGGTTCTTCAAAGTAGCCACCTTTTGCTTTGATTACTGCTTTGCACGCAGAAAAGGTGAACGGATGGACTCTACACGCCTGGTTCCCACCGTGAAGCATGGAGGAGGTGGTGTGATGGTGCGGGGGTGTTTTGCTGGTGACACTGCTGGGGATTTATTCAAAATTGAAGCGGTGAGCGGTCCAGCTCTCCCCAAACCATCTCGATTGGGTTCAGCTCTGGTGACTGTGGAGGCCAGGTCAACTGGCGTAGCACCCCACCATCTCCTTCTTGGTCAAATAGCCCTTACACAGCCTGGAGGTGTGTTTGGGGTCATTGTCCTGTTGAAAAATAAATGATGGTCCAACTAAACGCAAACCGGATGGAATAGCATGCTGCTGCACGTTGCTGTGGTAGCCATTCTGGTTCACTATGCCTTCAATTTTGAATAAATCCCCAACAGTGTCACCAGCAAAGCACCCCCCCACCATCACACCACCTCCTCCATGCTTCACGGTGGGAACCAGGCGTGTAGAGTCCATCCGTTCACCTTTTCTGCGTGCAAAGCAGTAATCAAAGCAAAAGGTGGCTACTTTGAAGAACCCAGAATATAAGACATATTTTCAGTTGTTTCACACTTTTTTGTAAAGTGTCATGTATAATTCCACATGTGTTAATTCATAGTTTTGATGCCTTCAGTGTGATTCTACAATTTTCATAGTCATGAAAATACAGAAAAATCTTTGAATGAGAAGGTGTGTCCAAACTTTTGGTCTGTACTGTACTTCTTACATTACATGAGTGATATCTATTGTAAATTCTACAATAGCTCAGAAACCGGATAGTATAGTCCTCTATACAGTATTATAGGCACCACATAGTGCTCCATACAGAATAATGAGCTCCATATATTGCTCCATACAGAATAATGAGCCCCATATATTGCTCCATACAGAATAATGAGCACTATATATTTCTCCATACAGTATTATTGGCACCACCTAGTGCTCCACACAGAATAATGAGCCCCATATATTGCTCAATACAGTATAATGAGCCCTATATATTGCTCCATACAGAATAATGAGCCTCATGTATTGCTCCATACAGAATAAAGAGCCCCATATATTGCTCCATATAGAATAATGAGCCCCATATATTGCTCCATACATTATTATTGGCACCACCTAGTGCTCCATACAGAATAATGGGCCCCATATATTGCTCCATACAGAATAATGAGCCCCATATATTGCTCCATACAGTGTTATGGGCACCACATGGTGCTCCACACAGAATAATGAGCAACATATATTGCTCAATACAGTATAATGAGCCTCATATAATGCTCCATACAGTATAATGAGCCTCATATAATGCTCCATACAGTATTATGGACACCATATAGTGCTCTATACACGATACGATGGGCCTCATATATTGCTCCATACAGAATAGGCCCTATATATTGCTCCATACAGTTTAATGAGCCCCATATAATGGTCCAGTATATGATGGGCACCATATATTGCTCCAAACAGAATAGGCCCCATAAAATGCTCTACAGTGCATTCTGTTGTGAATGTGTTGGAAATGAATTCTGAGCAGAGGCTCCCTCTGGTGGTTACAGACAGTACTGAACTATTCAATGAAGATTGTGAAGATTGGCAATCAGGTGTTACAGACTGGTCTTATATATGGGAGGTTCCCTCCCATCAGGGTTGCCGGTGATCAATTGTTCTTGTCTCAACTTTGGTTCCTGGTTCACTTGGAAGCTTGCTGTGTCTTGCCTGCATCTTCTGCTAACAGATAAGATATTTTTGCTTTTATTTTTGTGCTTGCTTTTTGCATTTTGTCCTGCACTTCTGTAGAGGTCAGCCAGGTCCCCTCCGGGGTCTTGTGCTCCTCTCAGTTTATCTGAGCCACTGTTATTTGTTCATTTGCCTTTTCCAGTTTTTTCAGTGGCTGCGGCTTAGTTTTGTTACACCAGAGAACTAATTTAGGTGGTAGAGGTCGTGTGATCTCAGGTGTTTTTGCAATTAGTGAGTTGGTATTTTTTTAGGGTTTTTTTGGATTGCAGTAAGTGTCCTTCCTATCCTTTTCTTTCTAGGAAGATTGGGCCCCAACGTTTGCTCATACTATTTTCTGTCTGTGTCTGTATTTCCTCTTGTCTAACCGCCATTACATGTTTGGGGGCTTCCTATGTTCTTTGGGGATCTGCTCCGGGGCAGATAGTTTTCCTCTTTCTATCTTTAGGTGTAGTTAGCTTCTCAGGCTGTGACGAGGCGTCTAGGACCAACGTAGGTACGCTCCACGGCTGCCTTTAGTTGTGGTGGTTAGTCAGGGTACTGCAATCCAGTAGATTCGAACCTCTCTGGTGTATTGCCTTTTTTGCCTGCTCTCCTCAGCTACCAAATCATAACAGCATTTGGAAAGTATTCAGACCCCTTTAAATTTTTCACTCTTTGTTTCATTGCAGCCATTTGGTAAATGCAAAAAAGTTCATTTTTTTCTCAATAATGTACACTCCACCCCATCTTGACTGATAAAAACCAGAAATGTAGAAATTTTGGCAAATTTAGTAAAAAAGAAAAACTGAAATATCACATGGTCATAAGTATTCAGACCCTTTGCTCATACACTCATATTTACATCACATGCTGTCCATTTCCTTGTGAATCTCCTTGAGATAGTTCTACTCTTTCATTGGAGTCCAGCTGTGTTTAAGTAAACTCATAGGACTTGATTTGTAAAGGGACACACCTCTTTATATAAGACCTCACAGTTCACAGTGCATGTCAGACCAAATTAGAATCACGAGGTCAAAGGAACTGGCCAGGGAGCTCAGAGACAGAATTGTGGCAAGGCAAAGCTCTGACCAAGGTTACAAAAGAATTTCTGCAGTACTCAAGGTTGCTAAGAGCACAGTGGCCACCATAATCCATAAATGGAAGAAGTTTAGGACCACCAGAAGTCTTCCTAGACCTGGCTGTTCAGCCAAACTGAGCAATCGTGGGAGAAGAGCCTTGGTGAGAGAGGTAAAGAAGAACCACAAGATCACTGTGGCTGAGCTCCACAGATGCAGTAGGGAAATGGGAGAAAGTTCCACAAAGTCAACAATCACTGCAGCCCTACACCAGCGTTTATGGCAGAGTGGCCCAACGAAAGCCCCTCCTCAGTGCAAGACATATGAAAGCCCGCATAGAGTTTGCTTAAAAAACACATGAAGGACTCCCAGACTATGAGAAAAAAAATTCTCTGGTTTGATAAGATGAAGATAGAACTTTTTGGTGATAATTCTAAGCGGTACGTGTGGAAAAAAACAGACACTGCTCATCACCTGCCCAATACAATCCCAACAGTGAAACATGGTGTGTGGCAGCATCATGCTATGGGGTGTTTTTCAGATGCAGGGACAGGACAACTGATTGCAATTGAAGTATACATGAATGCAGCCAAGTATAGAGATATCTTGGATGAAATCCTCATCAAAAGCGCTCTGGACCTCAGACTTGGCCGAAGGTTCACCTTCCAACAAGACAAGGACCCCAAGCACACAGCTAAAATAACAGAGGAGTGGCTTCAGAACAACTCTGTGACCATTCTTGACTGGCCAAGCCAAAGCCCTGACCTAAACCCAAATGAGCAGCTCTGGAGAGACCTGAAAATGGCTGTCCACCAACATTCACCATCCAACCTGATGGAACTGGAGAGGATCTGCAAGGAAGAATGGCAGAGGATCCCCAAATCCAGGTGTGAAAAACTTGTTGCATCATTCCAAAGAAGACTCATGGCTGTACTAGCTCAAATGGGTGCTTCTACTCAATACTGAGCAATAGTGTTGAGCGATAGTGCTCGATATCTAAAAATATCGTATCGAAATTGTATCGCCGATAGCACTAAATATCGTCGATATCCGATTTCGATACGGAAGTCCAATGTAAGTCTATGGGAACAAAATATCGCAACTAAAAAAAACCTTTATTTCCTTGTAAACACTAAATATACACACATAGAATACATATATATATATATATATATATATACATGTCATTGTGACATATATATATACATATATGTATAGTTTATACACTTCTACATAGTAAAATATCCTCTGATTCAATTGCCGGGTAAAGCCGGCTTCTGTGAAAAGACAGAAGCACCCGACATGAAATGACACTTGGTGTACATAGGGTTAACCATGTCTTTTCCTGTCGTTTGCAATCTGATTTGCACAAACAATTACAGCAGTCTATGTGTGCAAAATTTCACACCTGTAGGGGTTAATTAAAGGTGTAAATTCGTTGTAAAAAAAACGGACTTTTTTGCTACAAATTTACACCTTTAATTAACCCCTACAGGTGTGAAATTTTGCACACTTACACTCATGTAATTGTTTGTGCAAATCAGATATCAAACTACATGAAAAGACATGGTTAACTCTATGTAAACCAAGTGTCATTCATGTCGGGTTCTGCATTTTCACAAAAGCCGGCAATTGAATTAGCGGCTATTATACTATGTAGAAGTGTATGAACTATAAATATAAATATATATATATATATGTGTCACAAATTCAATGACATGTATAATATATATGAGGTGTAAAATTGCTGAAAAAAAAATGCGTGGGCTCCCGCCCTATTTTCGCAACCAGACAGACAAAGCCAGTGAGTGGGGCAGATAATAGCCCAGAGAGGGACCATTATTTTTGGCCCCCCCCGGCTACTAACATCTGCCCCCAGACACCCCAGAAAGGGCAAATCTCTAATTAGATTTGCCCTTTCTGGCACTTTGCCCATCTATTCCCATTGCCCTGTAGCGGTGGCGAATGGGTTAATAAGGGGTTAAAATGACCTTGCAATTGAAAGTCACTTTAA
>JARQOD010000001.1:860547627-860596238 GCA_033576555.1 Oophaga sylvatica | reverse complement strand
AGGAGATTAAACCCCCCACCCATTGCCCTCAGTTCCGAGGAGGGGGGCTGCGTTTTAAATTTTAAAAGTTTACAGCCTTCCTTAAAAATAACAAACTTGGCATGTCCCAGAGAACCTGTTACAAAAAGTAACCCCAGTCTCTAAAGTGAACGATACATTCGGCTTATTCATTACTCCATGAACAGTACACATTGGGCTTTTCGTTACTCAGCGAGTATTTTGGTATTCCCCTGGGTAATTTGAGTCCCCCCCAACATTTTGCCTTTTTTTTGCAGAAAAATGAACGCGGGCGCCTTCCCAATCACAGTAACCCTCCCATCTTTGGTGTGCACACTGTTTTGGCGGGCCAACAGCATCAAAGGGGATATTTAAATAAACAAAAAGGCAGCCTCCCCGTTCCTTTTTGTATAACCAGTGGGCAATGTTAGGGGTCTCCAACAATGCCGTGCTAAGGCTTCACATAAAAAATTATAAGGTGAGCCCCCAAAATAAAAAAATCCTAAAATTTTTTGAAAAAAGTTTAAAAAGATATACGGGTTTGGGGTACAAAACGCGTTTCTGGCAAAAGCCCTTATTCATGGATACAGTTTTCTTTATACAGGTATAAAAAAAAATAGTGACCAACTTTCAGTAAACAATATGTTAGAACAATCACATTTGGTTCGTTCACAAGGCAAACCAAGCCAAGAAAGGGAAAAGAAAAAAGAAAAAAAAAAAAAAAAACCCCTTAAAAATTCCATCCGGTTTAATTAAAAAAAGGTTTTTTTCCTAAGGAATGTTTTTAAACTTCGTTTCCTTTTTTTGACTTTCCTACAAATAATACCAGCCTTTGATTGTTTTTCAAGTTTTGGTGGTTAGCCTTTACAAGAAAAACGAAAATAGAAAAAAAAAAAGAAAAACAGTAACTTGTTTTATCATAAGAAAAAAACAATGACTTTGATATGGTAACATATAAAAATTAATATAGCGGAGGTGCAAGAAAAAAATGGTTTTAAACAAAACAAGCAAAAGTGACCCACCCCCAAATAATAATATAAAAAAGATCTAATCACATGATCCATTTTTAACTAAAAAAAACCCATCAGAGGAGTAGAACCACTATGAATAGACTATATGTCAGATGTCGGGGGGGAAACATGTGAAAAAAACCCAAATTTTTAAACATATTTCACTAGAGAAGAAACCTACATTTAAAAAGAGCTTAAAACCTTCTCAAAAAAAAAAAAAAGGGGGTTTTTTTTTGCCGTTTAGGCCTAAATTTATAACCCGCTAAATACAAGCCCCTCAGCATAAGGGCAAAAGGTATATTATACTAGTACCATCTGTGAAAAAGAAAAGGTAGGTTGTGTCTAGTAAATATGAAACTTATAGCATTATACAGAACCACAATGTGACCGAAAAAATCAAAAAGAAAGCAAAAGAAATAACATACTTTACTATCAGATTGTATCCTTATGCCATCTGCAAGCAGAGTATCACATGTCTAGCTGTAAAAAATTGAACAGAACAAGCCAGATGGATTACTATGGATAGAGATAGAGTGCATATAGAGAGGCACTGCAGAGTCTGCGCATGGGATAAAACGCTAACAAATACCTCATAAGCGAACCGGAGGAGTCGCATAAAATCCGGGTGTAAGGCACCGACGGTGAGGGAAAAGTCCGGTATATAGGCGGCGTCTTGTCGACGTTGCAGATGTAAGCTGACCGCAATCACGGCTTTAAATAGTATCCCAGCGTGTATTACCTGATAACTTCCGGGTTGTGACTCCAGGGTGAGAGATGTAGTGCGCAGGCGCTGAACGGAACTAGCCGAGTGAATCCGAAGTGCGGTGAAAGACTTAAAGTGCGCATGCGTCCCCGAGTTCAGTAACAGGAGGTTATTTTAACTCCGTGCTGGCTTGCTGAGAGAAGGAAAAAGGAAAAAATAACATAAGAACCAAGAAAGGATAGTTGAACAGTTAACAAATGAATAAACATTAGGAGAAAACATTAAATAATAATCATAATAATAGTAATTAATAGTTATCTGGTCACAGTTCGGTAAAATATACGATATTAAAAAGAAAACCTATCATAGTGATGAAAAAAACATAGAATAAAGAGAATCCACAAACCCAGAGATTAAAGAGTTTGCAAAGTATGGATCCAGAATGACTCACTCATCGTATGGTGGACTTATGCTGTGAGATACGGTCTCGGATATGTTGTGTAGGTTCACCAACATACCCGAGACCGCAAGGACACTTAATTAAATAGACCACAAAAGTAGAATCACATGTAAAAAAGCCTTTGACCAGAACTGTGACCAGATAACTATTAATTACTATTATTATGATTATTATTTAATGTTTTCTCCTAATGTTTATTCATTTGTTAACTGTTCAACTATCCTTTCTTGGTTCTTATGTTATTTTTTCCTTTTTCCTTCTCTCAGCAAGCCAGCACGGAGTTAAAATAACCTCCTGTTCACTGAACTCGGGGACGCATGCGCACTTTAAGTCTTTCACCGCACTTCGGATTCACTCGGCTAGTTCCGTTCAGCGCCTGCGCACTACATCTCTCACCCCTGGAGTCACAACCCGGAAGTTATCAGGTAATACACGCTGGGATACTATTTAAAGCCGTGATTGCGGTCAGCTTACATCTGCAACGTCGACAAGACGCCGCCTATATACCGGACTTTTCCCTCACCGTCGGTGCCTTACACCCGGATTTTATGCGACTCCTCCGGTTCGCTTATGAGGTATTTGTTAGCGTTTTATCCCATGCGCAGACTCTGCAGTGCCTCTCTATATGCACTCTATCTCTATCCATAGTAATCCATCTGGCTTGTTCTGTTCAATTTTTTACAGCTAGACATGTGATACTCTGCTTGCAGATGGCATAAGGATACAATCTGATAGTAAAGTATGTTTATTTCTTTTGCTTTCTTTTTTGATTTTTTCGGTCACATTGTGGTTCTGTATAATGCTATAAGTTTCATATTTACTAGACACAACCTACCTTTTCTTTTTACACAGATGGCTACTAGTATATATATACCTTATGCCCTTATGACTGATGGGCTTGTATTTAGCAGGTTATAAACTTAGGACCTAAATCGGCAAAAAACCCCCCTTTTTTCTTTATTTTTGAGAAGGTTTAAGCTCTTTTCAATGTAGGTTTCTTCTCTAGTGTTAATATGATTAAATTTTGGGGTTTTCACATGTTTCTACCCCGACTTATCTGACATATAGTCTACTTCATAGTGGTTCTACTCCTCTGATAGGTCTTTTTTAGTTCAAATGGATCATGTGATTAGATCATTTTATATTACTTACTTGGGGTGATGGTCACTTTTGCTTGTTTTGCTTTATACCACTTTTTTCTTGTCACCTCTCAGCTATATGTAATTGTTATATGTTACCATATCAAATGTCATTGTTTTTTCTTATGTATAAGAACAAGTTACTGTTTTTCTTTTTTGTTTTCTAGTTACAGACTTATTTTCTTGATAAAGGCTAACCAGCCGAAACGTTGATACATACAATCATTTGTCTGGATACTTATTTGTCAGAAGAAAGTCAAATATATTTTGATGACGAACTTGTTATTTTTGTTGAATAAACATTCATTATAAATTCTTCTAGTGTGCCGGAGTTATAAATTTTTGATATTATTCTTGTTTTCTCCTGGCACCTATTTCTTGGGTTCACAGTGAGCACCCCCTATACGTTCTATATATCATTCCTATAGTTCATGCCATTGGGGTGTTTTGTATCCAGTTTAATAATCCAAAATAACTCTCTTAGGAGGAGTTTTTTTCCTCCAGTCCCCTCCTCTAATAGGAATATCCACTTTTTCTAACCCATAGAATGAAAAATTCTTTAATTCCCCTTTATGTCTCTCTACAAAGTGCTTGCAAGCTCCTGAATAGGATGCATTTTTATTTTTAATATTGGTAACATGTTCTGCTATCCTTTTCTTTAATTTACGTATTGTGCAGCCAATGTATTTTATTTTACATTCTTTGCAAAATATGCATTGTACTCTATGGCAGATTTTTTCTGAAATTCCTTCAGACAAAAAACCTGTAATTTGAAACATCTGCCAAACCAAGCTAAGAAAAGGCAAGAAAACTGTCAACCTGAGCATCACTAGCATGCAAAAGAACATGGCAGCCAAGCACCCCAGTAGGTGGAACGCCTGGGTACAAAATCTATGTCTGAGGGTGAAACCACTGCCTTTTCCCCTATTTATGGCCTTCCCAATCTGCTGTTCTTGAAGCAAACGCTGATACCTCCTGCCTACAACTTGCAATTGCACAGACACAATAGTCAGCAATCACGTCCAGTTTGTTGTCTCAGGGCAGCGTTCAGTTGTCCCTGCCCCAGACATTTAACAGAAAGTAGAAATATCCACCATCCACCCACAGGCCCAAAAGCTAAACACCCTTATTATAAAGAGGAACAGGAGTTTTTGGTCTGTGCTACAATGGGGACTCCCATACCCAGCTTATGCCTGTCCAGCATGGATGGCATGAAGAGGAGGAATAGGAGGAGGAGGATATGCATCGTGAGGAGGAGAGGATGGTTATTGCTCTTCCTGATGAGGACACTGAACGTTTGTGTTACTCCTGCTCCTGAGGCTGCCTCTGTACCTCTGCGAAGTCCCTGTCAGGATCTTTTCTCTCTGTCTGTCCCTCGGCGTCCTGCTGCTGCTGCTCTCTCCTCTACTTCCTGGCATGCTGTTAGCAGGTCTCCAGGGAGAATGCTTAGGACGCGAGCATGCATCCCTCTGGTCTCTTAAAGGGACAGCGTGCATTTTTTGAAAATATCAATTAACCAATGGCAGCGCACTGATTACTATTTCAGGCCACTCCGCCATAGGGGGGAGTGCCGGAGCAACAAGTATCTACTCTTGTTAAGCCCAGTTCTGTCATTCCTCTGTCTGCACTGTGTGAGACAGTGAGAGTATGTGTGTTGAATGGGGTGTACATTTCACCTAGATACTTTGCTGACTGGTATAAGGGAAATGTATGGCTTTGTAAACCTAGTGGAAGAGAAAGGTCACTACACCTTACATTCAGTACACACTTGCAGCTCAGGCCTGAAACCACTCAGCTGTTAATTAGGAGACCAGAAGTAGGTGTCTGCGAACACAGACAGAGAGCTCGCTTAGTCTGGACAAGGAGTCCAGGCACAAGAAGGAGTCTCCAGGAGTATGAGCTGTCTCAGTCTGGGTGCTCGATGTACCCCGGACACAGGAGTAGTCTCTGTGAGAATCCATGCGGATAGCTGCTGAATAGGAGGGGAGCTCTCTCAAGTCTGGATGTTGGATATGCCTTTAGACACAAAGAGGAGCCTCTGCGAACCTCCATGTTGGTAACTACTGAACATATGTGTTGTTTTGGGGACAGGCTGTTAGAGTCTGGACCCGGATAGAGAGGGAAATCTATCTAAGTGTAGTAAGTGGCTGGACAAGCCCAGGGCTTATGTTTATGATTTGGTTTTGATTATGTTCTGTTTGCTGTGGACTTTAATAAAACTGGTTGCGGCCAGTTTTTACCAGAACTGCTGTCTGTGAATGAACTGTTTCCGTGCCACTCCGTCTACCCGGATGGCGATCCCAGAGCTATATCCCCTGAAAAGCTTACAATTGGTGCTGGAATGTGCGTGCAGCACAGTGGCGAGAGACAGCAATAAAAGGAGAAGTCTGTTGAAGCAGCAGCAGAGAAAAAAAAAAGTGTGTCAGCAAAAACGTCTGATTGGAGCAGTCTTAAAGAGACAGTAGCCCTAATAGACTTTGCAAAGAAAAAAAAAAAAAGTGTCTGCACAGCAAGGCTGAATTTTCTGTGGAAAAGACTATGGAGTGTGTATGTCTTGAGTGAAGACTGCCGTTGTTGAGACAGAGAAGTCTGACAGCATGGATGATAGCATGGAGGCGCTGTTTGAACAAATGGTGCAAGTTAATGTGCAACATAAGACTGCCGTGGTTGAGACAGATAAGTCCGGCAGTATGGAGGAGCTCGTTGAGTACCTGGTCCAGGCCCAGCGAAGCATGCAGCAGAGCATGGAGCGGCAGTGCCTGCAGCACCAGCAGCGCATGCAGCAGGCCCAGCAGCAATTCCTGCAGCAGCAGGAGAATAACCGGTTATTTGTTTAGCAGATGGCAGCACAAAAAAAGGATTTCGGTGCCGCGTCCCGAAGTAATGTGGCAAAGTCACCTGCATTGTCCGCTGTAAAGAAGGCGGTAAGACGGACCCTGAAAAAGATGACGCCTCATGACGATGTGGAGGCATATCTCACTATATTTGAGGGACTGGCAGAGAAGGAGAACCTGCCACTATCTGAATGGGCCATGATGGTCGCACCCTATCTGACTGGAGAACCCCAAAGGGCCTATGCTGACCTGAGCGAGCAGGACAGCAGAGACTATGCCAAGCTGAAAGCGGAGATTCTTGCCCGGCTGGGTGTTACGGTGACAGCCTGTGCCAGGGGAGTTCATGACTGGAGATGCAGTTGGGAGTCTGCCGTCGGCAACCCTGCTCATGGGATCAAGGAGGTGATAGTGGACCGCTACACCAGCGCACGTCCTCCTGAGGTACAGCCGGAGGTCGGACAACGAGACCACCCGGACGCCCCTCGTCTGGTCAGCCTGAGGGAGAGGGCCTTCGCTACCAAAGGCTGCCTCCGTGACCAGCCGTCTGAGAGGTCGTCACTTCAGAGTTCCTGGACGCCGAACTCTCCCGGTAAGAGCGTTCCAGCTGTTGGGGTCATGTGGGTGGGAAAGTGTGATGGACAGTGTTGGAGATGTCGTGAAATTGCAGCCAACTGTCCAATAGAGGGGGAGCCTATGGATTGTGATGTTGGCAGATCCCTCTCTCCCTGCGCAGAACCTGTGTGTGTGTCCACCTCAGCCGAAGAGACTGGACCACAGGTGTCCCCAGTGATTGTAAATGACTGCCCAGCACAGGCCCTCTTGGACTCGGAGAGTCCAGTGACTTCCGTGTGTGACAGCCTGATTGATAGGGACTTCATCCCTGATAAACACCTGAGTGTGGTGTGTGTCCATGGAGACACCAAAGTCTACCCAGAGACTGTCGTGGACTTGATCCCCAAACGCGGGGAGGTTTCATGTGAAGTGGGGGTAGTGAAGAACCTGGTGCACCCCGTCATATTGGGTAATGACTTTCCCCGGTCTAAGGATCTCTGGGGGAAAAATGTTTCTGATGAACAGTGTGATGAAGCTCCTACTGAGGGTGCGCAGTCCCGAGGGGCGGAACACAATGCTAGTGGGCCGTTAAACTTATGTGATGATGATGATGATGATAATGATAATGATGATGATGATCATGATAATGATGATGACCATGATAATGATGCTGATGCTGATAATGATAATGATGATGATCATGATAGTGATGATGATACTGATCATAATCATGATATTGATAGTGATGATGACTGTGATAGAGATGAAATTCCTTTGCAGGTGATGGTGGGAGACGAGGATGGTGGTTCTCGGGAACCGAGTGTCCCTGACTTACCTGTGTCCTGTGACAATTTTGAGAGTGAACAATGGCGAGACCCCACTCTTAAAACGGCACAGGAAAATATAATTGTTCTAAATGAGGTTTCCCAAGAGCCTGGCTCTGAGGAGAGGTTTCCTCATGTTGCCATAAACACTAACCTGTTGTATAGGGACACTGAAGTCCAGGGAGAGGTTGTGAGCCAGCTCCTAGTACCTGAGCTATATAGAAGTATAGTGCTGGGGTTGTCACATAGTCACATACTTGAGGGACCAGATGGTGAAGTTAATGTTGTGGATGACATGTTAACTAAGGTTCCAGATCAGGATGTGAATGAGAATGAATTGTATACCCCTGAAAGTGAGCAGGATGAGAATGAGAATGAATTGTATAACCCTGAAAGTGAGCCGGATGTGGCTGAGAAAAAGGGGTCAGACAGGGATAGTGGTAGTGATAGTGAATCATCTGATGACAATAAAGCAACCAGTGCAAATGAGGAAGGCATGGTAGCAGAGGAGGTTGAGAGTCCTGAGAAGAAAGCTGATGCTGACCTTACAGCCGGACAGAAGATGGCATCTGAAGATGTTTTACAGTTGGCCGGTTCCCTGGCGAAGACTAAGGTGAAAGGAGGAGAGCTGAGCTTTGAAGGCAAGACTCTGAGACTGAACACAGCACAAGTGGAGGCTGTTGGAAGTGGGAAGTTGTCGACGTGTGGTGTGGATCTGCATCATGCCAGGGACTCTGAGGGAGATTCTGCAGAGGTGGAAGGAGCCATAGAAGTGGTAGTCACCAAGCCAGATGCCTCATCAGAAGCTGAGGTCTCAAGTGAAGCTGTGAGGAACAAGACTGAAGATATGGGGACTGACTCTGTCCAGGAATCTGTTTCTGCCGAAGACAGCGGCGTGGACGGGTTACGGTTCGGATCAGTAGCTGCAACTCGTGAAGCTCAGGCTGGAAGTTCGGCGCCCGGAGCCCCAGCGGTGTTCCCGAGTGACACCAAGGATCTGGATAAATCACAAGATGAGATTTTGAGACATCAGGCTGGCATTGGTGAGCTCAAGCGCACTTTCATGGAGTCTACATCGGAGCCACGTCCCAACAAATGGGAAAAGCGATGTGTCACTCTGTTGCCGCTGCAGACACACGGGAGCTCAGATGGGATGCAGAACGTGGTGGAAGAGAAGAATCCGGCGGGTTCTGAGTATACAGATGCAGCTATAAGGAGAACTTGAAAGCCGGAATAAATGGAAATATATGGAGACCATAATGATGTGACTGAAGAGGTAGAATGTAAGACTGACGGTAGGGCTTCTGAGCATGTTCTACCAAAGAGCCTGAAGAAGGGGCCGAAGACATAAAAGACGTCCAACAGGTACCAGATGAATTGATGACTTCTCAGAAAAAACTCCAAACTGTGATGAAGGAGTGTGATGAAAGCCATGAGCATCTTCGTGAGAAGGTCAATGAAGTAAGGAAGGAAGGATACAGGGAATCTCTTCGTTGCAAGAGCAAATGCTGCTCAATAAGTCTAAGGCTCTATATAAGAATGCTGTTGTCACGGTAGAACATTACAATTCAGCTGGAGACTTAGCGGATGAATTATGTGTACTGCAAAAGAAAAACGATCAGCTCCTTCTACAGTCCCAATCATTTGAACAGTGTAGCTTAAAATGGTCAGAGACCATGGCAGAGGAGCTTAAGGTCTGTGAAATAGACTTTATGAGTCAACCGATATTCAAGAAAATAGATGTGCTAAAGAGGGTTCAAGGGGAACTAGAGAAAAGTGAAAAACCCCCTATACCTTCTGTGATAGTTGGTGACAAATGGTCAGTGCACCAAGGACAGGAGGTACGTGAGTTTCTGAGGAAGAGTCAGCAGAAGTGTTCTGATGTGCCGGGTCGTACTTCTCTGGCCAGGCACTATATCGAAACTGAGCCCGGCCCTAAGGTCAAGATGAAACCGTGCAGGATACCCGAGGTCCGCAGAGAGCATAGGCCTGGGAGGGTACAGGGTAGTGCAGATGCTTCAGATGAAGAGAAAGCTGATGTTGGCTATGGCTCAGGTGAAGATACAGATGACAGTAGTGAAGATGAAGCTGATGAGGGCCATGACTGGTCCAGAGTTCACTGTCTCTTTTGGATTGTTGACCAGCCCTCCGGTCTGGATGACCAGCCCTCCGGTCTGGAGAAGAGGGGGGGGATATGTGAGACAGTGAGAGTATGTGTGTTGAATGGGGTGTACATTTCACCTAGATACTTTGCTGACTGGTATACGGGAAATGTATGGCTTTGTAAACCTAGTGGTAGAGAAAGGTCACTACACCTTACATTCAGTACACACTTGCAGCTCAGGCCTGAAACCACTCAGCTGTTAATTAGGAGACCAGAAGTAGGTGTCTGCGAACACAGACAGAGAGCTCGCTTAGTCTGGACAAGGAGTCCAGGCACAAGAAGGAGTCTCCAGGAGTATGAGCTGTCTCAGTCTGGGTGCTCTATGTACCCCGGACACAGGAGTAGTCTCTGTGAGAATCCATGCGGATAGCTGCTGAATAGGAGGGGAGCTCTCTCAAGTCTGGATGTTGGATATGCCTTTAGACACAAAGAGGAGCCTCTGCGAACCTCCATGTTGGTAACTACTGAACATATGTGTTGTTTTGGGGACAGGCTGTTAGAGTCTGGACCCGGATAGAGAGGGAAATCTATCTAAGTGTAGTAAGTGGCTGGACAAGCCCAGGGCTTATGTTTATGATTTGGTTTTGATTATGCTCTGTTTGCTGTGGACTTTAATAAAACTGGTTGCGGCCAGTTTTTACCAGAACTGCTGTCTGTGAATGAACTGTTTCCGTGCCACTCCGTCTACCCGGACGGCGATCCCAGAGCTATATCCCCTGAAAAGCTTACAATTGTTACAGTGGTGGCCAAAAGTATTGGCACCCCTGCAATTCTGTCAGATAATACTCAGTTTCTTCCTGAAAATGATTGCAAACACAAATTCTTTGGTATTATTATCTTCATTTAATTTGTCTTCAATGAAAAAACACAAAAAGAATTGACCTAAAGCCAAGTTGGATATAATTCCACATCAAACCTAAAAAAGGGGGTGGACAAAAGTATTGGCACTGTTTGAAAAATCATGTGATGCTTCTCTAATTTGTGTAATCACCAGCACCTGTAACTTACCTGTGGCACCTAACAGGTGTTGGCAATAACTAAATGACACTTGCAGCCAGTTAACATGGATTAAAGTTGACTCAACTCTGTCCTGTGTCCTTGCGTGTACCACATTGAGCATGGAGAAAAGAAAGAAGACCAAAGAACTGTCTGAGGACTTGAGAAACCAAATTGTGAGGATGCATGAGCAATCTCAAGGCTACAAGTCCATCTCCAAAGACCTGAATGTTCCTGTGTCTTCCGTGCGCAGTGTCATCAAGAAGTTTAAAGCCCATGGCACTGTGGCTAACCTCCCTAGATGTGGAAAGAAAAGAAAAATTGACAAGAGATTTCAACGCAAGATTGTGCGGATGGTGGATAAAGAACCTCGACTAACATCCAAAGAAGTTCAAGCTGCCCTGCAGTCCGAGGGTACAACAGTGTCAACCCGTACTATCCGTCGGCGTCTGAATGAAAAGGGACTGTATGGTAGGATACCCAGGAAGACCCCACTTCTTATCCCGAGACATAAAAAAGCCAGGCTGGAGTTTGCCAAAACTTACCTGAGAAAGCCTAAAACATTTTGGAAGAATGTTCTCTGGACAGATGAGACAAAAGTCGAGCTTTTTGGGAAAAACCATCAACATAGAGTGTACAGGAAAAAAAAAGAGGCATTCAAAGAAAAGAACACGGTCCCTACAGTCAAACATGGCGGAGGTTCCTTGATGTTTTGGGGTTCCTTTGCTGCCTTTGGCAATGGACTGCTTGACCGTGTGCATGGCAATATGAAGTCTGAAGACTACCAACAAATTTTGCAGCATAATGTAGGGCCCAGTGTGAGAAAGCTGGGTCTCCCTCAGAGGTCATGGGTCTTCCAGCAGGACAATGACCCAAACACACTTCCAAAAGCACTATAAAATGGTTTGAGAGAAAGCACTGGAGACTTCTAAGGTGGCCAGCAATGAGTCCAGACCTGAATCCCATAGAACACCTGTGGAGAGATCTCAAAATGGCAGTTTGGAGAAGGCACCCTTCAAATATCAGTGACCTGGAACAGTTTGCCAGAGAAGAATGGTCTACAATTCCAGCAGAGCATTGTAAGAAACTCATTGATGGTTACCGGAAGCGGTTGTTCGCAGTTATTTTTTTTTTTATACTTTTGTCTGGCCCATTTTTGGAGTTTTGTGTGAAATGATCAAGGATTTGATTTTTGCTTCATTCTCTTTTGTGTTTTTTCCTTGCAAGCAAATTAAATGAAGAAAAAAATAGCAAATAATTTGTGATTGCAATCATTTTCAGGAAGACACTGAGTATTATCTTACAGAATTGCAGGGGTGCCAATACTTTTGGCCACCACTGTATAGCATTCCATTTGGCACTATGCTTATACTGTTTGTTTCCGCAGAATATCAATGAACTGTTGTTCGGCTATCCTAGGCGACATCTGTACCTATGCACTCAGTGCTATCCCGTTCCGCCACTCGCCATCCTAACCTGTGGACAAAGCTAAAGTTGCTGGAGCCAGCTTCCTACCTGCTACTCGAAACCTGACGATCTTCGCCAGAGCCAACTTCACCTCATATCTCCTGTGTCCGCTGGTCTGCTCCACAATATCTGTAATACCTGTTTACCCGTTTGTCCCGCTGGGACAGCTGCCACGTGTCCAGGGTCTAACTGGAGGTAGCACCTGTGTGCACCAGGTATTCCATTCTGGTTCTGTTCGAGGGACCTTACTACGGATACCTGGGGCTCACTAGTTAGGCCACCTTCGGAGCCCCCGGACCGAGGTCTCGAAGTTCCACTCAAAAACTAAAATATGAATGTGAACTTCATCACCTGTGCCTCCGCTTTCATTCGTTACAGTTTGACTCTTTGTAGTCTGCGACACATGGCAGAGTTCATGTCCAGATGCCTTTCTCAAGACCCTTGCATGAAACACGTTTTGTCCAACATGAAATATTGGCTATGCACCTTTCTTGACCCATGGTACAAGGAGAAATTGCTTCTCTCATGTCGGAGGCAGACGTGCCATTTTCAGTGCATGTATGCCATAGGGCCGTTGAGGAAGACAAAAAATTAGCCTCAGACAACCCTGCTTGCAGAAGTACTGGCTTTTTTCAACCACAAGGATTACAGAGGAAGGCCACGCACACCAGGTGCAACTGGGGGGAAATGTTCACCAACTGGGTCATTTTTATGAAACCATCACATCAGCAAGGGCTATCTTGGGTGTAACTATGACAAGGAGAGAGAAGTTGACTAAGATAGTGAAGGACTACTTATGTACTACTTATGATTCTTCAGTGCCCTTTAACTATTGGTTGTCCAAGTTGCATACTTGGCCCAACCTCTCCTTGTATGCCTTGGAGGTGCTGCCATGCCCTGCCACGGGTGTGTTGTCTGAGTGGGTTTTTAATTCGGCTAGTGCAATCATAACTGATAGGCGCACACAGCTGTCAACAGAAAATGCAGACAGGCTGACTCTTCTAAAATTGAACAAGGGCTGGATTTCTTCTGACTTTGTAAGCCCTACGGATGACAGCAATGTAATGTAGAGGCAGCCCAAATGTTTTTTTTTTGAAGTTGTCTTAACGTCCATCCCTTACCATCCAAACCCATTTTGTTCAGTAAATCACCTCCTCCTCATTCTTCTGCAACAAGTACTTAGTGGTCATCTATGTATAACCCATGTGGGTAATGTTTTTTACTTTTTAAAAGCTTTGCACATTGTGCAATGATGAAACTTGTACTCCCCATCTCTACCTCTTGTAAAAACTGCAAAATGTATTGTGCTGTCCCCATCACGGCCTCTTTCAACTTGTCTGATACATACCACTTTCAGTAATTTTTTTAAAAAGTTTGCACACTGTGCAATGGTGAAACTTGTACTCCCCAACTCTACCTCTTGTAATAATTGCAAAATGTATTGTGAGGCCGCCATCATGGTGTCTTTCAGCTTGTATGATACAGATGCCTTGGGTAATTTTTGGAAAACTTTGCACATTCTGCAATGGCGAAACTTGTACTCCCTATCTCTACCTCTTGTAATAACTGCAAAATGTATTGTGAGGTACCCATCACGGCCTCTTTCAGCGTGTATGATACAGACCCTCTTTGGTAATTTTTGGAAACCTTTGTACATTGTGCAATGGTCAAATTTCTACTCTCAATCTCTATATGAGCAGCCCAGTCAGGGCTGTGGGGTACTCGGACCCAAGCCCGTTGATTTCTATGGGGGATGTCACGGTGGCCACGGCTTGGTCCGTGGCCCTGGGCGCTTACCCTAAAAAGGGGGATATATTTACAGGGGATAATGTCAGTGAATCGTGACGCCACCTGTGGTGTCTGGTGAGGATCACCAGCGCTGCAGCAGTCCACTGAGGCCAGTGTTGTGGCAGCTTAGATGGTATCGCTCCCCACAGGTGGAGCAGGCCTTCAGGGCAGCGTAAATGTAGGGGTGCAGGACGGAGGGGACCCAGCCGGGTAAGAACAAAAATGGGAGCACACACAAGTCACTTCTGTACCTTTACTGGAGTTAGTGCAGGAACATCCCAGAGCACCGTAGGCTGAAGGGTGCACGTCCAGATTCTCCCCAGTGAGCAGGTGTAGGGCCTCCTGTTTCTTGCCTCTCTGTAGTAAGTTCCTGACCTGCCTGTAGCTAGGCCTAACTTTGTCTCTGTCCTGCACCGGCTGACTTTGTGGTAGGGCCTTCTCCTGGAGTACACACTCCCTGCTTGTAGGGTCTCCGTGTCCCCTGGCTCTGTTACGTATCAGCTCTTTGGTGATCCTGGGACCTGTAGTCCTCCAGGAATTCCGGTTGTCTCCTATGGGGTCGTAGAGATCCCTGTAAGCTCAGGCCGGGTGTCCGGTATGTGCTTTCTGGGGTGAGCAGGTAAATCTCTATATATTCTATTATAATTTTTTTATTGTGTCGCCATTCTCACTGTCTCTTTAAGTGTGTATGTGGTAGCCAGATGTTGATTTTTAGGTCTGAACTTGGACATTTTGGAACATCACTGCATTAATATGCTCCACATAATTCTTCAGGTTTCATCCTTACACAGAATAATAATATGAGTAATTAAATATGCTCTACAGTGGGTACGGAAAGTATTCAGACCCCTTTAAAATTTTTCACTCTTTGTTTCATTGCAGCCATTTGGTAATTTAAAAAAGTTCATTTTTTTTCACATTAATGTACACTCTGCACCCCATCTTGCCTGAAAAAAACAGAAATGTAGAAATTTTTGCAAATTTATTAAAATAGAAAAACTGGAATATCACATGGTCATAAGTATTTAGACCCTTTGCTCAGTATTGAGTAGTAGCACCCTTTTGAGCTAGTACAGCCATGAGTCTTCTTGGAAATTATGCAACAAGTTTTTCACACTTGATTTGGGGATCCTCTGCCATTGTTCCTTACAGATCCTCTCCAGTTCCGTCAGGTTGGATGGTGAACGTTGGTGGACAGCCATTTTCAGGTCTCTCCAGAGATGCTCAGTTGGGTTTAGCTTAGGGCTCTGGCTGGGCCAGTCAAGAATGGTCACTCCTTTTTTATTTTAGCTGTGTGCTTAGGGTCATTGTCTTGTTGAAAGGTGAACCTTCGGCCAAGTCTGAGGTCCAGAGCACTCTGGAATAGGTTTTCATCCAGGATATCTCTGTACTTTGCCACATTCCCTGCAGCTAAAAAACACCCCCATAGCATGATGCTGCTACCATCATGTTTCACTGTTGGGATTATATTGGGCAGGAGATGAGCAGTGCCTGGTTTTCTCCACACATACTGCTTAGAGTTATCACCAAAAAGTTCTATCTTTGTCTCATCAAACCAGTGAATCTTATTTCTCATAGTCTTCGAGTCCTTCATGTGTTTTTTAAGAAACTCTATGCAGGCTATCATATGTCTTGCACTTAAATCCTCCTAATAAGAAGTGCAACAAAGACTAAAATACTATTAATAGTTTCGAAACGTGCGTAGGGACCGAGCACATCATTCTAGGTATGATGAACCGCTAAATATATTTTATCTATGCCAGCTTTCAATTAATTTATTAAAGCACTGTGGCACTTTTACTATATTTGTTGCACTGCAGCGCTCTGCATTTAACCTTAAAGGGATATACCCGATTTAATACCAGCACTTTTTTCACTTTTTTCACAGCACAGCAGCACTTTTACAAACTTTTATGAATTTAACCCTATGTGACTTTTTTTGTTTAGCACTAAGGCACTTTTTCTTAATCAATTCTATTGGATTAATTTATTTGTTTTATTATATCACACTTTTTACATGAATTGCAAATTGTTTTGCTCTATAAAATTTATATGTGCTTTTTGTGCTCATGTGATAGCACTTAATATTTAATGGAATTTTGGTATTTTACACATAGTGTTTCTCTGTTACTACTATTTGAGCGATTGCAAGTATGGTATATTGATTGATTTATATATTTATATTATTTATTTTGGTTCTGTATATTGTTAGAATTGTGCTCTTATTTCAGCTGTATAACTATTTTTATTAATTATATTGATTACCATAATAAAAATTTATTAATAGTATTTTAGTCTTTGCTGCACTTTTTATTAGGAGGATTTTATTGCAATTGCGTGCAGGATCTTTTATTATATACAATTGGTTTTCTATTTGATTTATGTCTTGGACTGAGGAGAGTCTTCCGTCGGGCCACTCTGCCATAAAGGCCCGACTAGTGGAGGGCTGCAGTGATAGTTGACTTTGTGGAACTTTCTCCCGTCTCCCTACTGCATCTGTGGAACTCAGCCACAGTGATCTTGGGGTTCTTCTTTACCTCTCTCACCAAGGCTCTTCTCGCACGATTGCTCAGCTTGGCTTCTGATGGTCCCAAACTTCTACTATTTAAGGATTATCGAGGCCACTGTGCTCATAGGAACCTTGAGTACAGCAGAAATTTTTTTGTAACCTTGGCCAAATATTTCTCTGAGCTCCTTGGCCAGTTCATTTGACCTCATGATTCTCATTTGGTCTGACATGCACTGTGAGCTATGAGGTCTTAAGGCTGGGTCTCACATAGCGATACACCAGCGATCCCGACAACGATCAGGATCGCTGGTGTATCGCTACATTATCGCTGCTGAGCTGCCAAACAGGCAGCTCAGGCAGCGATCAGCACAAGCGACACTGCGGGTAACATCGCTTAGTTACCCGCAGTATACCTGTGATACCAGCGCCCTGATGCAGGAGCTGGTAACCAAGGTACACAGCGGGTTTCCAGGCGCTGCGCGGTGCCTGGAAACCCGCTGTGTACCTTGGATACCAGCTCCCTGCATCAGGGAGCTGGTATCCAAGGTACACAGCGGGTTTCTAGGCACAGCCCCGCGCCTGGAAACCCGCTGTGTACCTTGGTTACCAGCGGATCGCTGGTCTCCCGCCTGTCACACGCAGCGATGCGTGCCTGTCAGCGGGAGACCAGCGATCAAAAAAATGTCCTGGCCTTTCAGCGACGATCAGCGATACCCGGCAGGGGGGCTGATCGTCGCTGAATGTCGCACACAGCGATATCGCTGGGGAGCTCGCTGCTGCGTCACAAAACTAGTGACTCAGCAGCGATCTCGCTAGCGATATCGCTATGTGAGACGGGGGCTTAATATTGACAGGTGTGTGCTTTTACAAATCAAGTCCTATCAGCTAAATTAACCCCTTAATGACCAAGCCATTTTGTAGGTTAAAGACCAGGCCAATTTTTACAATTCTGACCACTGTCTCTTTATGAGGTTATAACTCTGGAATGCTTCTACGGATCTTGGCGATTCTGAGAATGTTTTCTCGTGACATATTGTACTTCATGATAGTGGTAAAATTTCTTCAACATAACTTGCGTTTATTTATGAAAAAAACGGAAATATGGCAAAAATTTTGAAAATTTTGCAATTTTCAAACTTTTAATTTTTATGCCATTAAATCAGAGAGATATGTCACAAAAATTAGTTAATAAATAACATTTCCCACATGTTTACTTTACATCAGCACAATTTTGGAACCAACATTTTTTTTTGTTAGGAAGTTATAAGTGTTAAAAGTTGACCAGCGATTTCTCATTTTTCCAACAAAATTTACAAAAACATTTTTTTTAGGGACCACCTCACATTTGAAGTGAATTTGAGGGGTCAATATGACAGAAAATACCCAAAAGTGACACCATTCTAAAAATTGCACCCCTCAACGTGTTCAAAGCCACATTCAAGAAGTTTATTAACCATTTAGGTACTTCACAAGAATTGAAGCAATGTGGAATGAAAAAATGAACATTTAACTTTTTTTCCCAAAATTTTTCTTTCGACACAATTTTTTTAAATTTTGTCAAGGGTATCAGGAGAAAATGAACCACAATATTTATTGTACAATTTCTCCAGAGTACACCGATACTCCATGTGTGGGGGTAAACCACTATTTGGGCGCATGGCAGAGCTCGGAAGGGAAGCAGCGCCATTTGACTTTTTTGGCTGGAATTGAGATTGGACGCCATGTCGCATTTGAAGAGTCCCTGTGTGCCTAAACAGTGGAAACCCCCCACAAGTGACCCCATTTTGGAAACTGGACCCCCCAAGGAACTTATCTAAATGTGTTGTGAGAGCTTTTAACCCCCAAGGGCTTCACAGAAGGTTATAACGTAGAGCCGTAAAATTAAAAAATCATATTTTTTCCACAAAAATGATCTTTTCATCCCAATTTTTATTTTCCAAAGGATAAAAGGACCCCAAAAGTTATTGTGCAATTAGTCCTGAGTACGCTGATACCCGATATGTGGGGGTAAACCACTATTTGGGCGCATGGCAGAGCTCGGAAGGGAAGCAGCGCCATTTGACTTTTTTGGCTGGAATTGAGATTGGACGCCATGTCGTATTTGGAGAGCCCCTGTGTGCCTAAACAGTGGAAACCCCCCACAAGTGACCCCATTTTGGAAACTAGACCCCCCAAGGAACTTATCTAGATGTGTGATGAGAGCTTTGAACCCCAAGGGCTTCACAGAAGGTTAGAACGTAGAGCAGTAAAATTAAAAAATCATATCTTTTCCACAAAAATGATCTTTCCACCCCCAATTGTTATTTTCCAAAGGGTAACAGGACCCCAAAAGTTATTGTGCAATTTGTCCTGAGTACGCTGATACCCCATATGTGGGGGTAAACCACTATTTTGACGCATGGCAGAGCTCGAAAGGGAAGGAGCGCCTTTTTCAAATGCAGACTTTGATGGAATGGTCTGCGGGTGTCATGTCACGTTTGGAGAGCCCCTGATGTGCCTAAACAGTAGAAACCCCCACAAGTGACTCCATTTTGGAAACTAGACCCCCAAGGAACTTATATAGATGTGTGGTGAGCACTTTGAACCCCAAGTGCTTCACAGAAGTTTATAACGTAGAGCCGTGAAAATAAAAAAATCATATTTTTTTCCACAAAAATAATCTTTTTGCCCCCAAATTTTTATTTTTATAAGGGTAACAGGAGAAATAGGACCCCAAAAGCTATTGTGCAATTTGTCCTGAGTACGCTGATATCCCATATGTGGGGGGGAACCACTATTTTGACGCATGGAAGAGATCGGAAGGGAAGGAGCACCGTTTTTAAATGCAGACTTTGATGGAATGGTCTGCGGGTGTCATGTCGCGCTTGGAGAGCCCCTGATGTGCCTAAACAGTAGAAACCCCCCACAAATGACCCCATTTTGCAAACTAGACCCCCAAGGAACTTATCTAGATGTGTGGTCAGCACTTTGAACCCCCAAGTGCTTCACAGAAGTTTATAACGTAGAGCCGTGAAAATAAAAAAATCATATTTTTTTCCACAAAAATGACCTTTTTGCCCCCAAATTTTTATTTTTCTAAGGGTAACAGGAGAAATAGGACCCCAAAAGCTATTGTGCATTTTGTCCTGAGTACGCTGATACCCCATATGTGGGGGGGAACCACTGTGATCGCCTTACTGCGATCTTTGGGAGGCACAATGAATAAATCTACAAAAGGTGAAGAATTGGTTTTCTTTTTTACGCCGTTCCTCGTGCGGTATTAGTGATTAGGCGACTTTATTCCTCGGATCGGTGCGATTACAGCGATACCAGATTTACATCCTTTTTTCATGTTTAGCTTCAGTCACACTCTAAAAGATGCTTTTTTTTGGAATAATTTTTTGTAAGAAATTTTTGCATCGCCGTATTTTGAGAGCTATAATTTTTCCATATTTCGGCCGACAGAATTATCTGTGGGCTTATTTTTTGCGGGACGAGCTGACGTATTTATTGGTACCATATTCGGGCACATAACGTTTTTTGATCGCTTCCTATTCCGATTTTTGTGGAAGCAGAATGAACAAAAACCAGCAATTCAGGAATTTTTTTTTTTTTTTCCTCCGTTCCGCGTGTGGTAAAATTGATAAAGGAGCTTCATTCTTCGGATCACTACGATTACAGCGATACCTCATTTATATATTTTTTTTATGTTTTGGCGTTTTTTACACAATAAAAAATTTTATAGAAAAAATAATTATTTTTGCATCAGTTTATTCCGCGAGCTATAACTTTTTTATTTTTTCGCTGATGATGCTGTATAGTGGCTTGTTTTTTGCGGGACAAGATGACGTTTTCAGCGGTACCATGATTATTTATATCTGACTTTTTGATCGCGTGTTATTGCACTTTTTCCAAGCGGTATGATGATACCGCTTGGAAAAAGTATAATTTACTACTTTTTTGTGTTTTTTTTTTTACGGCCTTCACTGAAGGGGTTAACTAGGGTTACGCTTTTATAGATGGGATTTTTACGGACGTGGCGATACCTAACATGTGTATTTTTTTGTTTTTTATTTTTTTTATTACATAAAAATGTGTATTTTTTAGGGCATTTTTTTAAAATTATTTTTTAATATTTTTTTTACAATTTTTTTTAAAAAATGACTTTTTTTAACTTGTCCCTTTATGGGACTTTCACTTTTTTTACTTTTTATTGCAGTTACAATGCATTGCAATGCTACAGCATTGCAATGCATTGTACCTATGGGGAAAGTTGCTGTGACATGATCACAGCAGCTTCCCGTAGCTAGATGACCCGGAGGTTGTCATGACAACCCCCGGGTCATCAAGGCAGAGATCGGGCCCTGCAAATACATTGCAGGGCACCGATCTGAGGCAGAGGGAGCTCCCGACCCTCTGCCTCCCCCCCTGAGCTCTGCGATCGCGCTGGATCGCAGCAGTCAGGGGGTTAACAGCCAGGGGCGGTGGGGGCTCCGCTCCTGGCTGTCAGTGCAGGAAGCCTAGCCACTGCAGCGCCGGCTCCTGCACTGATCGCGCTGGAGAAGCTGAAATTTCAGCTTCTCCTGCACGATCGCTGCTGTGTTTGGTCAGTCAGATTGACTGACCAATCACAGCGCTGTGGGTGCGGGGACCGACGGCAAAGGTCCCCGCACCACTTGCCGTGCCTGTCAGCTGTCTATGACAGCTGTCGGCACTGATCTACCACTGCGTGTTTACACGCAGTGGTAGATCAAAGGCATGACGTGCACAGTCCGTCCTGGTGCCGGAACTGGCACCTTGCCATGACGGACTGTGCACGTCAGTGGACATTAAGGGGTTAAACACAGCTGGAATCCAATGAAGGGGTAGAACCATCTCAAGGAGGATCACAAGGAAATGGACAGCATGTGACTTAAATAATGATAATAATCTTTATTTTTATATACCACTAACATAATCCGCAGTGCTTTACAGTTTGCACACATCATCCTCGCTGTTCCCAATGGGGCTCACAATCTAAATTCCCTATCAGTATGTCTTTGGAATGAGGGAGGAAACTGAAGAACCTGGCGAAAACCCACGCAAACATGGGTAGAACTAAAAAACTCCTTGCAGATGTTGTCTTTGGTGGTACAGTCTAGATCACGTGAAATCATTATTGCCCTCTACTCCTCTTTGGTCAGACCTCATTTGGAATACTGTGTCCAGTTTTGGGCACCACATTTTAAAAAAGATATTCTCAAACTGGGACAAGTTCAGAGAAGAGCGACCAGAATGGTGACCGGTCTGCAAACCATGTCCTTTGAGGAACGGTTACAGGATTTGGGAATGTTTTTAGCTTGAAAAAAGAAGACTGAGAGGAGAATTAATAGCTGTCTACAAATATCTCAAGGGCTGTCACATTGTAGAAGGATCATCTTTATTCTCATTTGCACAAGGAAAGATTAGAAGCAATGGGATGAAACTGAATGGGAGGAGACAGATTAGATATTAGAAAAAACTTTTTGACAGTTAGGGTGAACAATTAGTGGAACAGGCCGCCACGAGAGGTGGTGAGTTCTCCTTCAATGGAAGTCTTCAAACAAAGGCTGGACAGACATCGGTCTGGGATGATTTAGTGAATCCTGCTTTGAGCAGGGGATTGGACCAGATGACCAAGGAAGTCCCTTCCAACTCTACCATTCTATGATTCTATGCCTCCTGTCCACAACCTGCAGTTGCACAGACACAATAGTCAGCAACCACGTCTAGTTCATTGTCCCAGTGCAGCGTTCAGTTGTCCCTTGTCAGCATATACAGTACAGACCAAAAGTTTGGACACACCTTCTCATTTATAGATTTTTCTGCATTTTCATGACTATGAAAATTGTAAATTCAAACTGAAGGCATCAAAACTATGAATTAACACATGTGGAATTATATACTTAGCAAAAAAGTGTGAAACAACTGAAATTATGTCTTATATTCTAGGTTCTTCAAAGTAGCCACCTTTTGCTTTGATGACTGCTTTGCACACTCTTGGCATTCTCTTGATGAGTAGAGATTAGTGACTTTCCCGTTTTTCGGGTCGAGTCTGGTTTCGTGAAACCCGACTTTCTCAAAAGTCGAGTCGAGCGAAGTCGGCCGACTAACGGAAATAGTCGAGTCGGCGTCGAAAATCCGACCCCAATGCAAGTCAATGGGGAATAAAAGGGGGAATATAATATGCAGTTATATGAAAAAGTTTGGGCACCCCTATTAATCTTAAGCTTAATGTTTTATAAAAATTGGTGTTTTTGTAACAGCTATTTCAGTTTGATATATCTAATAACTATTGGACACAGTAATGTTTCTGCCTTGAAATGAGGTTTATTGTACTAACAGAAAATGTGCAATCTGCATCCAAACAAAATTTGACAGGTGCATAAGTATGGGCATCTCACCAGAAAAGTGACATTAATATTTAGTAGATTCTCCTTTTGCAAAAATAACAGCCTCTAGTCGCTTCCTGTAGCTTTTAAAGGGAATCTGTCACCCCATTTTTGCCATATCAACTAAAGATATGGCTGAATACAGCGTCCCATAACAAAGCCATCTGTCTTTTCCTTATATCCTGATACCCCCGTTTTCATATAAAAATACCTTAGTAAAGTTGGTATTTTGGGCTGCCAATCAGGGCGGTCAGGTCAGGAAGGCGGCGGTTATTCGCTTCCCCCAACCCTCCTCAATTCTTGGCGTACGTAGCTTTTTTTTTTTCTTGTCCGTTGTCTTTCCGCGCTTGCGCTGTGTAAAAGTCCCTCGCGCGTGCGCAGTGCTGTTTTCCCAACAGTGGGCCAGCACACTATCACTACCGCGCAAGCTCAAGTAATTTCTGGCACTTCACTTGACCCGGAAGTCGTCCAGTGATTGCTGATGACTTCCGGGCCAAGGAAAGTCAGGAAGTCTGACGCATGCGCAGTAATGTTTGACTGCTTTGCCCACTGCTGGGCAAATAAGACTGCGCAAGCGCGGGGGCCCTGCTGCAGAGCGCAAGCGCAGAAAACTTACGCTGTCTGTGATATTCACAGACAGCGTTACGTGACAGAAGTAGAGGAGCGGGGGGGTTGGGGGAAGCGAATAACCGCCGCCTTCCTGACCTGACCGCCATGATTGACACCACAAAAACGAAGTTTACAAAGGTATTTATATATGAAAACGGGGGTATCAGAATATAAGGAAAAGACAGATGGCTTTGTTATGGGACGCTGTATTCAGCCATATCTTTATCTAATATGGCAATTTTGGGGTGACAGATTCCCTTTAATGAGTTCCTGGATCCTGGATGAAGGTATTTTTGACCATTCCTCTTTACAAAACAATTCCAGTTCAGTTAAGTTTGATGGTCGCCGAGCATGGACAGCCCTCTTCAAATGATCCCACAGATGTTCAATGATATTCAGGTCTGGGGACTGGGATGGCCATTCCAGAACATTGTAATTGCCTGAGTAGATTTGGAGCGGTGTTTTGGATCATTGTTTTGCTGAAAGATCCATCCCCTGCATAACTTCAACTTTGTCACTGATTCTTGAACATTATTGTCAAGAATCTGCTGATACTGAGTGGAATCCATGCGTCCCTCAACTTTAACAAGATTCCCAGTGCCGGCATTGGCCACACAGCCCCAAAGCATGATGGAACCTCCACCAAATTTTACTGTGGGTAGCAAGTGTTTTTCTTGGAATGCTGTGTTTTTTTTGACGCCATGCATAACGCCTTTTTGTATGACCAAAGAACTCAATCTTGGTTTCATCAGTCCACAGGACCTTCTTCCAAAAAGAAATTGGCTTCTCCAAATGTGCTTTTGCATACCTCAGGCAACTCTGTTTGTGGTGTGCTTACATAAACGGCTTCTTTCGCATCACTCTCCCATACAGCTTCTCCTTGTGCAAAGTGCGTGTATAGTTGACCGATGCACAGTGACACCATCTGCAGCAAGTTGATGCTTCAGCTCTCTGGAGGTGGTCTGAGGATTGTCCTTGACTGATCTCACCATTCTTCTTTTCTGCCTTTCTGATGTTTTTCTTGGCCTGTCACTTCTGGCCTTAACAAGAACTGTCCCTGTGTTCTTCCATTTCCTTACTATGTTCCTCACAGTGGAAACTGACAGGTTAAATCTCTGAGACAGCTTTTTGTATTCTTCCCCTGAACAACTATGTTGAATAATCTTTGTTTTCAGATCATTTGACAGCTGTTTTGAGGAGCCCATGATGCCACTCTTCAGAGGAGATTCAAACAGGAGAACAACTTGCAAGTGGCCACTTTAAGTAGCTTTTCTCATGATTGCATACACCTGGCTATGAAGTTCAAAGCTCAATGAGGTTACAAAACCAAAAAAAAGTGCTTTAGTAAGTCAGTAAAAAGTAGGTAGGAGTATTTAAAACAAGAAAATGATAAGGGTGGCCATACTTATGCACCTGTCAAATTTTGTTTTGATGCAGATTGCACAATTTCTGTTAGTACAATAAACCTCATTTCAAGGCAGAAACATTACTGTGTCCAATAGTTATTAGATATATCAAACTGAAATAGCTGTTGCAAAAACACCAATTTTTATAAAACATTAAGCTTAAGATTAATAGGGGTGCCCAAACTTTTTCATATAACTGTAATTGCCCCCTTATCACAGTCAGGCAGCCTACTAATCAGATGTGATGCTCCACACAAGCAATTTGTACACTGTCACTGGCAGGCAGCTCTGCTACTCCACCAAATTAATTGCCCCCTTATCAAAGGCAGGCAGCCTACTAATCAAATCTGATGCTCCACACAAGCAATTTCTACAGCGTCACTGGCAGGCAGCATAAGAACCAGCGTTGCTGCACACAGCAAAATCCTCCCCTCTCACTGCACAGTCACTGTACAGCTAATCGCTATCAGCAGAAAGTAATTTTTTTTTTAGGCCCTGCCTAACGCTCCCCCTGCTCAGATGCACCGCCAGCAACCTTCCCCTACACTGAGTTCGGCAGATGTAAAAAGGCGGTCGGCGCTGAGGGATTTTATATGCACTGTGACGCCACTGAAAGCCAGCCAATCACTGCAATGCCCTTCTCTAAGATGGTGCTGGCCGCTGGCTATGTCATCCTATTGCCCACAGCCTGCGTCCTTGCTCATTGGCCGAGAAAAGGCGCTTAAAGTGTAGGGTAAAACCGACTCCAGCAAAAAGGTCGCCGAACACGTGACCAGACCCACTCCACGGTCGGGTTTCGTTTCATGAAACCCGACTTTGGCGAATATCGGTGACTTTTGAAAATGAACGACCTGTTTCGCTCAACTCTATTGATGAACTTCAAGGGGTAGTCACCGGAAATGGTTTTCACTTCAAAGGTGTGCCCTGTCAGGTTTAATAAGTGGTATTTCTGGCCTTATAAATGGGGTTGGGACCATCAGTTGTATTGTGCAGAAGTCTGGTGGATACACAGCTGATAGTCCTACTGAATAGACTTAGAATTTGCATTATGGCAAGAAAAAAGCATCTAAGTAAAGAAAAATGAGTGGCCATCATTACTTTAAGAAATGAAGGTCAGTGAGTCTGAAAAATTGGGAAAACTTTGAAAGTGTCCCCAAGTGAAGTTGCAAAAACCATCAAGCGCTACAAAGAAACTGGCTCACATGATGACCACCCCATGAAAGAGACCAAGAGTCACCTCTGCTTCTGAGGATAAGTTTATCCGAGTCACCAGACTCAGAAATCGCATGTTTACAGCAGCTCAGATTAGAGACCATGTCAATGCCACACAGAGTTCTAGCAGCAGACACATCTCTACAACAACTGTTAAGAGGAGACTTTGTGCAGCAGGCCTTCATAGTAAAATAGCTGCTAGGAAACGACTGCTAAGGACAGGTAACAAGCAGAAGAGACTTGTTTGGGCTAAAGAACACAAGGAATGGACATTAGACCAGTGGAAATCTGTGCTTTGGTCTGATGAGTCCAAATTTGAGATCTTTGGTTCAAACCACCATGTCTTTGTGCAACGCAGAAAAGGTGAACGGATGGACTCTACATGCCTGGTTCCCACCGTGAAGCATGTAGGAGGAGGTGTGATGGTGTGGGGGTGCTTTGCTGGTGACACTGTTGGGGATTTATTCAAAATTGAAGGCATACTGAACCAGCGTGGCTAACACAGCATCTTGCAGCGGCATGCTATTCCATCCGGTTTGCATTTAGTTGGACCATCATTTATTTTTCAACAGGACAATGATCCCAAACACACCTCCAGGCTGTGTAAGGGCTATTTGACCAAGAAGGTGAGTGATGGGGTGCTACGCCAGATGACCTGGCCTCCACAGTCACCAGACCTGAACCCAATCGAGATGGTTTGGGGTGAGCTGGACTGCAGAGTGAAGGCAAAAGGGCCAACAAGTGCTAAGCATCTCTGGGAACTTCTTCAAGATTGTTGGAAGACCATTTACTACCTCTTGAAGCTCATCAAGAGAATGCCAAGAGTGTGCAAAGCAGTCATCAAAGGAAAATGTGGCTACTTTGAAGAACCTAGAATATAAGATATATTTTCAGTTTTTTCACACTTTTTTGCTAAATATATAATTCCACATGTGTTAATTCATAGTTTTGATGCCTTCAGTGTGAATGTACAATTTTCATAGTCATGAAAATACAGAAAATTCTTTAAATGAGAAGGTGTGTCCAAACTTTTGGTCTGTACTGTATATATGTTCACAAATTGTTAGATAGGGCATACATATTCATTAGCAATTTACATTATCAGATGCTGGACAAAGGCCATTGCTGACTTTTCCAGGCTCCTAAAAGAGACTTGTGTCTCTTTATTAAACTGTCACTTCCCTTATCCCCTTGAGAAAGCTGACTATATCCAAGTGAAATGCGCGTCGGGGGTACTAGTGGGTATTTTCTGATGTCCCCTGCCTTTCTCTATATCGGTAAGTGTTGCCCCTTTGCATTTATTTTATATATTTATGATGGTAATTGAACCTATATCTGCACCTTATTGCTATTGGAGCAACTTTTTACTGGGGCATTACTGCACTTAACTGGCAGAGGACATCTGAATTTTTTCCCCCTATTTGCCATTTTCCTTTGTATCGTGTCATGTTTGTAATTGTATTTATTAAGACTTCTTATGACCTTTCTCATAATGATTGAATAAAATTTGCATTTTATCTTTATGCTCCATTTTCTCCTTTTTCCTATCTAACATGGAGCTTTTGCGTTTTGATTCTTTTTGCGCTATAGCCTCTGATAATATCATGCTACCTGGTTTGGTTATTATAATGAGATGGCGGTGGACATGGTGATGTTGGTGACAGGCGAAGTCCAAAATTCATATGTGCATGTTTGAGCTGGCATTGTAAAGGGATGGGGAATATGTATTTTATTATTTTGCTAACTATTTGGAATGAGGGAGGGACCTCCCAAACGTAGGAGTGACAGTCCTCACAAATGTATGATACAGGGCCACCTCACCTTAAGGCCCTTCCCAAACTCAGGTTTTGCGGTACCTGCTGACCCCCTGAAAATTTGAAGCGAGGGCTGCATAATGACATGGCAGTGGACATGGTGGTGGCGGGTGAAGGCCGAAATACAAATGGGCATGTTTTAATTGCATTGTAAAGGGATGGGGAATATGTATTCCACTATCTTGCTAACTATTTAGAATAAGGGAGGGACCTTATAAATATAGGAGTGAGAGCTCTTCCAAATGTATGAAACAGGGCCACCTGAGAGCCCTTCCCAAACTCAGGCTCACAGCACATGCTGGCCCTCTGAAAATGTGAAGGGAGGGCAGCATAATGACATGGCGGTGGACATTGAGGTGGTGGCGGGCGTAGCCCAAAAGTAAAATAGGCATGTTTTAACTGGAATTGTAAAGGGATGAGGAATATGTATTCCACTATCTAGCTATCTATATGGAATAGGGGAGGGACCTCACAATCGTCAAAAGAAAAACTAAAGTCAAAATGCTTCGTGTCAACATATGCTAAAGGGGAGGTTTATTTTTTTTATTTTGCATTATACACATGTAATTATAACAGAAAAAATGTTTCTTAGCATTTTTCCCTTTAAAAAAATTTAGGTTTGGTTTGGTAGGTCTTTTTATAAAGTCGTAAAAACGGCACAATATTCTGACATTATTCCCAGATACCATATGTAAGAAAGGCATGCAGGCATCTTCTCCATGCTGTTCCCATTAGAAATTATTGCTGCCGATTTTCCTGAATCCAAATATTTCACTATTAGCTCATCACTATTAGTCTCCACCAGGGGTTGCTTGGACGTAGTAGACCCTAAACCAGATGAGTTAGGGTGCTATGAAGCAACAGAGCAAAGATGTGCCATCTCCAGGCTGATTTGCTGCAGCTGTTCAGCCAGAGCAGTAATTGATTCCATAATGGATCAAAAAATGGTACTGCCAGTGTTAATGTCATGTGACTGTAGTTTGATGATTATAAAAATAACCAAAATAACACAGAAGGATACTGACTTATTAAATAACTAGGAATATCAGGAGAACAAAAAGTCAAAAAAGTATCTCAAAAATATATTTAATTAAATAATTGTATATATTAACAAAAGTACAAAAATGATCCATACATATTGAGAAATTGTATATATAAATACGGATATTGTGATCCACCAAACAAAGTAACATGTACGGACACCAAGGGTACCTACTAAAAATGCCACATCATATATTAGGAGCACAAGTACATAATAGTATAGATACAGAGTTTTCCCATACCCGTATTGGGCATACTAATTCAATCAAAAACAACTGTGTTGTACTCCCTGTGCAAGTGCTATCAATATCATAGGTGATGATAGAAGCATAAGTTCAAATACAAAAGGCTAAATTACCCATTTTAAGAAGTAGGTTGTCACAGCCACGAGGTGTCTAGAGACCCTAGTTTGACTGTAGTTTGATATCCTAGGGCTAAGTGCTCCTTCCCTATCCCTAAAGCTAAGGGTGCCTTAGCTATCCTTTCTCCCTAGATTACTTCTAATAGTGAAGAAGCCAGGGCCACGTACCTTGCTGAGCTCCTGAATCCATCCTTATCTGTCCCCTCCCCCACACAGAGAAGTGGGGAGTACTTGTATATATGAATACACAAACAAGACTAACAAGGCAAGACATACAGGGATAAACAAAAATACAAATCATACAAATATGCACTCCCAAACACCGGGAAGTAAAATGAAAAAACAAACATGAGAGGATGAGGATATGCACACAGACAAATCACCAAGCAATGACTCCTCAACAAACACCTCCAACTACTAGTCATTATAAAACTAACACTGGCAATTCTGATTGCCAGGGGCGAGTATATATAGCAGAGCAGAGTGGCCAACACTAAACAGCTGAGTTCATCAAAGCAGGAAAGTTTCCAAGACTCTCAACTCACCAAATTTAACCCCTGCATTACTAGCAGAATCCTGCAGAGTTTAATATAATGGTGAAGTGCTTCTAATTAGTGAAGGAGTTTGTGGAATAATTCTCCATGGTCTTCTATCCCCTCTTTGTCATACGGCAAACCTGTGACAGTTAAAGTATGGACCTTTAATAACTATGTAATATTGCTATGACTGCCACCTTTACCTAACCTACAAATGAAAAATGCCTTATTGTTTATTAACCCAACTATGTACAATAATCCATAATTACAATCATAATTATGCATAGACAAATCCAACCAGATTGAATACAAAAATTACCAAAACCACCACAGAAAGCCCAAGACTCAATCCCGCTCATACCGTATATAATGTGATCCACAGGTCCAAATAATAATAATACTTTAGAGGAGGGTGGAATAATGGCAATAGAGATCTGATGTATTACACAGGTGAACAATATTATATATCCAACAGCCTTCACTTGTAACTACCTGTAAACATGGCGAGGCAGGAAAAGAGCTGATTGTGCAAGCATCCCAGCAAGCATTTCAATTTGTTATCAGTAGGTGATGATAAAAGAGAACAGAATCTCCTATTAGGCTCATTTGTTAATTGGTGCACCAATGGCATACAGCACACGAAAAACTGACAACTTCCTCCATTGGTCACATGGTCAATGCCGTCTGGGAAAATTTAATTCTCTCTCCGAACTTTCATTCAATCTATAAGAGGTACGGTTCTAGCCAGTGCTAGTGTTACAATTGCGCATGTGCACCCATCACCAGCAGCAATGACTCTCTATTCTACAGATATTAATGGATGAATCGATAAGACCTAAGAAACCATCAGTAATATAACTGTCTTTTTCACCCTTCTCTAACTTAATATTTTTATATGGATTTGTGAATCCTACAGCTGAGTTTACATTACAGATATGCAAGGTCAATTTTGGGGCTTTCTGTGGTGGTTTTAGGAGTTTTTGTATATTGTTTTGTGACTTTTGTCTGCACATCATTATCAGCTATGAATACATTTTTTGAGTGGCATTCAATTACCTTTGAATTTTACAAAGCTTCATATTTTCCGTCATGAAGTGAAGAGGCCAAACAGGATGCACACAATGAGCAAAGGAGAAATGAAGAGTAATGACAGGCTGGACGTCAGGTTTCGGTGGCTGAAGGACAGGTGAGTAGTGAGGTGAGTATTGATTATTATTATTTTTTTTCACATCCTAATTTTATCATACTCTGTGATCTGGAGACAATCCCAAAAAATAATTTGTGAATAACTTTTCTCTTAATCGAATTTACCTGTTAAATCTGCCAAATTTAAACCTTTGTAGATTTGGTCATCTCTATTCATTATATATTTCTTGCATTTCTTGTGTCTAGTACATAAATGGAAGAACATACGGTAGTTCATTTTATTATTGTGTCTAAAATTATTGGGGTAGATTTGTAGATTTTTATGGACTCTTTTCTGGTGTATTAGAGGTTAATATTTGCCTTCTATATTTACCTAATATAAAAAAGCCATTGTTAGTGAATGTAGAACATACAGTTTAGTTTAGAGAATAGAGAAGATGCAGAACAATTAGGCATGACCATGAATTTTCTAAAGTAATAATAGAATTTTGATTGCTATGTTTATTAGATATAAGAAAATGATGCAGAATTGTGATGAGTGACAGAGAACAGAATTATTCTAACCATTGTTACATAAAAATCTTTCTTCAGCTTCTGCATTCATTATAGACTGAAGCAATTAGCTACAATAGTGAACATAATAAATGATTATGGTAACTATATTATATTTATAAATGGTCATATATGATTTTATACTCTTGTTTTGAACAGATGCACCCAATCCATCATTTACTATGAAGTGTTAATACAAATTCAGTTAAATAAATTTAATGGGAAAATTATGTAGTTTAATCCAACATAGACATCTGGAATGTGATGGCAGCAACAGACAGAAATAATGTGTTAATATTCAGTCTTTTATGTGAAAATTCTTAAAGCATTATGTAGGGTTTAGTAATTCCAGGTGTACCAGATCATGAGTGATTATTAAGAAGCAAGTCAAAGGACCTTGAAGAAGGTATTAATGTGCCACAGGGTATCAAGAATTTCTCATTTTGACTACTAGTAATACAAATTGCATGTAAGCGCCTCTTTTTCATAAATTTTGCATTGCATTTGGACCTAGAACCTGAATTATAGTAAGAAAATTTCAATAAACTGAAACAAGGAGCATAGCTTCATTATAAATGCATACATTTGCAATCTGCAATAAACAGGTTTAGTCATCTCATTACAAACACATGCAATAACAAGCTACAATGTTGTAATTAAATAAGTGAACTATAAATAAATGCATTTACAATCTGCTGCAAAATATCTCAATTACTGCCTTACAAATACAAGCATTTACTGTCTAAAATAAAGCAGCTATACTAACGTATTTCAACAATACAGATTTATTCTAGATCAGAAATAGATTGAATAAGCATATTACAAGTACAAGGACAGTGCTTAAAGGGATAGTCTCAACATCTGAAATTGGTATACTTATTCAGCATGAAAATAAACAAGTTTGCAATTGACTTGCTCTTTTTTTAATACAAACCTTGAAGGCTTCAACTTATTTATTAGAAACTGGATTAAAAAAAAGGAGGAGGTGTTGCATTGTATGTTAGGAAAACATATCTCCACAGAGATCCAAGCTTCAGAGACTGGTAGCTCTGTAGAAACTGTTTGAGTACGATTTCAAGGAGAGAAGAACAGAAAGGACACTATTGTAGGTGTTTACTATAGGCCACCGGGTCAGACTGAAGATATGGATGAACTATTTTTACATCAGATGCCTATGTTCTCAAAAGACTACAACACAGTGATCATGGGACATTTTAACTATCCAGATAATTGTTGGGAATTCTTTCAGACAAAAGTACTGGGTCCAGAAAATTCTTAACTTCTCTTGCTGACAACTTTATCTTTCAAAAAGTAGAAGAGAAAACAAGAGGATCTGCAATCTTGGACCTTATAGTTACCAACAGGGAGGAAGTGGTTGAGGAAGTAAAGGTGGCTGGGAATTTAGGAGGCATCCATCATGCTATCCTTGAATTTTGTATTACAAGAGGAGGAAGACCTGCAATGACTCAAACTTTAAGGTTGTATTTCAGAAAGGCAGATTTTATTGGATTCAGAAAAAGGGTAGGAAAGGTCCAATGGCTGGATGTTATAAAGGACAGAGATGTCAAAGAAGGATGGGAGATTTTCCTAAAATAAATTCTCACTGCACAATTTGTAATAATCCCAAAAAGAAAGAGGAATTGAAAGCATTTAAAGAGACCAGGATGGATGAACACCAAACTTAAACACTTGCTAAAAGGATAAATAAATGTATATCAAATGGAAATAGGGGTGGCATATATAAGTAAGAATATAATGGTGTCTGCAGGGAAAACGTTAGAAAAGCTAAAGGCAGTAATGAAGTGAGGCTTGCAAGGGAGACAAAAAACAATAAAAAAAGGATTTTGGGGTAAGTCAAAAGCAAAAGCAAAGTCAAAGATGCTATACGATTTTTACAGGATGAAAAGGATGAAGTATCAAAAATAATGTTGAGAAGGACAAACTTTTAAGTTCCTATTTTGCATCTGTGTTCTCTAACAAAACAAATGAAACATCAACTGATCTTCACTGTACTATCGAATGAATAAAAGAATCCACATTATCTATAAACAGAGAGATGGTGAGGCAATACTTAGCTAATTTTAAGGAATTTAAATCTCCTGGTCCAGATGAATTACATCCTAGGGTGCTGAAAGAGATAGCAGAGGAAAATGCAAAACCACTGACCAGAATCTTTAAAAATTCCTGAAAAAAATGAGAAGTACCAGAACATTGGAGGAGGACAAATGTTGTCCCTATCTTCAAAAAAGGAAAGAAATAAGCCTTACTTCTAAAGATCAGGAAAGATCTTTAAGCAAATTATTAAGCAGCATGTATGTAAGTACATGGATAAGAATACAGAAATTAACCAATGCCTGAATGGGTTTGTAGCAAACAAGTCATACCAGACTAATCTATTTATGATAAAATCACTGACTGGGTGGATTAGGAAAATGCTTTATATATAGTGGTATGTAAAAGTTTGGGCATATATATGTTTTTTACATTTTAAAAATTACAAAAAGGAAAATGGACCAATGCAGACGTTTGGGCACCCATGGAAATTTGTCTGTTCAGCTAACTTTGACCAAGGTTTCAGACCTTTATTAGCCTGTTAGGATTATGGCTTGTTCACTATCATTATTAGGAAAGGCCAGTTGAAGCAAATTTCCCTGCTTTATAAAAACCCAGCCTCCTTTAAAGGAAACATGTCAGCAGGATTGTGCACAGTAACCTACAAGCACAGTCAGATCGGCCCCATTATACTGATTAAAATGATACCTTGGTTGATGAAATCCGTTTTGTGGCTGTTGTTTAATCTTTATTTTCCGTTTTGAGTTAATGATATGCTCATGCTTCAGGGCAGGCCTGTGGGGGCTCATCATGTGGTGATCTGATTAGGTATTCATAATGACTGCAGACAGGTCACTGGTCCCTCAGTGATCTGCCCCCTAATTTACATAATGAATATTATATATAGATATTGAAAAAAAAAACCTCATGCAGGCAGGCATCAGCCATGGCACCTGCTCTACAGCATTAGCGAATATGTACTGCGTATATAATTAATATGTTTAAGGTTATCCTGATATTCCAAAAATAAAAAATTCATTTGAAAACTCAAAACTGAAAATAAAGATTAAACAACAACCACAAGATGGATTTCATCAACCAAAGTATCATTTTAATCAGTATAATGGTGCTGACCTTACACTGTCTGTAGGTTACTGTTCACAATACTGCTGACAGGTTCCCTTTAACCCTGTGCCAAAAAAATTCAATTATGGGATCTTGTAAGCAGCTGCCTAGCACTCTGGAAATGAAAATGGAGGAGGCCTATAAAGCAGAAGTGTTATGATTCGGTAACCAAGGAGGACAATAACAAAAATAGGCTAGGCAACCAGACACCCAGAGAGGTTGGTAACTTAGCGGATTGCAGACCTCTAAACTGACAACACAACTAGAATTAGCCGTGGGACGTACCTACGATGCCCTAGACGCCTTGACACAGCCAAAGAGTTACCGAAGCCTAAAGAGAAAAAAGGGGAAAGCTAACTGCCCCGGAGTAGAGCCCAAAGGAATAGATAGCCCCCAAACATATATTGTCGGTGAGTCAGATGAAGCACAAACAGACAGAAAATAGTGTAAGCAAATGCTGGGGCCCAAACTGTCTAGATAGAACAAGACAGAAAAGATACTGTCTGTAATCCTGCAAAAACCCTAAGAAAAATTCCAACACGTCTGATATGCAAAAACACTGAGGCCACACAACCTCTCCCCGCTAAATTAGAATTCTGGTGTGAACTGGACGCAAAACAACAGATACTGAAATAACAGGGAACTAGAGATGCATAAGCTGTGGCAAATGAGAACAGAGTCCTGCACAGGCCCCCCGCAGGGGACCTGGCTGAACTAACTCCAGCAAGGCAGAAAACTGAGAAAAGCAAATGGTAAACAAATGTCACAGAAATAAACAGCAAAATAACTTATCTGAAAGATGCAGGACACAGCAGGAAGCAAGCAGACTGCCAAATGGCTCAGGAAGAAAACAAATCACCGGCAAGAATCATGGGAAGGCTGCTCACTTAAATCTCCCCAATCAGTAACACCTGATCGCCAATCATCCTCCTCAGGTGATCGACTTCTGTCAACCAGACAAGCTCCATTACCAGCAGCAACCACCAGAGGGAGCCCAAACTCAGAAGCTGGATTTAAAGTGTTCACAACAGTACCCCCCCTGAGGAGGGTCACCGAACCCTCACTCAAGCCACCAGGTGGATCAGGATGGGCCCGGAGAAAGGCGCAAACCAATCTTTCGGCATGAATGTCAGAAGCAAACACCCAAGAATTATCCTACTGACCATAACCTTTCCACTTGACCAAGTACTGGAGTCTCCGTCTAGCCAGACGAGAATCCAATACCTTCTCTACTTCATACTCCAGGTTGCCCTCTACCAATACAGGATCAGGGGGAGCAGCCATAGGAACTACTGGCTCATCAAACCTTTTCAACAAAGATTTATGAAAAACGTTGTGAATCTTAAATGTTCCTGGAAGAGCCAAACGGAAAGAAACAGGATTAAGGATTTCCAAAATCTTATAAGGTCCAATGAACCTTGGCTTAAATTTTGGAGACACAACCTTCATAGGAATATTTTTTTGAGGACAACCAAACCATGTCACCTACTTTAAACCAGGGACCATCAGTTCTATGCTGGTTGGCAAACTGTTGGGCCCTCTCCTGAGAGAGAGACAACTTATTCACTACTTGATTCCAAATTTGCTGCATTCTTTCTACCATGGAATCAACACCTGGACAGGCAGAAGCCTCCACCTGCCCTGAAGAAAACCGAGGATGAAACCCGAAGTTGCAGAAAAAAGGGGACATCAAAGTGGCAGAACTAGCCCTATTATTTAGAGCAAATTCAGCCAAGGACAAAAAAGAGACCCAGTCATCTTGATCAGCAGACACAAAGCATCTCAAATAAGTTTCCAGTCTGATTTGTTCTCTCAGTCTGCCCATTGGTCTGAGGGTGAAACGCTGAGGAGAAAGACAACTGAATTCCCAGTTTAGAACAAAAGGCTCTCCAAAATCTGGAAACAAATTGGACTCCTCTGTCAGACACAATGTTCTCCGGAATGCCGTGCAACCGAACCACCTGCTGAAAAAACAAGGGCACCAACTTGGAAGAGGATGGCAACTTTGGCAGTGGTACAAGATGGACCATCTTGGAAAATCTATCACAGATCACCCAGATAATAGTCATTCTCTGAAATCCATTGAGATATGGACCCATGGCCTCCTGGGCATAGGCAGTGGCACTAACAATCCACTAGAGCGAGAACAGGGTTTGGACCGAGAACAAGTCCCACAGGACTGCACAAAATAACTGACATCACAAGATAAAGCAGGCCACCAAAAAGACCAACTCAAAAAATCTCTGGTACAAAAAATACCGGGATGACCAGCCAACTTAGATGTTAGGGTTCGATTTCCCGCTGCTGCACAAGGGGAGTCTCGAACCCGTCCCGCTGCAGTCTCCCATTCATCTCCAGCCGCAGTGGAGCCTGCTCAGCAGAGACGTCAGTCCAGGCGTCTTGCCCACTCCTCTACTGTGCAGTGACTTGCTGCTGCCTTTCCTGGATCTGCTATTATAGCCAGTGCTGGAGCAGTCATCTTTGAGACAAAGTCCTGCGTTTTCCCATCTGAGCATGCCCAGAGTGAGATCTCTCATTGGAGATCAGGGGTCACATGTTCAGGTGCTGCAGCGGCTCCTATTGGTCCGCCAGGTAGGTCATGTAGCTACGTTTGTTTGTAACAGCTTCTCATTGGTCCTTGTTCCTGGAAGGTCCTGTAGCTGTTGCTATAAAAGGGTAGCATGGCTGGGCCGCCATGCGCTAATATCAATCATTGTATGCTATGCGCCAGTGTGGTCATGTGTATGTGTGGATAGGGACCCGGCTGAAATAAGCCACTAGAATACCGACTTAATCGGTGAGGAGTTTGGTATGGTAGCTGGTCAGGGTCGGTGTCCTAGATGCCCTAGATTACCGGCATAACCGGTGAGGAGTTTGATTGCCGTATTCAGGGCCTGGCGTTCAGACGCCATAGATTGCGGGTGACTCCCGCGAGGACATTAGCGCATGATCACGCTTTATGTGCGCTTAGCACTTAACTGTGTATCTGGGAGCCTTACAGGACACAGTGCTTTTTCTCAGCGGCCCTGTGACGTAACAGGGTTCGCTTTCAACGCTAGTCAGCGCCCTAGCGTGTTTTCTTTGCCACTCAGTTGTGTCTAGTGAGTGCGCACACATCGCCATATAGCGTTGCGGCTCCTCTTCTAGCGGCTCTGTGGAGTAACAGAGTTCGCACTCATTGCCACAGCGCATTACGGCGTTTATGTTGGCAGCTCTGCGGGATAACAGAGTTTGCTTCTTGTGCCTTTTTGCCAGCAGCGGGCTTCGCCTGCACGGTGGACCCCGGGCTGCGAACGCACTTATTATTTATATTATTTTGTGCGTTCTGCCAGCCTTAACATAATATTAGCGCCAGGGTCTGGCTGGTAAAATGGCGGACGACCAGCGTCTGCAGCGGTATATCCAGCAGCTGGAGGGTAGGTTGGCGACTCTAGAGCGCACAACCTCAGCGGTGGATGTTACCGCAGTCGCGGTTCAGGCTGCTAGTGTGGCCGCCGCTAGTTTGTCCTCTGCTGCCCCTGCTCCGACTATTTCCCGCCTCCCACTTCCAGACAAGTTTACCGGTGACAGTAAACAATGTCGGGGTTTCGTCAGTCAGTGCTCCATATATCTAGAGCTTCTGGCTGCACGTTATCCCACGGAACGGGCGAAAATGGGTTTTATCATATCCCTTTTGTCGAGCAGGGCGTTGGAGTGGGCAACGCCGTTATGGGAGCGTGATGATCGTGTGGTGCAGAGTGCTCCTCTCTTCTTGGACACTCTTAAACAGGTCTTTTTAGGACCTCGTGTCACCCATGATACGGCTCTTCAATTGTTGGCTATCACTCAGGGTTCATCCATGGTCAGCCAGTTTGCCGTCCAATTTCGGACTCTAGTCTCTGAGCTGGATTGGCCAGATAAAGTCCTTATACCCGTGTACTGGAGGGGACTGGCAGACCATGTGAAGGACGCCTTGTCCACCAGGGAGATTCCTGCCACACTGGAGGAGCTCATTACCATATCTACCCGTATCGACCTTCGTTTTAACGAGCGGAGGTTGGAGCGGGCCCAGTGTAGGCAGAGGTTCCGGCTGGCGCCCACCTTCGCCAGACCTCTGGAATCTTCCATTCAGGCGTCCGATTCCCCTGAGGCCATGGAGATTTCTCGAGTGAGACCTAAGTCTCGGGCTGCTCGAGTATCTGTGACCTGTAATGCCTGCCAACAAATAGGGCATTATGCTAACACAATGTCCACGGCGGTCGGGAAATGACCGCATCTAGTAACCATTGGAGGGGGTTCACTAGACACAGCAGTACACGCCTCCAAGTTGTCCTTTAGGGGGACGATCAATTTTGGCTCATCCACTTTAACAGTCACGCTTTGTGTGGATTCTGGAGCCGAAGGAAATTTCATGTCTTCTACCTTCCTCTCCGCCACTCTATACCTCTGGTGATGCTCGCCAAACCCGTGACTGTTCGAGTAGTGAATGGGTCGACACTGCCTTCACCAATCACACATCAGACCATCCCTTTCACGTTGTCAATGTCACCTTCCCATCAAGAGATTATCTCACTTTTAGTCATTCCCGAGGGAATAGACGAGATCTTGTTAGGGATGCCCTGGCTCCATTTCCATTCCCCACACATTGAGTGGAACTCTGGGAGGATATTGGGTTCGGGTGAGTCATGTAAAGGCAGATGTATGAGGGAACGCATTCAGGTGGCCACTACAGAGATGCCCGCAGATCTTACTTCTCTTCCTAATTACTATTGGTCATATGCAGACGTATTCTCCAAAAAGGCTGCAGAAGTCCTTCCACCTCACCGTCCCTATGACTGTCCTATTGACCTCTTGCCTGGAGCAGAACCTCCTCGGGGACGGGTCTATCCCCTTTCTCTCCCGGAGATGGAGGCTATGTCCCAATATATCCAGGAGAACTTGGCAAGAGGATTCATTAGGAAGTCAGTGTCACCTGCAGGGGCGGGGTTCTTCTTCGTGCAGAAGAAGAACGGAGAGTTACGTCCATGCATCGATTACAGGGGTCTTAATGCCATCACCGTTAAGAATAAATACCCGTTGCCTCTAATTTCTGAGCTATTTGATAGGCTACGGGGGGCAAGGATATTTACGAAGTTAGATCTGCGGGGTGCTTATAACCTGATACGCATCCGTGAGGGGGACGAATGGAAGACGGCTTTTAATACCAGGGCGGGCACTATGAATATCTGGTGATGCCCTTCGGGCTCTGTAATGCCCCAGCCGTCTTCCAAGACTTTGTTAATGACATCTTCCGGGATATGCTCTCCACCTCAGTCGTAGTCTATCTGGATGATATTCTCATCTTTTCCCCAGATATTGACTCCCACCGGAGAGATGTTTGCAGAGTCTTCGACCTCCTACGGGCAAATTCCCTCTACGCAAAGTTGGAGAAATGTGTGTTTGAGCAGGAGTCCTTACCTTTTCTGGCTATATCATCTCCGCCCAGGGATTGGCTATGGATCCTGCCAAACTACAAGCGGTGATGGACTGACAAGAACCCCATTCTCTAAAGGCGGTGCAGCGCTTTATGGGGTTCATTAATTACTACCGCCAGTTTATTCCTCACTTCTCAACTTTGGTAGCTCCCGTGGTTGCCCTCACCAAAAAGGGAGCTAATCCCAAATTGTGGTCTGAAGAGGTCTCCAAGGCCTTCACGTCTATTAAGTCCCATTTCGCTAGCGCTCCCATCCTACATCGCCCCGATGTTGATAAGCCATTTATATTGGAGGTGGATGCCTCGTCCGTTGGTGCCGGAGCAGTCCTCTTCCAAAAGGATGCTCAAGGTCGGAAGCATCCATGCTTCTTTTTCTCCAAGACCTTCACACCAGCGGAGATTAATTATTCCATCGGGGACAGGGAGTTGCTAGCAATGAAGTTGGCCTTCTCGGAGTGGAGACATCTGTTGGAGGGGGCTCGCTTTCCCTTCCAAGTCTTCACGGATCACAAAAATTTGGTATATCTTCAGACAGCCCAGCGGCTTAATTCTCGCCAGGCCAGATGGTCCTTGTTCTTCTCCCGGTTTCATTTCACACTGCATTTCCTCTCGGGAAGAAGAACATTCGTGCCGACGCTCTCTCTCGCTCTGTGGTGTCCTCGGAGGAGGAGGTGGAGGAGCCTCGGCTTATCGTCCTACAGAGAGCCTGAGAACAGTGGCCCCGGTTTCGCTAGAGTCTGTGCCCCGGGCAAGACTTTTGTGCCTGCCAATTTGCGACCGGAGGTACTCTCTTGGGCACATTCGTCCAGGGTGGGTGGACACTTTGGGACAAAGAGGACATCTGAATTGCTGGCGAGGACATACTGGTGGCCGCATATGGTCCGTGACGTTGGGGACTATGTTCGAGCGTGTGTCTCCTGCGCCAAGAATAAGTCTCCACGACAACGGCCAGCTGGGTTACTTTACCCTTTGCCGGTGGCAGACAGGCCCTGGGAGATGGTTGGGATGGACTTTTGGTGGGCTTGCCCAAGTCTCGGGGTTGCACCATCATTTGGGTAATCACCGACCATTTTTCCAAAATGGTGCATTTGGTGCGGCTTCCACAGTTACCTTCTGCACGGGCTCTGGCAGCGTTGTTCGTTAGGCACATCTTCCGTCTACACGGGATGCCGGACAAAATTGTCAGTGACCGAGGTCCCCAGTTTGCGTCTCGGTTCTGGAGAGAGCTTTGTCGTCTACTCAGTATTGAGTTAAATCTCTCTTCAGCGTATCATCCTGAGACGAATGGGTTGGTAGAGAGGGCCAACCAGACCTTGGTCACCTATCTACGACATTTTGTCTCTGCCAGGCAGGATGACTGGGCATCCTTGCTACCATGGGCTGAGTTTGCATTAAACAATGCTGTGGCTGACTCCACCGGACAGACTCCTTTCCTTCTGAACTACTGTCAGCATCCGCGGGTTCCGGTGCCCATGCCCGTGTCTTCCGCCGACTCCAGGGTGGCAGACTGGGCTGTGGAGGCACGGGACATTTGGGACCGTACCCAGGATCCATTCAGGCGTCCAAGGAGAGGATGAGGTCCTCCGCCGACGCACATCGGCGCCCCGCTCCAACATTTGCTCCTGGGGACTGGTGTGGCTCTCCGCCCGTAACACCAGGCTGCGAGTTGAGTCCACTAAGTTGGCACCCCGCTACCTGGGTCCTTTCAAGTTCCTCGAGCAGGTTAACCCTGTGGTATACCGTTTGGCTCTTCCACCACGCCTGGGTATCTCCGACACCTTTCATGTATCCCTCCTGAAACCCGTGCTCATGTCCCGGTTTTCTGAGTCATCTGCCGGGACATCGGGTTCATCTACGGATGACCATGAGGTGAACGCCATCGTAGGGTGTAAGGTGGTACGGGGCAAAAAGTTTTATTTGGTGGACTGGAGGGGCTATGGGCCTGAGGATAGGTCTTGGGAGCCTGCCGAGCATATTCACGCTCGCAGCTCATCGCTGCCTTTGAGTGCAGCGAGGCCCAAAGAAGGGGGGGCCCTAGGAGAGGGGGTAATGTTAGGGTTCGATTTACCGCTGCTGCACAAGGGGAGTCTCGAACCCATCCCGCTGCAGTCTCCCATTCATCTCCGGCCGCAGTGGAGCCTGCTCAGCAGAGACGTCGGTCCAGGCGTCTTGCCCACTCCTCTACTGTGCAGTGACTTGCTGCTGCCTTTCCTGGATCTGCTATTATAGCCAGTGCTGGAGCAGTCTCTTTGAGACAAAGTCCTGCGTTTTCCCATCTGAGCATGCCCAGAGTGAGATCTCTCATTGGAGATCAGGGGTCACATGTTCAGGTGCTGCAGTGGCTCCTATTGGTCCGCCAGGAAGGTCATGTAGCTACGTCTGTTTGTAACAGCTTCTCATTGGTCCTTGTTCCTGGAAGGTCCTGTAGCTGTTGCTATAAAAGGGTAGCATGGCTGGGCCGCCATGCGCTAATATCAATCATTGTATACTATGCGCCAGTGTGGTCATGTGTATGTGTGGATAGGGACCCGGCTGAAATAAGCCACTAGAATACCGACTTAATCGGTGAGGAGTTTGGTATGGTAGCTGGTCAGGGTCGGTGTTCTAGATGCCCTAGATTACGGCATAACCGGTGAGGAGTTTGATTGCCGTATTCAGGGCCTGGCGTTCAGACCATAGATTGGGGTGATGCGAGGACATTGCATGATCACGCTTTATGTGCGCTTAGCACTTAACTGTGTATCTGGGAGCCTTACAGGACACAGTGCTTTTTCTCAGCGGCCCTGTGACGTACAGGGTTCGCTTTCAAGCTAGTCAGCGCCCTAGCGTGTTTTCTTTGCCACTCAGTTGTGTCTAGTGAGTGCGCACACATCGCCATTATAGCGTTGCGGCTCCTCTTCTAGCGGCTCTGTGGAGTAACAGAGTTCGCACTCATTGCCACAGCGCATTACGGCGTTTATGTTGGCAGCTCTGCGGGATAACAGAGTTTGCTTCTTGCGCCTTTTTGCCAGCAGCGGGCTTCGCCTGCACGGTGGACCCCGGGCTGCGAACGCACTTATTATTTATATTATTTTGTGCGTTCCGCCAGCCTTAACAGTGGAGCAATGAATTTCTGACATTACTTTCCTCCTCCATTGGTCGGGGACATCAATTTCCCCATAGGGCACCGTTCAGGTTTATCCCCTGAAATTCCTCCAGGGCAAGTCTTAAATCAGGTGAGATAGCAGAAAGAACCACACCCTCATTTAGAATGGTAGTAGGCTCAGTCACATCAAGAGAATCCGCAAAGAAACTCCTAGAGAGGGCATCTCCTTAACATTCTTAGTGCCTGGAAGAAAGGAGACCACAAAATTAAAACACGTGAAAAACAAGGCCCACCTAGCCTGTCTAGGATTTAATCGCTTGGCTGATTCGAGATAGATCAAGTTCTTGTGGTCAGTGAGGACCACAACTTGGTGTTTAGCTCCCTCCAACCAATGTCTCCACTCTTCAAATGCCCACTTCATAGACAATAATTCCAGATTCCTCACATCATAATTAGAATCATAGAATCATAAATGGTAGAGTTGGAAGGGACCTCCTGGGTCATCTGGTCCAACCCCCTGCTCAAAGCAGGATTCACTAAATCATCCCAGACAGATATCTGTCCAGCCTCTGTTTGAAGACTTCCATTGAAGGAGAACTCACCACCATTACGTTCAGCTGGGGAAAATTTTCGAGAGAAGAAGGCACAAGTGTTAATCTTAGAGGTTACAGGATCCCTTTGGGACAAAACGGCTCCTGCACCAATCTCAGAAGCATCTATCTCCACCTGAAATGGGAGAGAAACATCAGGTTGCCGTAGAACAGGAGCAGAAGTGAATCTTCGCTTAAGCACCTGAAACGCCGAAACTGCCTCTGGAGACCAATTCACCACATCGGAGCCCTTTTTGGTCAAATCAGTCAGTGGTTTCACAATACCAGAAAAATTACTTATAAATTTACGGTAAAAATTGGCAAAACCCAAAAATTTCTGAAAAGCCTTCAAGCAAGTGGGCTGAACCCAAACATAAATGGCCTGAACATTGACCGGGTCCATTTCAATAGCGGACGGAGACAAAATGAATCCCAAAAATGAAATTTTTTGTACGCCAAAGAGACATTTTGATCCCTTAACATAAAAGCATTTTCTCTCAAAATCCGGAATACAATCCAAACATGTTCCACATGAGAATCCCAATCATTGGAAAAAATCAAAATATCGTCCAAATAAACGATCAAAAACTTGTCCACGAACGAAATCCCGGAAAATATCGTTCATGAAAGATTGGAAGATGGAAGGGGCATTAGTGAGCCCAAGAGGCATCACAAGGTACTCAAAATGCCCCTCAGGTGTATTAAACGCCGTTTTCCATTCATCACCGTGCTTAATGCGAATAAGATTATACGCCCCCCTCAGGTCAAGCTTGGTAAACCAACTAGCACCTTTCACTCTGGAGAATAAATCGGAAATCAGGGGTAACGGATACTGATATTTAACAGTGATCTTATTAAGGTGACGATAATCAATACATGGCCTCAATGAGCCATCCTTCTTGGCCACAAAAACGACAAAGTGAAGAGGTGGTCTAATATGACCTTCTCCAAGACTCTTCATAAAGATCGCATAGCACCATGCTCAGGTACAGACAAATTGAAGAGCCGACCCTTGGGAAATTTAGAACGGGCACTAACTCAATCGCGCAATCATAACTCCTGTGAGGAGGCAAGGACGCAGACTTACTCTCACTAAACACATCAGAAAAATCAGCCAAATAGTCAGGGACATCCTGAGATGGGGAGAGGTAGAGAAAACAGGAGTGTCACTACGAACAAATTGACAACCCCAACAAACACAGACACAGACTTCCAATCCAAAACAGGATTATGGGTGTGCAACCAAGGAAAACCCAGTACAATAATGTCATGTAAATTATATAACACCAAAAATTTACAATTCTCTTGGTGGTCCGGGGCTACCCGCATTATCACCTGGGTCCAAAACTGGGGTTTATTCTCCGCCAAAGGGGTAGAATTACTAAAAAAAATTGTCATCAGGTATTACAATAGGAAAAATCATAAGAAAAAATCCCTTTAAAATATCTTTATTCGAAAATAACTTTAAAAATCACCTCAAGGTGACAATTGCACAACCCAAAAAAAAAACAAAAGCCAAAACACACAGTGAAGACAAGTTATTGCTAGATGTCCCTATAAAAAACTATCACCACACTTCCTAACAGTGGGGGTTAGCGCCCTAGGGGCTAACATTTTGGCGCCCCTGGTCTATGATGGCTGACCCTGATAGGCCCTAATTGCAAAACTACTACTGACTGATGCCTCCACACCCACAATAGGGAACCACTAATTCTAGACAATAAACACTCCTAATCTTAAAGGAAGCCCTGATACCCCGATCCCACTGATATAATAGAAGATAGACAGAGGTATTTTGCACATCTAAATAGTATATATTGATGTAAAGTAGAATGCCCCACCAGGCTCAAATCGATCAAAAACACATGATATAAATAGTATAGACTGGGTATTCCACAGAAAAGGAATTATTTTGACATCATGCAATAACCAGCTGAGTAAAATCTCTATAATCCCATGTAAGATATATGGCGATTTAATGTGGCTAAATATGAGTGAAGTAGCACCGATAGCTTATTAAAATAATAACACGTTTTCCATCAATATTTCAACAATGCTTCCATTCCACACTGGGCTAATAATTCATGATTCTGTGCATATAATACAGTCCCATATATAAATAAGGCGCACCAAACTTCATCAGACAAATTGGCATATACTCTGTATCATTGGCACGATTGTGCAAGCAAAAGAATAGGAAAACGGTATTTCTGAATACTCATCTGCCACACATCTCATGTGCCTACGCCTCAACGCGTTTCACCTGTTCGGCTCATCAGGAGGCCCGATATTAGATGTCCCGTCATGTGTCTTGATAGAGAAAGTATACCAGTCACGATATCATGCTCCCTTTTAAACAAGCCTAGGGATCCTTCCCATTACGTCATATTGATGCACCCTTAACTGTGTTCCAACCATGGAACGCACAACCAAAAGATGACAGCTTCCAGGCAAGCATAAAGGTCAGACTGCGCAGGCGTAACTAACATAGCTGCACTAACCGGAAGTCAGCTGGATGTCACAATATAGGAATAAACCGCTCCCATTGCGCATGTCTGATTCCACAGATACCAGACATGATGTAGCAGAGCAAGCTTGTGTTCCAGCTTGGAGCGCATCTGGGGCTTCTATAATCTAGCCGCCCCGATTGTGCACGTCAAATCACATAAAAAGGATTGTATTCCAGCTAAGAGCGCGCGGAATAGCCAATAACAATTTCCCGTTTAACCAAAAGGTGAATCAAATCAAAATAAAAATTCTTATTAGGGCAGATAAATAAATGACTAAACTCTAACGCCCAATTCACAGGTAAGTATTGTACAATAACATTCATATTGCAATAATATATCTGGCATTCAAAATAGGGCTAATGGCCAGCTTTATTCAAAGAGAGCTAAATGTTCATAGATTTATCATAACAATTTATGACCTCAAATGGGAATCAAAAAATGGCCAGCCTGTCAAGACCAGAGTAAGCGGAAAAAGGGTTTCAATATATACAGCCTAAATAAAACAGTTAAAAAGCATCTGTTCATTTAACTGTTGTGAATGGGCTTGAAATGAGTTCTGAGCAGAGGCTCCCTCTGGTGGTTACAAGCGGTACTGGACTGTCCAGTGAAGATTGTGAGGATTGGGAATCAGGTGTTACTGACTGGTCTTATATAAGGGAGTCGCCTTCCCATCAGGGTTGCCGGTGATCAATTGTTCTGGTCTCAATCCTTGATTCCTGTTTCCTTTGTAGCCTGCTGTGTCGTGTCTGCATCTCCTGCTAACAGATAAGACATTTTCTTCTTTTTGTTTTTGTGCTTGATTTTTGCATTTTGTCCTGCACTTCTGTGGGGGCCTTCAGGGTCCCCTCCGGGGGCTTTTGCCCTCTCAGTTTAGTTCAGCCACTGATGTTTGTACATTTGCTTTTTCCAGTTTTTTCAGTGGCTGCTGTTTTGATTTTGTTACACCAGAGAACTAATTTAGGTGGTAGAGGTCGTGTGATCTCAGGTGTTTTTGAAATTAGTAGAGTTGGTGCTTTTCAGGGTTTTTTGGGATTGCAGTAAGTGCCCTTCCTATCCTTTTCTATTTAGGTAGTTTGGGCCCCAACGTTTGCTCATACTATTTTCTGTCTGTGTCAGTATTTCTTCTTGTCTAACCGCCATTACATGTTTGGGGGCTTTCTATGTTCTTTGGGGATCTGCTCCGGGGCAGATAGCTTTCCTCTTTCTATCTTTAGGTGTAGTTAGTTTCTCAGGCTGTGACGAGGCGTCTAGGACCAACGTAGGAACGCTCCACGGCTGCCTCTAGTTGTGGTGGTTAGTCAGGGTACTGCAATCTCATAGATTCCAACTGCTCTGGTGTATTGCCTTTTTTACCTGCACTCCTCAGCTACCGAAACATAACAGTATCACCGGCCTAAAAATTGAAAATTGTATGGTACTCACAGAAGGGAAAAAATTGTGAAAGAAAAAAGGTTGTCAGAGTAGTCAGAGATATTTTTCTGTTGCATTTTTTTTTTCCCTCTGTATCTCTGGGTGCTGGGGAGGATTTTTTCTCTCAATGGAGTTTGCACAGTTGTCTGGCCGTGTGGATCAGCTTGCCACTGAGGTTCGGAGTATTGCTGCCTATCTTGCTGGGTTGCCTGTTGTGGAACCTAGGATTCCCATGCCAGATTTGTTTTTAGGGGATCGAGCTAAGTTTCTGAATTTCAAAAATAACTGTAAATTGTTTTTTGCCTTAAAATCTAAGTCCTCAGGGAACGCAGCGCAGCAGGTTCAAATTGTCATCTCTCTCCTGCGCGGCGATCCTCAGGATTGGGCTTTTTCCCTGACACCTGGGGATCCTGTCTTGAGGGATGTTGATGCATTTTTTCAGGCTTTGGGGTTATTGTACGATGAGCCTAATGTCACTGATCAAGCTGAAAAAGCCTTGTTGGCATTAAATCAGGGGCTTGATGACGCTGAGTTATACTGTCAGAGATTCCGTAGGTGGGCAGTCCTCACCAAATGGAATGACGACGCTTTTGATTGATTTTTCTGATGTGTTTAGCGAAAGTAAATCTGCATCCTTGCCTCCCCACAGGAGCTATGACTGCACTATTGAATTAGTGCCTGGTAGTAAATTCCCTAAAGGTCGCCTTTTTAACTTGTCTGTACCTGAACATGACGCTATGCGGTCTTATATCAAGGAGTCATTGGAGAAGGGTCATATCAGACCATCCTCTTCACCCTTAGGTGCCGGTTTTTTCTTTGTGGCCAAAAAGGATGGTTCATTAAGGCCGTGTATTGATTATCGTCTTTTGAACAATATT